>JASPKZ010009019.1:15000-111987 GCA_030220185.1 Diploptera punctata | reverse complement strand
TTGCGGGATGTTTAATGGAGCAATTCGCTTTATTATGTCAAAGTGCAAGTTTATTAGCCTTTCTTTGGAGTCTCTTACTTAGGAGAACTTCCTTTTCCTGATTCCATGTACTTCAAAAACTAAGATGTCAACAGAAAATGGAAGCTTTGTCTTCCGTTCTGTATACACACACACTCACCTCCTCTACGATGAAAGGACAAAACTCCCTTCTCACGAATTTCCCGCTTCACTTCTTCCACAGAACAATGCACTAGAGGATAGTACATTTTGATCTCCTGACCTTTTTGTTGGCTTTTGACATGGAAAAAGAATTCTGAATTTCACATATAAATATACTTCGAAGTTCAGTGAGATATTTTTATCAGTTTATTTCGTTTGATTTAATAAATATTGCAACGAGAAAACATATTTAGGTATTTATGTCAATAAAATAGATAAATCTGGTACTTGCGAAAAAGATATTATTAACAGAGTAAATTGTGCAAGGAAGGCGATTAGATCCCTAAATGGTCTTTTATGGAATAGAAATTTGACCAGAAAAAACAAAAAAAGGGATTATACAGACAATAATAGAAAGTATACTTGCATATGGATCAGAAAGCTGGACAATAAATGAAAGGATTCAGAAAAGAATCTTGGCGACAGAAATGGATGGATTACGGAGAAGTATGAGAATATCCAGGCTACAACATATTCGAAATACATATATCAGACAAGAAATGGATGCACAAGAAACAAGATAGGATAACAAAGAGAGCTCTACAATGGTGTGGACATGTGCAACGGATGCCGGAAGACCAGTGGCCTAAACAGGTGTTGGATTGGATGGTACCAGGCAGAAGGAGAAGGGGAAGAAGTAGAAGAGCATGGTATGAGGGAATATATGATGCCATGATGAAGAGGGGTATGGAAGATGGACAATGGGAAGATAGAAATCTCTGGAAAGCAGGAATCAAGAGCAAACTGTTGTAAAGTGGAAAGGTGATGGAATGTTACTAAGCTGGGGAGATGAGATGGTAATATCACCAGAAAGAATACTTTTTTAAAATAAACGTAGTCTTTAAAACTGCACACAATTTACAAAATATGGTTACTTTATATACATATATAACTAGGATATCTATATTATAAATGTTATAGAAATTACAATACTTATTGAAATTATAGGGGCACGCCGTAGCATAGTGGTTAAGGCACTGAAGTACAAGCCGGAGGGTCGAGGGTTCAAGTCCCGTTGGGGTCAGGATTTTAAACTGACCCAAACCCTCTGGCGGCACTATGGCACTGGGGTCGACTCAGCCTCTAACGGAAATGAGTACTAGACGCTTGTTCTGGGGTAAAGGCGGCCGTCACGCAGGGCTGACAACCCGGCTGACATGAAGTGCCGATTGTCTAGAAAAAGTGGGAGCCTTTACCTCCTACTACCCCAAGGGCATCCGGGCCTGTTGTGGGATCACTTTACTTTACTTTACTGAAATTATAGTGTTGTAAAAATTTTGCATAGAGCTTAAAATAATAGGAGTATATGCCATAAATGAGGATGCAACAACCATAGAGAAAAATTAATTTTTTGACAAACTCAGAAATTTTGGACAAAATAAAAAAAACATCAAGAAGTAATAATAACAGATTTTGTTATAAATTATTTTCTTTCCGAGACGAGGTCTATTTTTTTTTTTTTTTGGCTTGATAATACATAGGTCTCAGTTTGCCATATGAAGGTGATTGTACTGCTTCTTATATCCTAAGACATTCCTAAGACGGAATGGAACACGTGTGTATATGTTGATAATATTTATCACGCTTAGAAAGCAAAATTCGAGACAGTATGCTTGCTGCCTCATAGGGAAAACTCTGCAGGTCAGCAGACCACTGTTTTGATAACGCAAGGGATTTTTATGATTTTTACATTTTCTTCTTAGAGAGCTTACTTTTACCAATATCTGTTTATTATCAAATATATTAATTGATATAGAGCACCCCACGGTTTTGATGATAAAATTATTTTCTCTTTGTTGATAACTCTAATTTTATTCTATATGTGTTGGAGATGATTTTTTTGTTGGCCACTTTATTTTATCCCAAGCGTACTGGAAATTAAATTTTTTTTTCATTTTTTAGTTTTCTAATAAAGCGTGTTCTTTTATGTTTTAAAACTGTTATTTATTTATATGATTTAATCTTAGCAAATAAACCTACATAATCGATACAATACGTATTAGCCGAAAACAACCATACATTTTTCAGATTTACACCTTATCATCCCGATTTAAATCCCATTGAATTAATTTGGAGAGATGTATAACAGTGAGTTTGTGGTAAAAATTAAAGATGTTGAAATGATTTGAACAAATTGGTAAAGAGGAATGGAAAAATGTATGTAATAAAGTGGAAGACAACAAACGCGAGTACTGAGAGAAAGATGGAGTCATGGAAGGAAGAATTGAAAAAAATATAATTGACAATGGTATGGAGAGCAGCGATGAGGAGAGTTAACGTGAATCTGAGCAAAGGGAATGTGAAGATAATGTCATATGTTGAAGAACTGGGAGACTATTAATGGTTTAAATTAATAATAAAATATGGTATGAATATAACTTCCTCCATGGGCAAAGATGGCCGTATATTACTTAATTTTACTGTGATATTTTAAAAATACGTAGCAGTGACTATACTTTCATTCGCTAGAGAGCGCTAGAGAGGGAGTTAGCAATGACGTGTGGTGATACTTCCTATTGGCTAAGATCTACATCTGATAAGTACAGACTCGCATCCAAGCTCCCATTACAATTTTCATTGTTCAAGAACTATTGCTATACCAGTCTTCAAATATACAAACACACAGTTTAGTGTACAGTGTTGAAAGGATTACAGTTATTTTTCTCCACGTGGAGTTCTGTTTTTATTGTAAAATGAGATCGCATTATTTACGTTCATGAGGAAACATGTGATCGACACGAATATTTTTTAGACGCTCGTGGAAATATTCTGAAGCCAAAAAAATAATAGAAAACTTTATCTGGTCTGTCTTTGACAGGTCTAAAAAAATGGCTTACAGTTATTCTATCAGTAGATGAACATTGAAATTGGATTAATGATTTTTTTCACCTTACTGTCTTGACTAATCTGAACAGTTACATTTTATTGACATCATGCGGTGCATGCAAGAGTGGCACATCGAAACTTCAGACTTGCCCACACACCCAACCCTAACGATGTGCAGAATGACCTTGACATATCTTCTAGGGTTTCTTGTTTAGAAGAAAGGGATAAACAACATTGGCCTGCAATTTATACAATCAGATTTAATTATATAGTGTGTTACGACCGAGATAAAAAGTGGTGCCGTTTACAAAGTGTTAAAAATGCAGTGTAGGGTTGTGTATATCGGGGTTTCAAGGCTTACCATATTAAAGGCAGTTCTAAATGATTGATGAACACATCTGCATTATGAATCCACCAAAATAACGTAAGTAGCTTTATTAAATATATATTTTTTTAATAATGTGTAATTTGCCTTGTTACTGCATTACACTTCAAAAATAAAATTAGGGGTGAAAAAGGTGCCACCTGTCCGTGTTTTTTTTTTCTGTGGATACCTGATCTATAACACAATAAGTTTGGATGACTGATAACATCCCTGAAATTTTTTTTTGGGGATTTTTTAATATTAAAAAAATAATTATATCATGGACAAATATGTCCACTAAGTCTTTTGGGGCTTTAAATTGTATGGACAAATTTGTCCCACAAGTCTTGTAAGGGGTCTGAACCATTTTTCTCTATATCCATTGATTTTATTATTTAATGGATATATGTGCATTTAGAAGAAACAGGTCTACAACAGATCAGATTTTTAGTATAAGACAGATTTTAGAAAAGAAAGGGGAATATAATGGTACTGTACATCAACTATATGTAGACTTCAAAAAAGCATATGATTCAATTAAGAGGGAGAAGTTATATAGTATCCTGCTGGAGTTCGGAATTCCTAAAAAGTTAGTTAGACTTATACGAATGTGTCTAAATGGCTCAATGAGTAGGGTGCGTGTAGGCAAACAGTTTTCAGAAACTTTTGAAATCCAGAATGGGTTGAAGCAAGGAGATGCACTATCTCCTCTACTATTTAATTTTGTACTAGAGCATGCCATTAAATCTTTAGAGAATGAGGAAGGCTTACAACTGAATGGTATTAATAAGCTGTTAGTTTATGCTGATGATGTAGTACTACTGGCCGATAGCGAGGAGATACTAAAGGCCAACACGCACACACTATTGAGTAACACTAAGAAATTAGGACTGGAAGTAAATATCAGTAAAACTAAATATATGGTCACACGTAGAAATACATTATATAATGGAAATGGACAGCTAATGACAAATGAGGGAAATTTTGAGGAATTGGCTGAATTCAAATACCTAGGAACAATAATCACAAATAGGAATGAGATGCACAAAGAAATTATACATAGGCTCAATTCTGGAAATGCATGCTATTATGCATTGCAGAGACTTTTGATGTCCCAACTCCTTTCAAAAAATGCTAAGCTGAAAATATATAAAAACTATTATTCTACCAGTTATATTATATGGGTGCGAAACATGGACTCTTACTTTAAGGGAGGAAAGGAGATTACGAGTATTTGAGAATAAAGTTCTTAGGAAAATTTTGGACCAAAGAGAGATGAACAGACAGGTGAATGGAGAAGACTACATAACAATGAACTACATGGTCTTTATAGGAGGCCGATATAATAAGAACAGTTAAGTCCCGTAGACTGCGATGGGCAGGACATGTTGCGCGTATGGGGAATGAAAGACGTGCATGGAAACTTCTTGTAGGAAAGCCAGAAGGAAAACGCCCAGTTGGTAGACCAAGAATGAGGTGGAGAACAACATTAACTATGATTTGAGGGAAGTAGATTATACAGGGAATGATTGGAAAGCATTAGCTCAGGATAGGGATGTATGGAGAGCTTATGTCCGTGCGGCCATGAACCTACGGGTTCGATAGTGCCAGTGAGTAAGTAAGTAAGTAATGGATATATATTTAACTGTGTTCTTATATCTTCATTCTTTAACCGACCCATTCTTGTGCAGCCTTTTGTTCTTATAACGAAGTTCATTTGTACGCTTTGTATAATAGTTTGTAATATTTTGGTCCTTACACAAGTTTCATTCCCATAAAGTAATGCAGGAACTGCCAATGTTTTATAAAACTTGAATCTAGTATCTCCACTTGTTTTGTTCTTTAATGTTCTATGTATAGTTCCACATATCATATGAAATCTTGACAATTTCACATTTACGTCTTTAATAATAATAATAATAATGATAATAATATACCCAAACAAATGTTAAGATATCAACCTGCAGGAAGAAGAAGACCAGGACGTCCACTCAAAAGACTTTTGGAAGGTGTTTCTCTTGAGGCCGAAACAGGTCAACAAATGGTCTGAATTCGTGAATGTTACTATGATGATGTTGATGATGATAATGTATGATTATTAATATTATTATGATTAATATTATTATTATTACCATTATTTTTATTATATGATGATTATTATTATTATATTATTAAAAAAATTATGAAAGTAAAGAAACAAGCTGATAAAGCAGCACAAATATCAGGATCTATGAAAGATTTAATTTGGCGCAACAAACATCGATAGAAAGCAAAACCCGCATATACAAAATGATAGTTCGACCAGTTATCGTAATTATATGGAGCAGAAATTGGAGCTGATACAACAAAAACTAAACAAATAATAAGCACATGCGAAATGAAAATCTTAAGAACTATTCAGGAGAAAAACATTATTTGATAAAATGCACAACACAGAAATTAGGGACAAATGCCATATTCAAGACATAACCAAATTTATTATAGATAGACGAAAATATTGGAAGGGTCATATAGAAAGAATGGAAGAAAACCGGCTTGCAAAAAGAGCTAAAGAAGATAGAACAATGGACGGGAGAAGAACAAGAGGAAGACCTGCCAAGAGATGGATAGACAGTGAATGTACATCCAGTACGTCTTCCTCCGAGGAGTGATTTTGGAAATAAACAGGATGAAAATCCTACAAATTAAGTTTAAGAAGAAGAAGATATTATTATTATTATTATTATTATTGTATGTATTTCAATAGTAATTATCACCGCAGTTGCCTCGAGACCTAACGTCCTTGTCACATATGTTGTGGGTCGATTTCGATACCCGATCGGCCCACGTTTCCTTGATGACGTTTATTCGGGTATCATTTGGCGATCAAAAATAACAATTTCATATTCGTTTCATATAGTAAGAATGTATAAGTGAATGATATGTCTTGTTGTCTTCAAGTGGCACTGGTATTGATATAACTCATCAGGAGAGACCCTTGTATGGAAAAAACAGTAAACATGTGAACCAGAGTTTCAAATCCTCTCCTATAAGAGAGAGGTTAAACCAAGGTAAAGAAAGAGGGATATTTATATAGTTTGTGATATCGTATGTAGAATCATCGTTATGCACGGCGAGCATACATAAGTGATTGGGCTAATGTGAGAAGCAGAGAATTAAATATAAAACCTTGGAAAAAGTCGGTTTTATGTCTCTCAGGAATTGTTCTAAGTTCCACAGAATCGCAGCGCGCATGCGCGAGTTGCTGTAATGGTTAATATAGACTCCGGTAGATGGCTCTGCAGTTGGCGTTATCAACTTTGGGAATAAATTTCCAAATGCAAAAAAAAAAAATGGACGTTAACTAACGCCATTTTCTAACTAAAGAAAGCAATTTACATGCATATTACTTCTTCACAAATGCTTAAAAATGGACGTAAACCAACTTCCCATTTCCTAACGTAACAAAACAATTTACATGCGTACCATTTAATGAACTATAAACTAATTTACGTACACTAACACTAAATATGGTTTCAAATTTTTTCAAATGGTGGCAACGTTGGAACAACATGGGAAAGCAGCAAGGAAGTAATGTTTCCACGATCATGTTTTACGTAAATATATAAATATAAAATATTGTGAAGAAAGCTTGAAGATCATTGCAAAATGTTTAAAACAGTACAAAACGTGTTTACAAGTGTTTAGTGCATCAGTGGCATAAGAATGTAAGCGTAGAAATGTGAGAGACATAAAACCTACCACATCCAAAACCTTTTCAAGCTTAAGCAAGAACATTCAAGAAACTTTGCAATTTAAATTTATACTACAACACTCAGTAATGATAAAACTTTGCTTTTTATTAATATTTAATAATCAATAACAATATGTATACTATATCCTTACATCCATAGTAATTCTGCTCGAGGTCAGGTCTTTCACTGCAGTCATAACATTTTCATGCTATGCTTTGCAGCTTTACTAGGGAATTATAGGTGTGGTAGCTTATCGTTGCTTTCCACACGGGTGAAGGATCATTAAGTTTTACTATTTAACTCATGCCCCAAATGGGAGTCAATGACCAATCACGTTTCAATGATTTCTGTTTTACAACCAATCAGAGTCGTGTTTCACGAAATATTTATCAGTGTTATAATTACCATATTAAAGAAAGCTCCTCCTTTTTAATATCCTGAACAGGTCTGACCATTATTTTGCAGTGACTGAGCCTGCGAGAAATACGGCTACCATATTGTATAGCCTATATAGTGCATGAATGTCAACACATATATAAAAACATTTGTAGCAATTGATTATACCACCAAAAAAATAAACCACTGTTTGCACTTTCTTAAATGTATTTTTTCCCAGGTAACAATCCAGAAAAATATAATTGTCATATTTACATCATACGACATCAGAAATGAATTAATATACAGTTTGATGTGTTTCATTTTTTCTCCACTAGAGAGCATTCTTACAATATTGCGTTCCTTTGGCAATAAATAGTATGATCTGGTTGCAGTGATAAACAAAAGAAGCAGTTGAAGCATACCTATCGTTTCTTAATTTGTTTTCAAACATCGCCGTTTACATTAAATATATAAATATTTTAAAATAACTACGGTTAAATAATGATTTGTGAGTAAACAGCTTAATTTTATACGTTAAATAGTCCTAACAAATGCCACTCTTGATTTCCAAATTATCTAGATAAATTGGAACTCACTCGTGGCATTACTTATGATAAATAAAGGATGATGATGATGATTGTCGGATGATTTTCGGGGACCGTTGGGCCCTAAGCTCCCTGACATTGTTTTACAGGTGAGAATAACCTCGAAGAAAACCTCATCCAGGAGCTTGTCCCGACCGTGAATCGAACCTGGGCCCGCTGCGTGACAAGGCAGCACGCTACCACGAGACAACAGCGGTGGACATAATATATATAATATACAATAATATTATTATATATTTATATATTTTTTATTATATATTATATAAAATAATTATATTATAATATTGATATATTATATAAACTTTAAAAAGTGTCTGTTTAAAATCGCTTAAATGTGGAATATTCTTCATTTTTACTCTAACGCATTCAATTATTGTCTTATTTTCCAATACCTGCTGTCTTGAGGTAGTTCACAGAATCTTATATTTTTAATTTAATAGGCGAATTTATAGTAAACGTTGAAATATTCAAGGCTATATTTTGTTAGTCCACCGCTGTGGTTTCGAGGTAGCGTGTTGCCTTGTCACGCAGCGGGCCCGGGTTCGATCCCCAGTCGGGGCAGTTTTTCTGGGTGACGCTTTTATCGGGGTTTTTCTTCGCCTGTAAGACAAATGTCAGGAAAACTTTAACGGTCCCCGAAATCATATGGCCATCATCATCATCCTTCACCGGTGTGGAAAGCAAAGGGAAGCTACCTCACCTGTAATTCCTTAGTAAAGCTGCAAGTATAGCATGAAAATGCTATGATTGCAGTGAAGGACCTGCCTTCTGGCAGAATTACTATGGATGGATGGATATTTTGATAATGTGATTTAAGGTTCTTGTTTACTACACCGTGATGTTATATTATGGGGTGTTTTCTTCTCACCGATTAGCTTAAGCAATTCGCTTCAGATATAAATATCCAACAAATCGAAAAGTATATATAATTTGAGATTTTGTCTAGTTTAAAAACATTAAACGTAATCAAGATAGAGTGAAAAGTAAACCATTCCCAGTTCTACTCAGATCCATAAAATGTTTATACAAGTTGTCTACTTTCATTTAACGACGCTGTTTATCTAATCCTCCTTTTCAATATTTTGAACAGGTCAGAGCATTATTTTCCAGTGATTGACTCTCCAACATATACATTCAATATAGCAAATAATGTACAGATCCCTTCGAACTACACATTTGATAATTAAGTGTTCAATGATTGTTTTTAAATGCTGAGTTTACTGACTTGTTTTGTAAAAAAATAAATTAATAACCTGTAATGTTGGTTATAATATAAAGTTTCATGTGTTTCATTTTTCTTCACTAGTGTGCATTCTTAAAATATTATGATGCTATTTGGCAATAAATAATATGAATTAATAAATGAAATACGAGTATAACCGTCCCGCGCCGTAGCCGAGCGGTTAAGGTAGGAAGCCTTGGCGCAGAGCTACGGGACTTGCGCTGGTTCGAGTCTCCATGGGGGAAGAAATTTTCTCATGGTATTTCGGCCAGTATGGGACCGGTGCCCACCCAGCATCGTGAGGCAATTGGGTAGCTAAAATTAATAGCGGCTCCAGGTTGAGGAACCAGTTATAACGGCTGGGGGACTCGACATGCTAACCACATGTCACCCCTACACTGGCTGTTGATCATCTACCTCTGTGATTGACACATGTGGATGTGAAGGGCCAGCAGCCGGCTGGTAAAAGGGCAACCGCTGAAAAGTGGAAAGACCCTCAATCAATCGGAAATATAACCAATCATTTCTGATTTGTTTTCAAACATCGCCGATTGCATAAAATATATAAATATTTTAAAATAACCGCATTTAAATAATTATTTTTGAGTAAGCATCCTAATTGTATTCGTTAAATAGTCCTAACAAATACCACTCGTGATTTCCGTTTCCTCTAGTCACTTCGTGAATTTATGTGCGGTCTGAAATCACTCGTGATATTACTATGACATTTGGTAGAGAAAGGTTTACACTGGAACATGGAATTTTTATATTAAATAATATGTAAGGTATGCGGACAATTTTACAAAAATAACAGCAGTATGCATGTTCCAAACATCACAGTGAGTTTCTGTGAAAAATCTGATGAGTAAGGTACATGACAGAGATAATATAAATTAAACTTTGTTTTGTATCAACATTGATGGTTTACGACTTAAAAATTTACTGCTAATAATCCAAGTATTTACTCGTGTGGTTTTCAAACATCACCACGCTTCAGTGTATAAATTAAAGAGTCCTTTTCATCAGATTGGCAGAGACCAGATTCTCAATTGGAGACGTATCTATCAGCAATTTTTTTTTTGTACTTCCGTCAAATACCAAGTTTCACTTCCATATGACAAAATAATAATAATAATAATAATAATAATAATTTATTTTAGCTGGCAGAGTTAAGGCCATAAGGCCTTCTCTTCCACTCAACCAGCGAATAGTAAAATTATACAAAAATTACGTACATATTACAATTTTAAGATATTAAAATACAGACTAAACAAAATACAATGATGATGGACCTAATAGTAGCTAACTACTAACAAAAAACATAGAATATAATAAAATTAAAATTATATAAAATAAAGTAAGTAGCTTCCTACATGATTATTAATAGAATGCTCTATATAGTTGTTATGTAGTTAATGTTTTCATTGTGTCGAACTTAAAATATCAGTTAATTGGATTTAAAGTAATGATACGCGATTTAACAGTCCCATTTGATGACTGGGAAGTGAGTTCCATGCTCTAGCCATAGATATTGTGTAAGATTCAGAGTACGGACAGGTCCTGTGTTGTGGTATCAAAAGTAAAGAAGAGTCTTGTGATCTTGTTCCTAAATTGTGATGAGCCGATAAATGTTGAAAACGTGTTGTTAAATAAGTTGGTAAATATGTGTGCACAATTTGGAATAGTAAGGTATGTGAATGTAAAGTTCTTCTGTCATTTAGGCGTAGCCATGATAAGGCCTGAAATGAAGGAGACACGTGGTCATAACAACGGAGATTGAATGTAAATCGAATGCACGCATTATGAGCACGCTGTAGTCTGTCAGATAGATCAGTTGTCAGATTAGTCAGTAATATGTCGCAGTAGTCGAAGTGTGGCATTATAAGAGTCTGTATTATGCTCTTATAAATTTTCGTATTAGTTTACTTTGTGATATTTTTGTTCCAAATTATTCCATGTAATGTTTTAGTTGCATTTTTTGTCATTGCAATTTTAGTATGTACATCTCTGTCACAGGTACCTAAACTTGTAATTAATGACCCAAGATATTTAAAAAATTCACATTTTTTTATTTTCCCTGTTTCGAGTATGAGGTCATCCACATCATTTCCCAAAGACATATATTCTGTTTTCTGTAAATTTATATTGTCCCCATTTTTTATATTCTTCCATTAGTTTATTATCATATATTTCATATCATCTTCATCCCCTGCAAAAATTATTTCATCATCTGCAAACAACAGTTTATGCAGTACGTTTCCTCCTATAGAAATACCCATTTCAGAACATTCCCTTCTTTCTTTATTTCGTATTCTATCCATTCTGGACTTTCCAGCTGATCTTAAAATATCTACTTCTGTACTTAAAATTCTTTTCATTTCCCTGGAACGAATTTGCCAGATTTCAGCACCATATGTTAAAATTATCTGATTTATGGTTTGATATATTTGTAATTTTTTGTTTTTTGTAATATTCTTGCTCCATCAAACAGAGTTTTAAGCATTTATTGCTTGTTTTGTTTCAGCGATTCTATTTTTAATTTCCACTGTGTTATCGCCTCAATGGTCTAATTTAGTTCCTAAATAAGTGCATTCAATACTAGGTAAAATATTAATCATGGGGAGCACGTCGTAACGTAGTAAGCTAAGGAAATAGGCTGCAAGCTGATCGGGGGTTCGAGTCCCGATGGGGTCAGGATTTTTATTCTGACTCAAACCTTCTGATGGCACTATGTCCCTATGGTCTAGCCAGCCAGCCACTAATATATATGAGTACGAGACTCTTCTCCTGGGAGTAAAGGCGGCCGTCACGTAGGGCTGACAACGTAGCTGATTGTCTAGAGATGTAGGAGCCATAACCAATACTAATCTAAGGGTCTCAAAGGCATGTAGTGGGATCAATTTACCATTACTATTCATACTTTGAAAGAAACTGTCAATCAGTGCATGCCGAAACCATCATGAAAGTTCTCCCAGAAAAGCATTGTGAGGTACCAAGGCTATGTCCAAAAACATTATCTGCCGCTTTCAACTACAACGCACTAAACTCCAGCCCCTAATGTCTCGTTTAAACCACAGGGAAGTAATACAACTCCTTGCTTCTGTATTAGACAACCCTCACAACTTGTCTACACCGCGCCCCTCTTCGTTCTACTGAAGTACGGACGTTCATCTCGTTAGCACAGTGAGTTGCCATTGCTGGATTCTGGTTTCGATATCTGCGCCTTGCAGTTAAAAGCGGCAGGTGTTTTTCGACACCGCCTTTGTACATCTCTGAGAGAAATTTCAAGGGAGATTTCGGCATATATTCGAAGAAAGTCTCCTTGTTAGAATATACAGTGAGAAACTGCAGTTCACTTGTCAAAACTTGCTCTCAAAATTGAACAATCGCCAAGACTTCGTTTACTGTATAGTTTTATAAACTGTTATTGAGCTATTGTTTTATCAATGTGTGAGGGCTGCCGGGAGAAACAACTAGGAATGTCAATGTTTGTCCACATGGAAAATCTTTAAATAGTTTACCAGAACTGCACAGCTGTTACACAAAAACTACATTCATTCATAGTGTTCTGCTCAAGAACACGTTTTTCACTGCAAACTCAGCATTCCCCACTCTTTCCTCGACTCAGCTTTCCTTTTTGTATCTCCATACAAACCATTTATTTTAATATTGTCTATCATCTGATGTCTTTTTCTGTCTCTAACTTTCTTTCCGTTGACCATTCCTTCTAGAGCATCCTTCAGCAGGCAGTTTCTTCTTAGCCAGTGGCCAATCCAATTTCTTTTCCTCTTCTTTATGAGTTCCAGCATTGTTCTTCTTTCACCCACTCTGTCTAGCACATCTTCATTTCTTACTTTGTCTGTCCAGTTTATACGTTCCATTCTTCTCCATATCCACATCTCAGAAGATTCCAGTCGCTTTTCCTCATTCCGTCGTAATGTCCACGTCTCCGCACCATATAATGCTATACTCCACACAAAGCACTTCACTAGCCTCTTCCGTCATTCTCTTGCCAAAGGTCCGCAGAAAATGCTTCTCTTCTTGTTGAAAGCTTCTTTTGCCATTGCTATCCTCTGCTTTACTTCTTGACCGCAGTTCATGTTACTATTGATAGTACAACCCAAGTATTTGAAGCTCTCCACTTGCTCAATGGTCTCATCTTTAATTTTCATGTTTATCTTCCTTTGTTTCTTTCGTATATTCATGGCCTTCGTCTTATTTATATTTATCTTCATCCCATAATCCTCGCACTTGTCATTCAGCCCCATCAGCATGTTACTCAATGCCATAATTTATACATTTTACAAATTCATAAAATTATTATTTTTAAAATGTATTATGAAAAAAATAGACCATCACTTTTTGTAGGCAGAAATTAAAACATTGGAGATTCTATTTTTCACGTTGCTAGAAGTCGGGATTGTAGAGTTTCACTCGGCATGGATTTATAAACAATATTAATACTGATATTGTCTATCCGTAGTTACCCTGGAGCATCTGATAGTACTATAAAAGTCAGATTAAACGGCGGGTTAGTATGATATAACAGATAATGCAAATGTTACACTATGAGAGAGAAATTAGAATACAAAGCGTAGAAATGAACATCTTTAGAACAACAAAAGACTGCACAAGATTGGATCGGATAAAGAATGAAGATATAAGAACAGAGTTAAATATATATCCACTGGATGATAAAATCAAAGAATATAGATTTTACAGAGATCTAATCAATTTAAATATCTTGGATATTATCTCTTTATCTGGGATGAAAAGGATATCCCTGAAAAAATTACTAATTATAATAAAAGTTTGGGAATTATTAATCAAGTTATGAAACCATCCCTTGTACAAAAAAACACCAGATTACGTTTATATAACACTTTGGCTAGACCAGTGTTGACCTATGGTAGTGAACCATGGACACTAAAAAGACAAGCATCAAAGCAGAATAACGGCTTGTGAAATGAGATTCATGCGCAGAACAGCGAGTTACACCAGATGGGATCTGAAAAAGAACACCGATATCTTAAAAGAATTGAAGACTACACCTATTTTGGAATATATTAAACAGTACCAACTAAATTGGAAACACCATCTAGAAAAATGAGTTCAAATCGGATCCCCAAAGCTGTTTATAATTATATACCAAGAGGACGAAGATTACTGGGCCGTCCTTTGAAACGCTGGAGGGAAAATTTTTCTATAGGATCGTAACAGGCCTTGGCCTAATACTTGGAAGGAAGAAGAAGAAGAAGAAGAAAGAATATAGAGATACATGATTGAGACGTCTAGAAAGAATGAAGTAACAAGATTGCCAAAAGCAGCATATGACTACAAACCAAGAGGTTCAAGGAATTTACGAAGACCAGTGAAAAGATGGACAGAACACCTCTGATTCGCAACAGGCAATGTGCCTAGCCCGGGAAGTGAAGAAGAACAAGAAGAAAGAGATTTTACAATTCTGCAGATACAGTTCGTATATCAACTTATTGCGCAATACAGATAATATTAATTTTATTACATGGGCCTTGGAAAGCCATAAATGAACAGAAAATAAAGGTATTTTTACCGGAAATGCTAGAATTATTCTAAAATAAAAAGAATTGTAATCAAATCACATGTGCTTACTTACTTACTTACTTACTTACTTACTCACTCACTGGCACTATCGAACCCGTAGGTTGATGGCCGCGAGGACATAAGCTCTCCATACATCCCTATCCTGAGCCAATGCTTTCCAATCATTCCCTGTATAATCTACTTCCCTCAAATCATAGTTAATGTTGTTCTCCCACCTCATTCTTGGTCTACCAACTGGGCGTTTTCCTTCTGGCTTCCTACAAGAAGTTTCCATGCATGTCTTTCATTCCCCATACGCGCAACATTCCTGCCCATCGCAGTCTACGAGACTTAACTGTTCTTATTACATCTGGCTTCCTATAAAGACCATGTAGTTCATTGTTATGCAGTCTTCTCCATTCACCTGTCTGTTCATCTCTCTTTGGTCCAAAATTTTCCTAAGAACTTTATTCTCAAATACTTGTAATCTCCTTTCCTCCCTTAAAGTAAGAGTCCATGTTTCGCACCCATATAATATACTGGTAGAATAATAGTTTTATATATTTTCAGCTTAACGTTTTTTGAAAGGAGTTGGGACATCAAAAGTCTCTGCAATGCATAATATCACGCATTTCCAGAATTGAGCCTATGTTTAATTTCTTTGTGCATCTCATTCTTATTTATGATTATTGTTCCTAGGTATTTGAATTCAACCACTTCCTCAAAATTTCCCTCATTTGTCATTAGCTCTCCATTTCCATTATAAACTGAATTTCTACGTGTGTCCATATATTTAGTTTTACTGATATTTACTTCCAGTCGTAATTTCTTAGTGTTACTCAATAGTGTGTGTGCGTGTTGGCCTTTAGTATCTCCTCGCTATCGGCCAGTAGTACTACATCATCAGCATAAACTAACAGCTTATTAATACCATTCAGTTGTAAGCCTTCCTCATTCTCTAAAGATTTAATGGCATACACTAGTACAAAATTAAATAGTAGAGGAGATCACCTGTAGGTCCCATAAAAAAGTTAAATTACTGTTGCTATGAAGATACATAATCCCAACCAATAATTGTAAAGACGCTAATAAAGAATAAGATAAAAGATAAATTCCATTGTCAGGTACCTAGATATAATATTTTTCTTATTATCATAAGTTTTTTTTAAAATGCTTGATATCATTCTGAATGCCCTATAATTTATGTCTTTCAGATCGTGAATTCTGGTACGAAGAAGCAAGAAACGCGCTCCGCCGTCGTTTAGCGAGTGATGGGAACACGGGATCCGCGCGTCCCGTAGCCCGCAATGTCATACTTTTCGTAGGAGACGGAATGGGTTTGGCCACGATCACTGCTTCTCGGATTCTTCGAGGTCAACGAGAAGGTCGCCCAGGAGAAGAAACAAGACTTGCCTGGGAACACTTTCCTGCAGTGGCTTTAGCAAGGGTAAGTAAAGACATTTTTATTTATGCTTTGAAACTAGAGAGTTTTAAAAATACATGTGTATGTAACAACGTTATACTGATACAGCCTCCACGATACGGGGGAGAAAATACTTTGTGCAAGAAATATTGCATCTTAAAGTATAACAAAGTAGTTTCAGTATGCCCTAGCGTAGTCCCAGTTGTGCGATATTTAATGGTTACATACACAAAACATATGGAAGAAAACATTACGTGTTCTAATTCCAATAAAACACATGCAAACACAATTCAGAATGTAGGCCATACTTACAAGATGAGTTTTCTTAAACAAATATACAATGTGGAGCATTTTTACCGCCTTGAACAACTTTTCTTTAAATGTTTATATCAGTTGTACTTTTCTTTTTAACGTTATTGCTGTGCGATATACAGTCACAACACTAAAAAAACAACATGAAAGCAGAATAACGGCTTGTGAAATGAGATTCATGCGCAGAACAGCGGGTTACACCAGATGGGATCGGAAAAGGAACACCGATATCTTAAAAGAATTGAAGACTACGCCAATTTTGGAATATATTAAACAGTACCAACTAAATTGGAAGCACCATCTTGAAAGAATGAGTTCAAATCGGATCCCCAAAGCTGTTTATAATTATATACCAAGAGGACGAAGATCACTGGGCCGTCCTATGAAACGCTGGAGGGAAAATTTTCTATAGGATCGTAACAGGCCTTGGCCTAATACTTGGAAGGAAGAAGAAGATATACAGTCACATTATATAAGCAGATTTTCTTATTACTATCGTTCCCTCTAGTAAGTAAATTCATCTGTCCGTGTCGGTGCGGTTGTACAAGACCAGCTTTTTACTTACGCGACTTATGCCATTTTTGATGTAATTTAAAGTATTACGAAGTGTTGATGATACCATTTAGCTGCGGGATTTTACCATCGTCAAAATATTGGAACGTATCATGAAATGAAGTAGTGGAAATATGTTTTAATGTTGTAACTGTCAGACATGTTGAATTTTTCATAGAATAACTGATGTGAAGAGGTAATTTATTTTACGTATCAAATCAAATCACATTTAAAATGCAAGGAACTTAAAAGCTAACCAAACCTAAGTCATTTACTGTAAACTAAATCAATTACTCTAACCCAGGTGAATTCCAGGTGTCCTTTTAATTAATTTACGCGGTTAAATAAGTAGAAGACAAATTCGGACATAATTTGTTGAAGCCACAGATATGCTGTAACAGTGGGTTTATCACTGGTTAGTAGGAATCCCATGATTAAATGTACACAATGTGGTTTACACATTGTGCTCATTTGAGGTTTATCGCTGGTTAGAAGTAAGAACTATTGTAACCTTTGTGGTCAAGACAGAAAATAGTCCCACTTTATTTTCATATTTACGAGAACATAAAGAAATGATAATTACTTTCCCATAGTAAAATACGTTAAATATAATATTTCATTAATATTTATTGCAATTAGGTACTGTTAAAGTGCGTAAATAATAAATAATAGTTTAAAAAAACTAAAAGAACATATTTTATTAGAAAACTAAAAAATGAAAAATAATTTTAATTTCCAACACGCTTGGGATAAAATAAAGTGGTCAACAAAAAAAATAATCTCCAACACATATAGAATAAAACTAGAGTTATCAACAAAAAGAAAATAATTTTACCATCAAAAGCGTGGGGTGCTCCATATCAATTAATATATTTGATAATAACAGATATTGGTAAAAGTAAGCTCTCTAAGAAGAAAATGTAAAAATCATGAAAAGCACCCCACGCTTTTGATGGTAAAATTATTTTTCTTTTTGTTGATAACTCTAATTTTATTCTATATGTGTTGGAGATGATTTTTTTGTTGACCACTTTATTTTATCCCAAGCGTATTGGAAATTAAAATTAATTTTCATTTTTTAGTTTTCTAATAAAGCGTGTTCTTTTAGTTTTTTAAAACTATTATTATTTTTTATTTTTAGTTTTAATATTTTACAGAATAAGATAAAATGTATATATCTTTCAATTCGATACTCTTGTAGTATGAGCTAAAGTAATACTTTTCTATTAAAAAAAACCCTCCCAGCCGGATTTGAACCAGCGACGTATGGATTACTGAAATTATATACCACTAAAAGTTCACTGCTCTACCAACCGAGCTCTTATAACGATTAACTAAAAACTCGAGAAGTCCGCAACCTATTATACCAGTATTAATTTTTTTTTTATTTTCGGATGATTCTGGCCAGGATTTTAGGAACAAAATATGAAATTATTGTATTGTCACCGGTCCTCTACAAGTATACAAAGTTTCAAGTCGATCCAATGTTTGTAAGTGGGTGAAAATCGCGTTGAAAGATTCCGTTACATAGATACAAAAACACTTTTTTTATTTTCTGATGATTATTGCGAGGATTTTAGAAAATAAATATGAAATTATTGTATTGTCACAGGTCCTCTACAAGTATACAAAGTTTCAAGTCGATCCAATGATTTTAAGTGTATGAAAATCGCGTTGAAATATTCCGTTACATAGATATAATAGATACAGGTCAAGCTAATATAAAGCGTGTAAAAAGGCACTCTTCTCCCACCTGGCCTCCGTATCGTCCTTGGTTCCCCCGTTTTCATAAATCAAGCTTTTTATTCGGATAGTGGTTCCTTTTTATTACACGCTTTATATTAGCTTGACTTCTATCTATGTAACGGAATCTTTCAACGCGATTTTCACCCACTTAAAATCATTGGATCGACTTGAAACTTTGTATCCTTGTAAAAGACCCGTGACAATACAATAATTTCATATTTTGTTTCTAAAATCATGGCCAAAATTATCAGAAAATCAGAAAAAGTGTCTTTGTAACTATGTAACGGAATTTTTGAACACGATTTTCACCCACTTAGAAACAATGGATCGACTTAAATCTTTGTATACTTATAAAGAGTATTACTTTTATCTCATACTACAATAGTATCGAATTTAAATATATTTACAGTTTTATCTTATTCTTTAAAATATAAAACTAAAAAATAAATAATATTTTAAAAAACTAAAACAACACGCTTTATTAGAAAACCGAACTAAAAAAAATTAAAAATATTTTTAATTTCCAACACGCTTGGGATAAATAATTTTACCATCAAAAGCGTGGGGTGTTTTTTATGAGTTTTACATTTTCTTCTTAGAGACTTTACTTTTACCAATATCTGTTTATTATCAAATATATTAATTTATAAAGAGCACCCCACGCTTTTGATGGTAAAATTATTTCTCCCAAGCGTGTTGGAAATTAAAAATATTTTTCATTTTTTTAGTTCGGTTTTCTGATAAATAAAAAGCGTGTTGTTTTAGTTTTTTTAAACTATTATTTTTGTAGGAATTTTATCTCTGACGATAACTCTCTTACGAGTATTGGCCTATTTATGAAACATTTTGGAAACTCAATTAAAGTCTAAATACTTTATATTAGTGTGGCGGCTCCGTGGCACAAGCGGTTAGATGCTCCCCTCTAACCGCTGGGGTCCCGAGATCGATTCTTTATCACTCCATGTGGGTTTCATGGTGGACGAAACGGAGATTGGGCGGGTTTTTCCTCGAGAGTTCTCCCTGTTTCCCCTGCCTCAATTTCATTCCACCATTTCTCCATTCTCATCCATTGTAGTTTATCTCGATCATCTGCTCCTGTGGTGGTGCGTCAGACGTGTCATTCACAGACCTCTGTATAAAGGGGTTTCATCCCTCGACCCGACACGAATCGAGGATTATTATTATTATTTACTATATTTATTACTTCAATTTTTAACTAAGGTAATGTAAAAGTAAAGTGATCCCACAACAGGCCCGGAGGCCCTTGGGGTAGTAGGAGGTTAAGGCTCCCACTTTTTCTAGACAATCGACACTTTATGTCAGCCGGGTTGTCAGCCCTGTGTGACGGCCGCCTTTACCCCCAGAACAAGCGTCTGGTACTCATTTCCGTTAGAGGCTTAGTCGACCCCAGGGCCACAGTGCCGCCAGAGGGTTTGGGTCAGTTTAAAAATCGTGACCCCAACGGGACTTGAACCCTCGACCCTCCGACTTATAGCTCAGTGCCGTAACCACTACGCTAAGGAAATGTAAGAAGAGTTTTTATCTGCCAATTCAAAATATTCACAAATTTTTCATTTCCATTCAATGGAATCTAACAATGTGAAAACAGATTTATCTTCCTAACTGTATATTATGAAATAGTAGTAGTAGTAGTAGTAGTAGTAGTAGTAGTAGTAGTAGTAGTAGTAGTAGTAGTAGTAGGACTTTATTAGACAAAAAGTAAGATATTTACAATATTATTTACAAATATGGGTCGCACAGGCAGTAAGCCGTACGTGCTGTTGACAGTCCGTTACAATAAAGTAATAATTGGTACTCGTGTAAAGAAAAATAAACAACAAAAACAGCAATAACAATACAATTACATAAAGAAAACACAATAATAATATTACAATTAAATAATAACACAATAGCATTATACACTAAAAACATTAACATTACAATTACACAAAGAAAACACAATAATATTACAATTAAGTAATAACACAATAGCATTATACACTAAAAAAAATTAACATTACAATTACATAAAGAAGTAATCAATATGTATGTGTGCGTATATATATATATATATATATATATATATATATATATATATATATATGTGTATATACATACATATTCTTAAACTGGGACTTGTATTAATATATTTGAAAGTACTGATACTACAAACGTCATTAGAGTGATTTTAAATTACGCCATTCTGGTAATCCCACTCATAGTGATCGGATTTCGTGATTTTTTAGAATAATTTTCTCTTTTATTTAACCCTAGTACTGTACACGTCTGAAATTGTCACGCGAAAACATACACCAGGGTCACACAGACCCACAATTTTTTTCCTGGATAAATAAGCACAATTTAGCATACATTATAAAGTACTGTATTTTGATACATTATAACATCTTATTAGTATTCAATGATTTTTTTTTCAATCAATTTTAGTATCAATGTATCGCGAAATTGTGATAAAAAATGAAATGGGAAAAAATAAAGTAATAGAACTTGATTGTGTTCCATGTCTACATATTTTACTTTGAATTCAATTAAGACCATTATAATGATGAATACATATATTACACAAATATTTTTGGAAGTCCTCAATTCAGTAATTATTTATTTGCACACTCTTGGCACCACTTAGCACTGATGTGGACTGTATAGTGTCTTACTATTATTTATGTATGTATCCCACACATCTCTGATAGGAGCCAGTTTATCAAATTCCCGCCTTTCTGTCCTTGTGTTTTTATCATCAAATCTTAAGCAGACTGCTAGAAACTGGAAACGCTTTAGACTCATTGTTGCAACGAAATAATGCAATCCCAAAATCATCAGACCACAGTCCAAAGCTTCTGGAGGGGCATCATCTTCAGAGACATTTTCTTTCAGGAAAGTCACTTAGTTCACTTTCCATGATTAAGCTCATCGAACAGTGCTGTCCTGTATATCGTTTTCTGTTAATAATGCATCATTTCTACGCGTCATTTTTCACAAAAATCGAGTTCACTGTCAGGAATAGAAAAGTTACACAAACTGTACACCAGGGTCACAGTGACCCTTAATAAGATGTACCTAAAAAATAATTAACTGTTAATGACCAACGAAGTTGTACATCCGTCCTCTGGTAGGTCTCACTGAATACTGAAATTACATTGGTAGTAGAGGTGTGTGAACGCCATGTAGTCCATGTGCAGGAGTAATAAAAAATGTGCAGGTCAGAGTAACCCTGGTGTACAGTTGTAGGGTTAAATAGGTATGTCTTTCGCGTCGACCGCTGTGGCCTCGAGGTAGTATTGTGCCTTGTGATGCAGCGGGCCCGGTTCAATTTCCGGTCGGGACAAGCTCCTGGGTGAGGTTCTTTTTCGGTGTTTTTCCTCACTTGTAAGACAAATATCAAGAAGCGTAAGGCCGAACGGTCCCCGAAAATCATCCGGCCATCATCATCATCATCATCATCATCATCATCATCATCATCATCAACCCTCACCGATGTGGAAAGTAACGGAAGCCACCACACCTATTATTTCTTAGTAAAGCTGCAAAGCAGAGCATGAAAATGCTATGATTGCAGTGAAAGATCTGCCCTCGGGCAAAATTACTATATAATATAATATCCATCCATAGTAATTCTGCCCGAAGGCAGGTCCTTCACTACAATCATAGCATTTTTGATGCTATGCTTGCAGCTTTACTAGGGAATTGTGTAGGTGTGATAGCTTCCCGTTGCTTTCCACACCGGTGAAGGATGATGGTGATGATGATAATGATAAGGATGATGATGATGGCCATATGATTTCGGGGACCGTTTGGGCCTTAAAGTTTTCTCTGACAATGTCTTACGGTGAGGAAAAACCCCGATATAAACCTCACGCAGAAATAAACTGCCCCTACAATAGATCGAACCCGGGCCCGCTGCGTGACAAGGCAGCACGCCTTCCTCGAGGCCACAGTGGTGGACGAATATAAAATATATAACATAATATAATATAATATATATAATATAAATAATATAATATAATATAATAATAAATATAATATAATATAATATAATATAATATAATATAATATAATATAATATAATATAATATAATTAATATAATCTAATAGAATTAATGATAATGCTAATATAAATCTACATATATAATCTAACTATCAATCTCATATAATATAATATCCTATAAAAATAATATAATATAATATAATCTAATATAATCTCATATACATCTATAATATAATATAATATACGATCATCTCATCTCCATCTACTCTCCTCTACTACTCATATCTCTCTCCTCTCCTCTCAATCTCCTCTCCTCTCCTCTCCTCTCACTCTCTCTCGCTCTCCTCTCTCTCCTCTCCTCTCCTCTCCTCTCCTCCACCTCTCCTCTCCTCTCCTCTCCTCTCATCTCCTACTCCTCTCCTCTCCTCTCCTCCCTCTCCTCTCCTCTCCTCTCTATACTCTCCTCTCATCTCCTCTCCACTCCTCTCCTCTCCTCCTCTCCTCTCTACTCTCCTCTCCATACCTCTCCTCTCATCCATCCTCTCCTCTCCTCCACTCTCTCTCTCCTCTCGCCCTCTCCTCTCCCACTCCTCTCCTCTACTACTCTCCACTCTCCTCTCTCCTCTCCTCTCCATCTCTCTCCTCTCCTCTCTCCTCTCCTCTCCTCTCTCCTCTCTCTCTCCTCTCCTCTCTCTGCATCTCTCCTTTCCTCTCTCCTCATCCTCTCTCTCCTCTCCTCTCGCTCCTCTCCTCTCCTACTCCCTCACCTCTCCTCTCCTCTCCCAGCATCTCTCTCTCCTCTCCTCTCCTCTCCTCTCCTCTGCGCTACTCCTAACTATACGTCTAATATATATAATAGTCCTTTCGCTTAGGCGAATTCCCGCTCCTAATGGTTCGATTTTGTTGTTACCATACTTTACTTAATCGATTGTTATATTCTGAGTTCTTTTCCGAAAAAAACCAAGTATGCTAATATTATATAAAATGTTACGGTATTGTTTGTGTATACTGCATAGGATCTATCATAATTGTAAACTTTTTTTCAAAAAAGCTTTTAATGAGACAATATTAATAAATTCTCTATAAAATACTTAACACATAATCGCCTAATTATTTATCACCGCCACGCCGCTTCATCAGACTATCCGACACACATAACATTGACACTCGATTCCATCAGCACATTGTCCTTTATATCCCTCCTCATCACACTGTTATATTATTCATTATCTTTTCGGCTCACTTACGAAACATGGAATTCCCTTCCGACCTATGTCAGAGACTGTCAAACTATAACATCCTTCAAAACAAACTAAAGAATTATTTAATAAACAAACTAACTTATACATCTCACTGATAATATTCTTTTAGCAATATTAAATATTTAATTATTTATGAAAATAATATTAAGAATAACAAATATTTTTATTTGTTTTGTTTTAAATATTGTTTAATCGTAAAATTAGTTTTCTATATACTCATTATTTTCCTTTGTTTTTTTATATACACTAGACAGGGAACAATTTAATATGTCTTGCTTGTATACATTTTATTATTAGTTTTAGTCGTTAATTTTAACTAATATTAACTGGTTGTATTATAGATCGTAATATATTAATATTATCTTTTGATCAAATTTTTACTTAGTATTAATATTAGAGTTAATTAAGATGTTATATTCTGATGTAACATATGGTTTGTCCTGATGAGTGGAAGAGAAGGCCACATGGCCTTAAACTCCACCAGGCTAAAAAATCGAATCTAATCTAATCTAATCTAAATTCAATCCAGTTTCACTAGAGTTTATGCTACAACATATTTTCAGAACAGATAAATAAATCTTTTGAACATATTTAAGAAATTAATTTTTTAAGTATATTTTTATGACATTTATCGAATTTTGTGATTTAAGTTGGATTCAGTATTAAAAACCTAAACTGTATTAAAGTAAGAATAGATTATTTGCTTTATTATCTGGCATGATGGGCGGCATATTAAATTTTGATAATGGTTACGCTGTGGTTTTAACGTCAGAGATTATTGCTTGAGTCTTCTCTTCATTAGGTCTAAGTCCGAAAACTTTACACCACATTATCCGATTAGGGTGGTTGTATGATCAAAACAGTACATTGAAAATTGGTTAAGTTATTAATTAATATCAGATGATCTCATGAAAGTAATGAGTTCCTGGTTGTTATTTAAATTTCACTTTTAATCAAACTGATTCTTAAACACTCATGTTCGATGCTTTTTCCAACAACCGTTTCGAACGTTTACTGTAATTATTTAAACAATAAGCTACATTAAATTGCATTTTTGAAGCAAGTGAAACAAACTAAATATTTGGGAATGATTATGGATAACATCGAAGGTATAGGAAAAGAGAACATAAAACTAGAATTGAATTGAGTAGCCAAAATAATAAGCATCATTAATTCCATATGGTGGGAAAAGCATATTTGGAAAGACACAAAAAAATATATTGGTAAAACATTGGGGAATCTGTTGCAATGTACCGGAATGAGGTATGGACAATCAGTAAGTACTACAAGAATAGACTAATAGCTCTAGAAATGGGATTATTTACGAAGAAGTGCCAGAAAGTCTAAATTAGAACGTGTCACAAATAAGGAAAATTAGAAACATAATGGAAGCAGACGAAAGCATAATTGAAGAATTGAGGAGAAGAATTAAAGTGGTTAGGACATGTTTTAAGAATGGAAGATGAGCGACAAGAAGAAAAGAGGAAGACCAAGGTTACATGGAAGGAAAACATGAAGACAGTAATGGCAAGCTAGAGGGCTAAGCATCGAAGATGCCCAAGACCGTAGGATTTGGAGGTTTGGCACGGGAAGACGGCAGCAGCTGTAAAAAACCCCGAAGATAGAGAGAAATTGCATTTTGACACAAATTTTGGAAAACAAATTAGAAAATAAATTAAAATAATATACCACAATGTAATCTCAAAACAAGCTCTTTTGAATGGAAGTGAGGGCTGGAATCTGGGTCAGCATAATAAAGCAAGAATAAATAGTTCTCAAACGAATAGAATAGAATAGATTTATTTATCCTGGTGGAGTTAAGGCCATGTGGCCATCTCTTCCACTCACCAGGACAAACATATGTTACATATGGAAACAAAAATATTACAATAATAGTCATATTGAACAATTAATTATCTGTCATATTGAATAATAATGAAAATAATGTCTAATAATACAATGAAACTAAATACAATTAAAATTAAATTAAAATGATACAATGAATAAAAAAAGGAATACCAGCTCGGTATCTACTATAACATAAAAAGAAAAAAAAAAAATACAAAGAAAGTAATAAACTACAATGAATTAATCTACGCTTTTTATACAAGGCATTAGGTAAATATATTAACAAATCCTAAGTTCGTTTTTATTAAATAATGCAAAAAAACGCATTATTTATTCTTAAAAAGTAATATTAGTGAGTTGTTTCTGTTAGTAACTTTATTTTCAATTTGTTTTCTGAAAGATGGTAAAGTTTGACAGTCTCTGACAATAGGGTTGGAAGTGAATTCCATGTTCTTGCAAAAGAAATTGTAAAAGATTTTCGAATAATAGGTTGTGTGTGATGAGGAGGGATATAAAGGACACTGCGCTCAAGGGATCGGGTGTATCTAAGTTATGTGTATCCGAGAGTCTAGTGAAGCGGTGTGATAAATAATAACGGTAAATGATGTGTGTAATATGTTATAGAGAAGGCATAGGAAATGGATGGTTCTACGATCTTGTAGACGAAGCCATGACCCAATTGTTCCAGGGAGTGTTGTGTAACGTGATCAAATCTACGTTATACCACAAATAAAAAAAGAAAATAAAGTCTGAGTTATTATATATATATATATATATATATATATAGATATATTATATTAAAGGTACAGACTTTAGAGACTCGAGTTCAAATCCCGACTCAAGCATTCTTTTTTTCTTTTCATATCATATTTGCCTTCATTGCCAAATGTCAAAAATATATTTATAATATCCTATATATTACAAGCCGTTACTGCTATAAGTAAATATTCTCTTTAAAAATTTGCTTAACTGGTATGTTAGCCGCGAGATGGACAGTTGGAACAATTTCCGCTATACCTCTTGTGTGAATTGAGAATACTACATGTATAAGAAAATTGTCATGCTTGTATTGGAATTCTTGGGTAGCTCAGTTGGTTAGAGCGCTAAAGGTACAGACTTTAGAGACTCGAGTTCAAATCCCGACTCAAGCATTCTTTTTTCTTTTCATATTATATATAATATATATATATATATATATGCTGTGTGTTTGAGATGTTTGAGACTTGAAAGCAAATGTAAATTTTTCGCCCAGTGGGTTGCTGAAGAGTATTATTTTGGGGTTCCCCACTGATGTTAGGCATTTCCTCTACGTTAAGGTTATGTGGTTATACCGCCAGTACTCGTTCCTCAGTGCCTCATTTGTAATAGCAGGTTGTACCAAGAGCAGGCTGAGGATAAGATTTTGATAGGAGAGGTGATGAAAATCCACGTCACTATCCCTTTCAACCCAACCAAAAAAAAAAAATGCTGGATGGAAAAATCCTCTTAGAGACCGTAACAGGCCACATGGACTAATACTGGCATGGATGATGGTAATTAGATATTATGATGTGTGTGTGGGGGGTGTGTGGGGGTGTGCGTGCGTGCGGCGTGGGCTAAGATTTTAAAATTACCGGTATACTTCGAGTAAGCATAAGCAATGAACTTTTTAAGTTATAATATTTAGTGATTATGACGCTAACTTGTCCTAGATAGTTATGGTTCTAATTTGTATTTCCATCAATCCATAGTAATTATTATACCCGAGGGCAGGTCTTTCATGCTATGCTTTGCAGCTTTACTAGGGAATTATAGGTGTGGTAGCTTCCCGTTGCTTTCCACACCGGTGAAGGATGATGATTAGAGCGAGAAAAATTAATACCGAACTATGAAAACATAATAACAAAATATGAAAATTATGAAATGTGACACAAAAATGTTATGAGGGCTATTTTTTTTTTAACTTTGTAACATATATTTATGGGGGGCACGCCGTAGCGTAGTGGTTAAGGCACTGCGCTACAAGCCGGAAGGTCGAGGGTTTAAAGTCCCGGTGGGGTCAGGATTTTTAAACTGACCCAAACCTTCTGGCGGCACTATGGCCCTGGGGTCGACTCAGCCTCTAACGGAAATGAGTACCAGACGCTTGTTCTGGGGGGTAAAGGCGGGCCGCTCACGCAGGGCTGACCAACCCGGCTGACATCAAGTGCCGATTTTCAAGAAAAAGTGGGAGCCTTAACCTCCCACTACCCCAAGGGCCTCCTGAGGCCTGTAGTGGGAATACTTTACTTTACATATATTTATATACACAAGCCCTGTATAATTTATAGGTGTACATACCAGCACACCCAAACCTTCCGGCGGCACTATGGCCCTGGGGTCGACTCAGCCTCTAACGGAAATGAGTACCAGACGCTTGTTCTGGGGGTAAAGGCGGCCGTCACGCAGGGCTGACAATCCGGCTGACATCTAGTGCCGATTGTCTAGAAAAAAGTGGGAGCCTTAACCTCCTACTACCCCCCAAGGACCTCCCTGAGGCCTGTAGCGGGACTACTTCTACTTTACTTTTACATACCAGCACCACACAAATGAGACAATATCTTTTTATAGCTCAAGAAATCAAAGAGTTTCACAGTATTTCCATTTTTAACTATGTTTTTCATTAATTCTGAACCCAATATAAAATATCATGTTCGTGATTGGAAACAATTTTAATGATTCACGTTGTAGTGCAGATGTTTAGAGGAATCACGCTACAACCTGGAAAGTCATGGATTCGAGTCTCAGGAGGTTCAAGTGTTTTTAGCTGGACCAAACCTTTAGGTGTGCTCATAGTCCTAGGGTCTACTCAACTGATGTAAATGAGTAGCAGAAACATGTTCTGGGGGCAAAGAGGCCGTCCCACAGGGCTGAGAACCCAGTGAACATCCTTTGGCAATTTTCTAGAAAGGTGGATGTCTCCACACACATCACCACAAGTTTCCTCCCAAACCAGTAGCTTGACACAAACAGGAAGGAAGGAAGAAGGATAGGAACGGCACAGGAAAGGACAGGAAGGAAGGAAGGAGAGGCAAAAGGAAGGAAGGAAGATGGAAGGGAGTGGGAAGGGGAGGAGGAAGGGGAGTAGGGAGGGAGCGAGGGAGGGAGGGAGGGAAGGAGGGGCTGAGGGAGGGAGGAGGGAAGGGGGGGAGGGAGGGAGGGGAGGGGAGGGAGGAGGGAGGGAGGGAGAGAGGGAGGGAGGCGAGGAGGGAGGGAGGGAGGGAGGGAGGGAAGGAGGGAGGGAGGGAGGTGAGGGAGGGATGGAGGGATGTGGATGGAGTAGAGGGAGGGAGGGAGGGAGGCGAGGGAGGGAGGAGGGAGGGGAGGGATGGAGAGGAGGGAGGGAGGGAGGGAGGGCATGGGAGGGAGGGAGGGAGGGAGGGAAGGGGAGGGAGGGAGGGAGGGTAGGGAGGGCGGGGAAGGGAGGAGGGAGGGATGGGAGGGGAGGGAGGGTAGGGAGGGAGGGAGGAGGTAGGGGGGAGGGAGGGAGGGAGGGGGAGGGAGGGGGGAGGGAGAGGGGATGGGAGGGGGAGGGAGGGGGAGGAGAGGGGAGGGAGGGGGATGGGAGGGGGAGGGAGGGGAGGAGGGGAGGGGAGGTGATGGCAGGGGGAGGGAGGGGGAGGGAGGGGAGGGAGGGGGGCTGGAGGGGGGAGGGGGGGGAGTGGAGTTTCTGGGTATGGGGAGGGTAGTGGGAGGGGCGGAGGGGGAGGGCAGGGGGGATGGGATGGGGAGGCGAGGGGGAGGGAGGGGGAGGGAGGGGGAGGGGAGGGGGAGGAGGGGGGGAGGAGGGAGAAGGAGGGGAGGGGAGGGAGGAGGGGGAGGGAGGGAGGGAGGGAGGGGAGGGGAGGGAGGGAGGATGGAGGTAGCGGAGGGAGGGGAGGGGAGGGAGTTTCTTTCTTTTCTTTCTTTCTTTCTTTCTTTCTTTCTTTTCTTTCTTTCTTTGATGATTTATTTCTTCTTTCTTTCTTTCTTTCTTTCTTTCTTTCTTTCTTTCTTTCTTTCTTCTTTCTTGATACTCACTGGCAATACCGACACCCTTAGGTTCCTGGCCGCCACCGGACATAAGCTCTCCATACATCCTAATCCCGAGCCAATGATTCACAATCATTTCCATGTATATCTAATTCTAAAATCATACTTAATGTTATTCTTCCACCTCATTATTGGTCTACAAATGGCGTTTTCCCTCTGGCGCATACCACAAGAAGCTTCCAGCAAGTCTTTCATTCCCCATAGTGCAACACTTTACTTTAATAAATTAATGTGGGAGACTATTAACATAAGACACGAGTTATTTATCCAATGATATTTAATCACCGAAAATCAAAACATAAACCAAAAAACACAGATAATTATGTAATCGAAAACAACCATCTTCCGTCGAATATACGTAGCATGACAAAATTAAGGAGACAATTGGATGTTCCAGCTTTTTTTCGGTTGTCCTCTTGGTCAACTGCCACTTCTTCACCAAATTATTACTTTATTATAATCTCATTATTTTATTATTGTTATTATTATTATTATAAATGCACATACAAATTAATCAAGGTGTCGGACAGGATGCCCGCTATCTCGTGCACTCTTAGTGTATATATATATATATATATATAATAAGACGAGGTCATTGTACAATGGCAATCAAATTTAACCATAGAGTTTTAAAGTGGCAGTTACGATTCTAAATTACCATACTGTTTGCAGACGATCACACCAATCCTTAGCTCTTCAGAAGACAATTTACAAATAGCAGCTATAAATTAAACGAAATAGCAAAACTAATTCAATATTGACAATTTCTGAAAGTAAATCGAAAAATAATGACATTCAACGGGGAAAGGACCAATATGAGGTGTTTAAAATCAGTATTATATAACAGTATAATACAACAGGTGAACAATTTTAATTATTTAGGGATGGCAATGTATCATACTGCCAGAAGGAAGATATACAATATTAAATTAAATAGATTTTACAGAATGTGATGGCACTATAAGACGGACACTGAAAAATAAACCTTTGAGGAGCACACAACTAAAAATTTTACAAAATTATGGCAGTGCCTGTCTTAACATATGCAAGTGAAAATTGGACTCTTAACCTTTCAGACAGAAGGAAAATAGAAACTGCAGAAATGAAGTTTCCTACGATTCAGTAGCGGGTTGTGACAATTTTGGACAAGTAAAAGAAGTGAGGATATTAGGAAGGAGTTATAATATTTTCAATTTAACAAATAGAATTGACAAACGTGAGAAACAACTGGTATTAAACATGTCAAGAGACTGCCTACAGATAGAATCCCTCAGCTGTTACTAAAGTACAAACCAATAGGACATAGAAATGTTGGACGCCCATTTACTAGATGGGAGGATTCATTAAATCCCACTTGATGTGAAAAACAGGTCAAAAGGCCTAATTTCATGAAGCAGAAGAAGAAGAATTAAAAATTTGGGATGACCAATTATTTACCTTGTATAAAGATAGTAACATTAAATTGGATGAATCAGAACACAAGTAGTCCAAGTCCAGTATGTCATATTTGGAAAAAACAAGTTGTTAAAATGAAATTAATCCACAAATAATTCTAGGGAGTATTTCAAAACTCTCTTTGTAGCACAATTATTTTTAATCCTATAAACTACAACTCAATGATATTAATAAGCTGTTAGTTTATGCTGTACAATCATAGAAACATACATAAATATACCTGGCATCGTCAGGACTCAAAATCAATCATTGATTATTTCATTGCAAATAATAAGATTTTTAAATTGTTTCTCGATGTCAGAGCCTACAGAGGATATGATATTGGTTCAGATCACTACCTAGTAGAAGCAAGAAGAATAAGATTTCCACCAAGATGGTTTTAAAAAAAGAAGAAAACAACAACAGAGCATAGAACAAAAGTACAAGGTAAAATTATTTTATGATGACAGCATTAAATGGTTATATTCGAGAAGAATTCAGCAATATATGGCTACAACTCCAGAAAGTAATGATGTCGAAGAAGAATGGAAAAACATTAAAATGATAATTCAAAATGCAGCTAATGAAACTTTAGGAAAAGTAAATATACAACAAAGAAGAAATAGAACTCTAAAAATCTGGGATGAGATCAAATAAAACAATTGATTGAAGAAAAAAATGCAGCTTATAAAAAATATTTGAACACAAAGGAAAGTAGAAAATGAAATAGAATTCAAACGCTGTAGAGCTATTGTTAAGAGGGAAATAAGAAAGAGGACATAGGAAAACATGGTTAAATTTTGTTACACATTTAGAATCAGATTTGCATAAGCTCCAACCTAATGCCTTCAAAATATTAAAACATTTGAATAAAGATATTAAAGAATCTACCAAAAATAATTGCGGAGTAACAAAAGAAGATTTTTTCAATTATTATAAAAGTCTTTGGACTGACAATAGCTATGAAGATACAATTTTCCGAAATAATAATGAGACAGATTCCATAATATCATTGGAAGAATTGAACAATAGTTTAAAGAAATTAAAAAATGGGAAGGCAACTGGCACAGATGGCTTGAATTCTGAATTGTACAAATATGCAGGCAAACAGTTCCATGAAAGACTGTTGTCCTTCTTTAATAATGTATTCAAAAATACAGATATACCACAAGAATGGAAGACAAGCATTGTTATACCCCTGTTCAAGAAAGGAGACAAGAGAAAAATGGACAACTATAGGGGAATCAGTTTGTTAAACACATGCTACAAAATTTATGCAGACATTTTAAATGGAAAATTGAAAAGTTTCAGTGAAAAATTCCTTATGGAATGTCAAAATGGATTTAGGAAAGGACGATCTTGTATTGATTCAGCATTTTCTGTTAAACTATTGCTTGAAAAAAGAAGAGAATTCAACTTAGAAACACATTTTGCTTTCATAGATTTTGAAAAAGCATTCGACACAGTCAAGAGATCAAAACTCTTAAATATATTGGAAGACAGAAATATACCAAATTTACTTCGGCAGAACATACAAAATATTTACAAAGACAACACCATAAAGATTAAATTAAATAACAGATTTTCTGAAGAAGGAATTATAAATCGTGGTGTGAGACAAGGCTGCCCCCTATCCCCAACACTCTTTGCAATTTATATCAATGAAGTAATATGTTGCTGGAACAAAACATATAAATTTGGAATAAGAATATCAGAAAATAGAAAATTAAACACCCTACTGTTTGCAGATGACCAAATAATAATAGCAAATTCCGAAGATAATCTACAGAAAGGTCTGTATGAACTTAACAAAATTACAGAAGAATCCGGATTAAAGATATCTACAGAAAAAACAAAAATTATGGCATTTCAAGGTGTAGATCCTGTCAGAAGTAAAATTGTACTGGACAATAAAAATTTTGGAGCAGGTGTATAATTTTACATATCTAGGATGCAATATCTCATATGAAGAAGAAAAGGATGTAAATGCAAAAATATCTAAATTTTTAAGAATTTTAGGGTTAATAAATTCTATCTTCAAGCCACAGTTAGTCCAAAAGCATTCAAGACTGAAAGTGAAAACACTGGCTCTTCCAACTCTTTTGTATGGTAGCGAAGTATGGACCTTGAAACAGAAGGATATACAGAGACTTAGATCTGCTGAAATGAGATATCTTCGGAGGACTGCAGGATACACACTACTAGATCACAAAAAAAATGAAGACATCTTAGAAGAATTACACATGGAATCTTTAGAAAACAAAATTTCTGATTATAAGTCAAGATGGATACAACATGTTCATCGAATGGAAGATCACAGAATACCCAAACAAATGTTAAGATATCAACCTGCAGGAAGAAGAAGACCAGGACGTCCACTCAAAAGACTTCTGGATGGTGTTTCTCTTGAGGCCGAAACAGGTCAACAAATGGCCTAAATTCGTGAATGTACTATGATGATGATGATGATGATAGTTTATGCTGATGATGTAGTACTACTGGCCGATAGCGAAGAGATTCTAAAGGCCAAAACGCACACACTATTGAGTAACACTAAGAAATTAGGACTGGAAGTAAATATCAGTAAAACTAAATATATGGTCACACGTAGAAATTCAGTATATAATGGAAATGGACAGCTAATGACAAATAAGGGAAATTTTGAGGAAGTGGCTGAATTCAAATACCTAGGAACAATAATCACAAATAGGAATGAGATGCACAAAGAAATTAAACATAGGCTCAATTCTGGAAATGCATGCTATTATGCATTGTAGAGACTTTTGATATCCCAACTCCTTTAAAAAAAAGTTAAGCTGAAAATATATAAAACTATTATTTTACCAGTTATATTATATGGGTGCGAAACATGGACTGTTACTTTAAGGGAGAAGGAGATTACGAGTATTTGAGAATAAAGTTCTTAGGAAAATTTTTTGGACCAAAGAGAGATGAACAGACAGGTGAATGGAGAAGACTGCATAACAATGAACTACATGGTCTTTATAGGAAGCCAGATATAATAAGAACAGTTAAGTCTCGTAGACTGCGATGGGCAGGACATGTTGCGCGTATGGGGAATGAAAGACGTGCATGGAAACTTCTTGTAGGAAAGCCAGAGGGAAAACGCCCAGTTGGTAGACCAAGAATGAGGCGGGAGAACAACATTAACTATGATTTGAGGGAAGTAGATTATACAGGGAATGATTGGAAAGCATTAGCTCAGGATAGGGATGTATGAAGAGCTTATGTCCGCACGGCCATGAACCTACGGGTTCGATAGTGCCAGTGAGTAAGTAAGTAAGTAAACTACACGTATGAACATGGCGAAATGTAGTTAGAAGTATTTTAACATTAGTTTTTTGATTAAATTGGCCAATCACAGTATCTATCTTGGTCAATTTTTACTTTGAACAATCCAATTATCAATTCTGTTCATAATACTCAGGAGCTTTTTCTAATTTTTATATATTTGTAACCTCTGTCTTGTTAGAATTATATTGTTTGATTAAAAAGTACGCTCCACACAGTATGCTGTTACGGGAGTAAACATGTACCGCGCTATATATGATAGTTTGATGTAAGTGAGAATAATATTGGCCTTAGCTACAATAACTTTACTAATTTCATAAACTGTGGAGTAAGACCTTATTTCCCAGCACAGCTTCAAGTTTAGCAGCAGCAGTATTTCCTACATTTAAATACCGTAGCCCATTCACGAAATAAGGACTGTCCTTTGGTAGCAAAAAGGAACTGTTTGCTACCTGATAGAATTAATATTGTTCTACTTATTCATGTAGACCCTTGCTCCTGTTCTGTAATTTCGGACAAAAGCCTCCACTTTGTCATTACATGTCACCTTATTCAATTATTTTCTTTAACAAATCTATTTATCTTGTTCCAGATGGGATACTGATGACTTTTCGCCTGTCTACCATATTACATTGTCAAAAAAGTTCAAAACTGTAGAATGTTTTGAACCAATTATTAGAAATTTTATTTAAAAAATTGAAGGTTGAAAAATATGAAGGAATATTACGTTTTTAATAAAATATAAACATTTCGCCAAAATATTATGAAATATGAAAAAAAATATGCAGGTCTTATTTGATTCTATAGATCATAAAATTTAAAGATACTTTGTCTCAGTGCTCTCTGACTAATTGTTTAAAACATGACTTTTCACAAAACTCCTCGCTCTAATGATGATGATAATGATGGTGATTATGGCCGGATGATTTTCGGGGACCGTTGGGCCCTAAGCTTCCTGACAATTGTCTTACACGTGACGAAAAAACCCGAGAAAATCCTGAACCAGGAGCCTGCCCCGACCGGGAATCGAACCCGGGCCCGCTGCGTGACAAGGCAGCACGCTGCCTCGAGACCACAGCGGTGGACTATTTGTATTTAATGAATGCACTATATTTTAAATCATTCGCTTCAGGTTTAAATGGACAATGTATTTCCGAAACCGGATTTAAGTTCCTGCAAAATTATATTGTCTATTTTCAGAAATTGAAAACAAACAAATGATAACGGTACATGAGATCACAATAGGGGTGAAGGCAAAAAAACACATTCCCTACATTCATAAATGTTAAACAAATATTACCGTGCTAAGAGATTTGCAAAATATTGCAAAAAATACATATCAGCAGAGTTAAGCGAGTGTAACTCGTTCTCTGAGTTGAAGGCCATTTAACAACCGGCGAGTCTATCTCGTCTTATGAGGCGAATCGGTTAATTATACTAGAACAAGTTATGGTTTCCATTTACACTTACAGCACTGACTAACTCTAACTAGTTACAATTAATATTTACACGTGTTTGATACTGTCATTACTAACCTCAACGGGTTATTGTTCCTATTTACTCTTATAATAATGAGTAAGTGGAATACGAAGTGTAGAAATGAACTTCCTTAGAAGATCAAAAGGCTGCACAAAAATGGATCGGTTTAAGACTGAAGATATAAGAACAGGGTTTAATATATATCCATTAAATGAGAAAATCAAAGAATATAGAGAGAAATGGTTTAGACATGTAGAAGAATGAACGTAACAAGTTACCAAAAGCAGCATTTAACTACACAAGCCAAGAGGTTGAAGGAATGTAGGAAGGCCAGTGAAAAGATGGCCAGAACGAATGTGAGGCAGAACAGGCTTTTGCCTAGCCCGTGAAGTGAAAGAGAAGAATAAGATAATGAGTAATATTAAGGTGTTACTAATTCTCACAAAATATTGTTATTATTTGCACTTATAGGTGACTAATCATATAAAGCTGTGAGCAATATTTTATATGTCGTAAATAATGTTCTGTCCATCACCAATCTAACAAGTTGCGATTTCTTTTTACATTAATGACGCTGACAAATTACAATATGTATGATTAATTTACAGTTACTTAAAATGATGTGTTGTCCATATTATACCTGACAAATTGTGGTTCCATTTTACAAAAAAAACATACTTTATCGTGCGACAGGCCTACAAGGCCCTTGGCCTACCAGCGAACTGCAGGTCTCACATCTACATGTGTTAATCATAGATTAAACTCTTATCTGCCCTTTAGAGGCCCTGGGGGTCCGTTTTCGGGCCCCAGCTGTGCTCACAACAGCAACGGGGCGCGTCCCCGGGTGGAGGATAGGGAACGGTCGGTGGTTTGCTTGCACTCCTCCCGGCTAGGTCCAGGCCAACCCGCGGACCATTTGTGAGGTCGTCAGGACTCGAGCGACCTGATGTACTACATAGCTCGTGCTGCGCCCACTTCAGGCAGCAAATCGCGTCCCCTCGGTGGCGTAGTGGGGAAAAGGTCGGTGATCTGCTAGTCAGTCCTCCCTTCCAAATCCGATGGACTCGCGGACCATAAGTGGGGTCAACAGGAGACGAGCGCCCTGTTGTACTAAAGCGCAAATATCCCGGCCCACAGCAGGATAAGCGGCCGTCGTGGCGAGGCGGTGGGAGATTGTGGAGATCAGAAGCTCCCTTCTCTTGGTTAAAATCCCGAGGTCCTTTGTGGGGGCACCATGGGCGATGAGCTCCCTGGATGCCTACATTGCTCAGTGGGCTGACTCACAGCAGCGGCACGACTAGGCCTAGTCTTGCGAACAGGCTGGTTGGGACAATACCGGGCGTAATGCTGGGAATCACCACCAGGTCAATAAGCTCGGGAAAAGGAGAGAAGCGCGGTCTTTGGGTTGGGGACATAGCGCCGACTCTGGGACCGAGTGACCCAAGGACAATCTGTGAGGTCGTCAGGAGTTGAGCGACTTGACGTACTAATGCTCAGGCTGGACCCACTTCAGCTACCAAACACGTCCCCAGCTGGTGCACTGGGGAAAGGTCGGTGGATCTGGTAGAGAATCCTCCCGGTCAGTCCAAGGGACTCGTGAACCATTAGTGGGGTAGGCAAGAGTTGAGCGCCTTGTCTTACTTTTGCTCATCTGTTGGAGCTTGCGAGCTCCGTGCTGGCCCACAACTGCAGGCAGAAGGCGCCCCTGGCGGCAGACCAGAGCTTGGCTCGGACCAGTGCAGAGGGGAGCAACTGTACTGGATCCTGGATCGGCCTACGGGCCCGTCGACAAACTGTGGGGTCGCCAGGAGATGAGCACCTGGACGTACTAAAAGTCTCACACTGTTGGGCTTGTAGCCCTAGCCGGTCTCACAACGGCTGCAGGACACGTCCCTGGAGGCAGAACAGGGGAACCGTCGGTGGATCTGCGACAGCAGTCCTCCCGGCTAGGCTCATGGAGCCCGTGGACCAACTGTGGGGTCATCAGGAATGAGCGACCTGATGTACTATGTAGCTCAGCAATTCCCGGAAGTTGCAACTCCAACACCCTCTCCCTGGGGTGTTGGTTTAAGGACCGTGAACTTGAACGTGGACGTGAACATAGGATAGGGAGGACAAGCACCTAGGACTTGGGAGTATGGTCATGACGACCGAGGTATCCCAAGGGGTGGACGGAAGGGCCCAGATGCCCCTTTAGGGGTGATATGTGGTTAGCATGACTGGTCCCCTAGCCGTTGTAGCTAGTTACCTAAACTTGGGTCCGCTGTTTATTGTAGCTACACAAATTCCTCAGGATGCTTGGTGAGCACCGCCCCCATACTGATCGAAATTCCATCAGAAAACTATTTTCCGCATGGAGACTTGAACCAGCGTAATTCCCATATTTCTGCGCTAACCACTCGGCTACGGTGTGAGACATCATTAATTTACAGTTACTTAATCCTAACAAATTCATTCATTCATAGTGTTCTGCTCAAGAGCAGGTCTTTCACTGCAAACTCAGCATTCTCCACTCTTTCCTTAACTCAGCTTTCCTTTTTGTATCTGCATACAAACCATTTATTTTAATATTGTCTATCATCTGATGTCTTTTTCTGCCTCTAACTTTCTTTCCGTTGACCATTCCTTCTAGAGCATCCTTCAGCAGGCAGTTTCTTCTTAGCCAGTGGCCAATCCAATTTCTTTTCCTCTTCTTTATGAGTTCCAGCATTGTTCTTCTTTCACCCACTCTGTCTAGCACATTTTTATTTCTTACTATGTCTGTCCATTTTATTTCCATTCTTCTCCATATCCACATCTCAAAAGCTTCCAGTCGCTTTTCCTCATTTCGTCGTAATGTCCAAGTCTCTTCACCATACAATGCTATATTCCACACAAAGCACTTCACTAGCCTCTTCCGTCATTCTTTTGCCAAAGGTCCGCAGAAAATGCTTCTCTTCTTGTTGAAAGCTTCTTTTGCCATTGCTATCCTCTGCTTTACTTCTTGACCGCAGTTCATGTTACTACTGATCCTAACAAATTACGGTTACCATTTATACTTATAACGCTAAATATTATAGCATTCTGTAGAGAGACAGAACAACTTAGATTACAGATGCTGCCGGAGAGATTTCTCAGGTCGGATCGAGGGAGAGTGGCGTGTCGGGATCTATTAGGACGGATCGAGAGCGAATCAAAAACATGCAAATTTTTGGGTACAGTAAGAAAATTGAGATATAACAAAATTGTAGATTAAGGATATATGTATTAACAATAAGAAGAATCTCAATATGGTCTTTGTTTTTGATCTTTAATCATGTTATATAATAAGTAGGTCTGATAAGTTGAATAGTCTGATAGTGCATTTAATGTCTGCAGGGACGGGAGGAGGGGGGTATGAGCGTGCGGTGTGTATATGTGTGGGGGCGTGTGGGGTGTGTTTTTTTGCTAATTTGTTTTCTAGCATTTTTTTTAATACTAATGTACGGAATATGGATGAATGTAGATATGTATTATTGTGATGTAGTGTAGACATAGATTTTACTTATATGTAGTCTGTTATTGTTTTTGATACAGGTGTATTTGTAGGTATTTGTTTATATTATGGTTAGTTTTATTTTTTATTCATGGAAAAATAATGCACGTACGGCCAAGCAGGCCCGTGCGCAAATGCATATGTATTTTCTTTATTCTGAAAAAAGGCAATAAATTCCATTATCTATCTATCTATCTATCTAGTGTTAAAAAGTTATGATCAATACTTGGACTTTTTAAAATAACATACTGTTCATATAACCCTAACAAGTTATGACTCATATCATACTAAGACTAGTCGTAGCAATTTATGACTTACACTTCCTTACAGTAGATTTAGATTTAGATTTATTTAGCCTGTGAAGTTAAGGCCATGTGGCCTTCTCTTCCACTCCCCAGGACAAACATATATTACATCAGAATATAACAATCTTAATTAACTCTAATATTAAACACTAAGTAAAAATTTGATCAAAAGATAATATCTAATATATTACGATCTATAATGCAACCAGTTAATGTTAGTTAAAATTAAGACTAAAACTAATAATAAAATGTATACAAGCAAGACATATTAAATAGGCCCTGTCTAATGTATATAACAAACAGGAAAATAATGAGATATAGAAAACTAATTTTACGATTATACAATATTTAAAACAAAACAAATAAACATTTGTTATTCTTAATATTATTTTCATAAATAATTAAATATATTAATATTACTAAAATAATACTATCAGTGAGGTGTATAAGTTAGTTCGTTATTAAATAATTATTTAGTTTGTTTTTGAAGGATGTTATAGTTTGACAGTCTCTGACATAGGGCGGAAGGGAATTCCATGTTTTGGTAAGTGACACCGTAAAAGATAATGAATAATATACAGTGTGATGTGGCGGGATATAAAGGACAATGTGCTGATGGGATCGAGTGTCAAGATTATGTGTGTCGGATAGTCTGATGAAGCGGCGTGATAAATAATTAGGCGATGATGTGTGAAGTATTTTATAGAGAAGGGATAGGGAATGGACAGTTCTACGATCTCTTAGACGAAGCCACGATAATTCTTCCAGGGACGGTGTAACATGGTCATATTTGCGAATACCACAAATAAAACGTGCGCAAGAATTATGAACACGTTGAAGTCTTTGAGTGAAAATAATATTTAAGTCTGTAAAAAGAGTGTCACAATAATCAAAATAGGGCATTTGTACAGTGCACTGTCTATGTAATGTTGTAATGCATTTTTTAAGTCTACGCTTTTTCAAACTTTGGGTAACTTATTAGCTAATTTACACTTATCTATGTACCACCTTTCACCACTTCTATTCATAACATTTGTAAGAGATTATCTTTAATATTTCTACATAGCTCATTTGCAAGTTCGAATCATATAAGTGTCTTATACACAAGGTCACGATATGATGGAGATATTTCATATCTAAGCAAATATATGGTAAGCATTCACTACACAGGGTGCTCTAAAATTCCCCTTACAAACTTCTAGAACTTGTAAATGGGACTGTGTTGGTAATATTTATAATTGGAAACCATGTTCGGAAACTTACCTTTTCCGTGCTACAGCCGTTTGAAAATAAGCATTGCCTGAAAGTACGTCACGTGTCTCAACAAGTAATAGCTTCGCGATTCGTCTAAATCGAACATTTCTCTATCGAGTAATCCATGACTTGGCATTTTTTAAAAATTCCCAAAATTTTTCGAAATTTTGAAAACTGGAAAAATTGATTGTGGAGGGTGTATCAGAGATTATTAATTCAAGTCATGATCCAGATTCAATCTTGTTTCTTTGGTTATTAATGAGTTGAATTCTAAAACAAGTGATGTACTGTGTCAGGCTCATAATTAATTACCTGTAAAACTGGTCGCGTTAAAGACATGTTTTCAAACGGCTGTAGCATGGAAACGGTAAGTTTCGGAACACGGTTTCCAATTCTAAATATTATCAACTCAGTCCGCTCTAAAAGTCCCATAACTTTGTTAGGGGAATTTTAGAGCACTCTGTATGTAAAATCCGTCCATGTTTGTATACCGCATTATGAAACTAGCATATATAGGAATTATGGCGGCCGGTCCAATAACGTGTTTAATCCTGTACAATGTTAGTTACAAATCTACTCTGTATGTACTAAATCGTATGTATTACATACTACTACTAGTAAAGTCTTGAAACGTTTCTGAGATTCTCTCATCGGAATTAGGAAATAAAAACTCCGACCTTCTTCCATACAATAGAAAAAATTAAAATGAAATTCGTTATTTAATATTTTATTTTTTAGCCATTTTCTAATTTAAAATTACAATGAATAATCATACAGAAATAGTAGGTATGACAAGTTGGAAACCTTTAAGAACAATAATAATGATTAAAGCTATTAAAATATCTTATTGAGATACACGTGTAGACCTTCTGATTGGCATGCGGAAGATCCTTTATCTTTGTATGTTAAGTAGGCTACGTAGTTATTGAAGCTGATATACGAATTCGATGCAGCATAAGTCATCATCAACATCGTCCTTTCAAGTATTAGGCCCAGTGGCCCATTACGGTCTCCCGCCATCTCCGAAAAAGGTCGACCCACAGATCTTCTGCCTCCGAGGAATGTAGTGAAGATATTTGTTTTGGTATTCTGTGACGATCCATGTGCTGAATATGGGCTAGCCAATTGTTTCTATATTCTTGGAGGTATTCAGGTATAGGTACGATGTTTAACTCTCTGGCTATTGTTGAATTTCTTTGGTGGTCTAGAAGGCTATAACCTGCAGTTCGTCGCAGAAATTTCATCTCCGTGGCTGTAATATGACGATCATCCTGAGTTCTGATGGTCCAAGCTTCACTGCCATAACAGATTATGGGTTCTAGTGAGAATTTTATAGATTTTCAATCTTGTGTGTCTCTGCACTTTTGATGGTTTAAAAACTTGGTTGATAATTCTTAAAGCTTTATTATAGTTTTGTATTTTAAAGGATATATCACATTCCTCATTATAAGTTAGATTTATATCCTAAGTATTTAAATGAATTAACTTGCTCTAATATTGAATTCTGAATACAAATTTTACTTCTTACTGGGAATTTCCCTTGAAAGGTCATAACTTTAGATTTGTTTTGTTGGATATTTCCATGTTAAATCGTTGGGCTATTATATTAAGATGATGAGTGGAATATTGTAATTCATCTTCATTATTGCCGAAAAGAGCCTGATCATCTGCATATAAGAGTGTGTCTAAAATTGTGTGTCTTGAGAGAGGAATATTACCATGAACTGTCAATCTCCAGTGTCTGATTATAGCATTAATGTATACATTAAATAGAAGTGGTGATAGAGGACATCCTTGTCTGACTCTGCAATTTATTGTTTCCAATCTGACAATTCTGTTCCTATTTGTACTGCTATGATGTTATTTTTATACAGATTAAAAATGTTTGGATCAGTTGATTTGGGTGTTCCATCATCAGTTAAGATATCTAAAAGTTTTTGTGTCTGTCAACTCAATCAAATGCTTTGATAAAATCTATAACGCTATATGTAGTTCTTTATTGAATTCTTTGTTCTTTTCGATAAGAAGTTTTAAGTGAAATAAACCATCGGCACAGGATCTTCCCTTACGAAAACCATTTTGTTCTTCCCCTAATAAGTTTTCATAGTGTTTTTTTAATTTAGATTCTAGAATTTTTGTAAAAACTTTATATCCACTGTTGAGAAGGCTAATGCCTCGATAATTATTTCAATCTTTGAGGTTACCTTTTTTAACAATTGGTATGATAATGGCTTTCTGCCAAGATGAAGGTAGGTCTTCTCCCAAGATTATTTTGTTTAGTAAGTGAAGAAATTTTTGTTTGAGTTTTGTCAGAATATTTAAACAATTTAAACATAAGTAAACCAGACAATTTATATCAAGAGGTTCATATTGGATGAAAATAAATAAATAAAATCTAGAGTAAAGAAAACTTTAATTTTCTTCGATCCCGTAATCTCAGATTGTAACAGTTTTTATCATTGCATGTTTTTTAATACACGATTAATCGAAACATTGCAAGCTTTTACTCGTGTTAATAGACAGACGAGGAATAAAAATACGAAATAAGGAAGGATTAAAGTAGAAAGTCGGTATTGCACTCTAATGGCTAGAATTTGCACTCTCTTTTATTAAAATCTTTAACCTTTTATTCTTTCTCGTTGCTCCATTGTGTGAACCTTATTTTGTTAAACATCAGAAGTGTGCGCTATTTTAATATCGTTTATAGCGGTTCCAACGCCTAAGTACCTGGTAAACATTATATTTTTCAGTGTGCACGGTGGGTAAATATTTGAGTCAAGATTTATTTGTAATTACATATTTTTACCTTAATATGCAACTATGACCTTATTATGACTATTTAACTCATGCCCCAAATGGGAGTCAATGACCAATCACGTTTCAATGATTTCTGTTTTACAACCAATCAGAGTCGTGTTTCACCAAATATTTATCAGTGTTATAATTACCACATTAAAGAAAGCTCCTCCTTACAATATTGCGTTCCTTTGGCAATAAATAGTATGATCTGGTTGCAGTGATAAACAAAAGAAACAGTAGAAGCGTACCTATCGTTTCTCATTGTTTTCAAACATCGCCGTTTACATTAAATATATAAATATTTTAAAATAACTATAGTTAAATAATGATTTGTGAGTAAACAGCTTAATTTTATTCGTTAAATAGTCCTAACAAATGCCACTCTTGATTTCCAAATTCTCTAGATAAATTCACTCCCCACTTCGTGAGTCGTGAATTTATCGATAATTTGGAAATCACTCGTGGCATTACTTATGATAATCAAATGCGTAGTCATCTAATTAGTGCCGCGCATGAAAGGATTAACGACATCTACTATCTATCTAACACTCCGAGAACATTAAATGTTAACGATTTAGTTACTACGACCATTATATTTCATCACGATACATATTTATTGCATATTCCGTACGTTATATATATTAAGCGACATATTTTCACAGAAATTATGGGAAATATTACGAATGAAAGGATACCCGCTGTACCTTGTTGAAACAATAAAGAAATTATATGAAGACAAATATAATCATAGATACCGGATTCAAAACAACAGATACAATCAAAACAAATACTGGATTACGACAAGGATGTAGTTTATATACCCACTTTGTTTAATATATATATAGACGATATTTTAAATAAATGGAAAGTTTTAGTGAATCCCGGAATAAGAATGAATAATAAAGTGTGCATAAATAATCTTCTATTTGCTGACGATGTAATCATAATACAGAAAAATGAAGACGACTTACAGAAATCAATGCATGCATTAAATGAAATATGTAAATTATACGATCTAAAGATTTCCGTAAGGAAAACGAAGACCATGGCTTTTAGAGGAAGAGATCCAGTGAGATCCAAAATTATTTTAGAAAATCAAAGTATAGAATAGGTGTCTAGTTTCAAATATTTGGGCTGTGATGTTGGCTACAATGTGGAAAGAGATATTGACTCCAAAATAAATAAATTTCAGACGGTGTGTGGAACAATACAGAGAACATTCAAAAATAAAATTAGAAAAGAAACCAAGATAAAAATGTATAATATTATGGCGGTTCCCACAATATTGTATGGATGTGAAACTTGGGCTCCAGTGAAACAACAGAAGGATAGAATACAGACGGCGGAGATGAGGTTCCTAAGACAAGTAAAAGGATGTACAAGACTTGATAGAATAAGAAATGAGGATATAAAAGAAGAATTGAAAGTACAGCCTTTATTGGATAAAGTCACGAATTACAGACAGGAATGGATTGATCACGTGGATGGAATGAGTAAGGAGAGATATCCATTGTTAGCAAGAAATTATCAAGCAAGAGGAAGACGTGATGTTGGAAGACCTAGAAGACGTTGGGCTGATGCATTATGAAGTCGGAACGGGCAATTGCCTAATCCCTGGAGTGGTGGTGATGATGATGATGATTTTCACAGATTAAGTTAAATGCTTAATTTAATGCACACATCCATCTTCTTTAGTATGCATCAGTAACATCTTAGAACAATATAAGAACATATATTCTGATCGCCGACAAAACCTAACCCCGGAAAATAGGATAAATATAATGGTGAGTACAGTTGGTCCGCAAACAGTTGATTGGGTCAGACAAATTTGTTATTTAATTAAATAAAAATAAAACGTTGTTTTATTTGATTTTCATATTTATTATATAATTCAGTGACAGCTGTTTCGGTACACTGTACCTTCTTCAGACATGTTAACAAATTATGAATTGTGTTCCAACTGATCTAAGCAACAATACAACAGTATTTATTTATTTTTTTTAATTTAACAAAGGAGATTCATTCAAATCAAGTTGACAACTTCTAGAAGTTAGATCTTTTGGAGGCTGTAGAAATTAATAAATTTAAAAGTAGTAAAAAACTGTTAAATTCTCAACTTGATTTGAATGAATCCCCTTTGTTAAATTAAAAAAATTAAATAAATATTGTCGTATTGTTGCTTAGATCAGTTGGAACACAATTCATAATTTGCTAACATGTCTGAAGAAGGTACAGTGTACCGAAACAGCTGTCACTGAACTATATAATAAATATGAAAATCAAATAAAACTACGTTTTATTTTTATTTAATTAATAAATATGGATTTTGATCAAGTAAACACCAACTCAATTGATTAAATATGTTAATGTTTACATCCAGGTCCGCAGACGACCAGGTGAATGCTATTCTTACTCAAGAATTACTTTTAGCTAATGAAAAATATAAAGAGTTGAAAATCCTTAGGGAGTGGTGATTAATAGCACCAGAAGGCAGTAAGTGATGAACACAATTTATATTCAAAATATATGATTTCCATTATTTTAACGCACACTTTGTTCACTGTTAAGTAGATTTTAAATTATTGCTTAAAATCTCACTTTATCACATATGAGGATCCATCGATCCTAGAAATCGTCACAAATGACGGATGTCTTTTGCGAATTTTACAAATTGACCATCATGTATTAAAATAATTGTCACACAACAACCATCACTTGGAATTCACAAGACGTATCTCACTATGTGATCCAAACTGATCCAGAAATCCCATTAGGCAAATTAGAAACCAAATTGAACATACATTATGAACCAAGAATTAAACAATGACGTAAGAATAATATATTCCAATGAAAAATAGGCAATGTAACCACAGTTATATCGGTCTGAATAAAATGCAGGAATTACAGCTCGCTAGAGTGATAATGAGAATAAATATTACAACAAATAACTGAAAACCAATTGACTTTCAATTTTTATTGTGACGATAGGCTCAGAAAAAATTGTACCTTAATATGATAGGACATATTACACGTCCAAGTTAACTGTTCACGGGCGGAGGGGAAGAATTTTAGCGCTAGTGTCGCCGATCTACTGAATCTGTGGAAGGGATGTAGGTGAAAACCTTACATTCGATCACGTATTGAAATTTTTCAACTTCAAATGTGGGGGAGAATCTCTAAACACGTGTCAAATATCTTAACATGGTTGTCAAATTAGTCATTTAAGCACGGAATGCTCATGCTGTCGGATCATTTAAAATCACAGTATTTGTCGTCTCTCTGTTACCAGCCTCACAATAAATCACAGGTGGCAACATGTAATGAGATGGCAAGGAAGGGACAGCTCATTCCTAGACGTAACCCCAAAAGTAACAGGGTTGTCAAGTTTGTCATTCTGCCACTGACCGCGCAGAACAACGGATCATACAAATACATAGTATTTGTCAGCTCTCTACCTGCCAATCAAACAACATAATACAAAGGACAGGAAGTGGCAACATAGTAAGGAAGGGAAAGAGAAAGACAGTTTGTTAGTTAACATATTTTCCGCCTGCACAGAACACTTGGATAGGTAATATATATTTATGTTTGCAATTTGTATGATCTCTACTAGTGTTCGTCGTAATTTCTGGTCGAGGGATGAGATGAGGTGAAATATCGAAGATCTACGATATACAAGGTTGCCAACTGATCATACCTGTCGCACCATCACAGTTATAGATGAAATATAACGAAATTAGTAAGTTGAATGTGGAAAGTGGTGGAATGAGGCTTATGGCAGGTGAAAACGAACGAAACACCAAGAAAAAACCTAACTTTGCTCCGATTTGTATATTATGAATCTCACATGCAGTGACCGAGACACCAACAGGGCTCCCGGATTATGTAGGGCGAGTGGCTAACTACTTGTGCCATGGAGCTGCCTATGTTTGCAACTTCTCTAAAATTATATTCTACCTTTTAAGTTATATAAAAGTATGTTAAAACAGGTATTATCACAGTCGCAACCATATGTTAAAACAGTCATAAGATCAGTTTTAACATATGGTTGCGAATGCTGAACACAAACTAAAAAAAAAAAAACACAAATTAATGAAACGACCAATATGAAAGTTTGGGGAAAATCACTGAGAGAGAAAATTCGCGCAAGAGAAGAATGTGATATTGAACCTATAAACCTCTGAATAATAGATAGAAGACTAAATTAGAGTCCACCGCTGTGGTCTCGAGGTAGCGTGCTGCCTTGTCACGCAGCGGGCCCGGGTTCGATCCCCGGTCGGGGCAGTTTTTCTGGATGAGGTTTTTATCGGGGTTTTTCCTCACCTGTAAGACAAATGTCAGGAAAACTTTAAGGCCCAAACGGTCCCCGAAATCATATGGCCATCATCATCATCCTTATCATTATCATCATCCTTCACCGGTGTGGAAAGCAACGGGAAGCTACCACACCTACAATTCCCTAGTAAAGCTTCAAGTATAGCATGAAAATGCTATGATTGCAGTGAAGGACCTGCCTTCGGGCAGAATTACTATGGATGGATATAGATAGAATGGAGAACAGTAGATTAGTGAAGAAAGTACGTGACTGGACACCTCAGCAGAAAAGGCCTTTAGGAAGACCAGAACTACGATGGAAGGATGTCACCATACCTCGGACCCGAAATGAATGAACACGCAACAAGCTGCCAGCTTTCATGCGTAAAAGAAGAAGAAAATAATTTTTAAATATTTTAACTCTTCTTACCCATTTTGATATTATACACATTTTTTGCGTCTATATTATATACTTATGTATATTATTGTAAGTCCCGCGCCGTAGCCGAGCGGTTAAGATAGGAAGCCTTGGCCGTAGAAGCTACGGGAATTGCCGCTGATTCGAGTCCCCATGAGGGCAGAAAATTTTCTCATGGTATTTCGGCCAGCAAGTATGGGACCAGTGTACAACCCAGCATCGTGAGGCAATTGGGTAGCTACAATAAGTAGCGGCTCCAGGTTGAGGAACCAGCTATAACGGCTGGGGGACTCGACATGCTAACCACATGTCACCCCTACGCTGGCTGTTGATCATCTACCTCTGTGATTGACACATGTGGATGTGAAGGGACAGCAGCCGGCTAGTAAAAGGGCAACCGCTGAGAAGTGAAAAGACCCTCAATCGGATGTATATATTGTATATGGTTATACTATGTAAAACTACAGCGTCTAGTCATTATGCTGTTAGTAGACTTTTTTCCGTAGACGTTAATGAAATTTTGAAGAAGTGAGATTGCCATTAGTAGATGTAGATAAAATTGAATTTTACTCCTTTTAAAGAATGAAATATCTTTCACAATTCCGAATTGAATGGCTGCGACTTAACTGAGTTTCCCATTAATGTAAAATTTCCTAATTCACACGAATTACCAGTGGATATATATAATGAAGCAACTCTTATTGAGAAAGTAGAATCTTTATGTCTTCGAATATCCAGACGCAAATTACGAGATTTTGCTCGCTCACTTCGAATTCAAGACGCAAAGGGAATGTGAAAGAATCGGTTAGAAAGGAACATTCAGGCCATTTATCTCCATTCATTAAAGAAAAGACTTATTTAAAAGATTCTTCTCATTGACTGGTACTAGGTTTCTAAATATCAATAGACGAACAGGAATATAAAGTAGTTCTATAGAAATGTTCTTCACAGCTTCATCCTGGCAAGAATACGTAATTCATGCTGAATTATACTCCATCCCTAATATTATGATTTCTCGTATAACCCTTAAATTGGTAAAACTCAAATTTCTGTTATTTATTTGAACGTGACGGACCGCAATGAAAACGGAATCTTGTGTAACTGTTATTATTATGTATACTGTATGATTGGACACACATTTCAGTGGTTTCTGTTTGTTCGTTTTCTTCTGATTTATTTTTAAAAAATTAATTAATTAAAAGAAACTGATGTATCCAAAAGGACACATTACGAATTTAAGGGTTAACACATATATACAATTATATTTATTTATGTAAATGCTGGGGACATGACGGAAGTCATTGTCCATGATTATCATCATCATATGGGATGCAGATAAATATAAATAAGACGAAGGCCATGATTATAGGAAAGAAACAAGGAAGATAAACATGAAGATTAAAGATGAGGCCATTGAGCAAGTGGAGAGCTTCAAATACTTGGGTTGTACTATCAATAGTAACATGAACTGCGGTCAAGAAGTAAAGCAGAGGATAGCAATGGCAAAAGAAGCTTTCAACAAGAAGAGAAGCATTTCTGCGGACCTTTGGCAAAAGAAATAAGAAAGAGGCAAGTGAAGTGTTTTGTGTGGAGTGTAGCATTATATGGTGCGGAGACGTGGACATTACGACGGAATGAGGAAAATCGACTGGAAGCTTTTGAGATGTGGATATGGAGAAGAATGGAACGTATTAAACGGACAGCACAGAAAAAAGTAAGAAAATGAAGATGTGCTAGACCGAGTGGGTGAAAGAAGAGAAAAATGCTGGAACTCATAAAGAAGAGGAAAATCAATTGGATTGGCCACTGGCTAAGAAGAAACTGCCTGCTGAAGGATGCTCTAGAAGGAATGGTCAACGGAAAGAAAGTTAGAGGCAGGAAAAGACATCAGATGATAGACAATATTAAAGTAAGTGGTTTGCATGGAGATACAAAAAGGAAAGCTGTGGTCAAGGAAAGAGTGGAGAATGCTGAGTTTACAGTGAAAGACCTGCTCTTCAGCAGAACACTATGAATGAATGAATCATCATCATCATCATCATCCTGCAAGGTATTAGTCCTAGAAGAACTGTTACGGCCTGAGAAAGCGGTTTTCGTGCCATCTTTTCATAGGTCGACCAAGTGACCGTTTCCCATTTGGACAGTAGTTCATTATTGCCTTGGTAACACTCATTCATGAATAGATATATGTTATCAAAATGCAATACCATTAATTATTAACAATTATATATAAATTAATTAGTGTATAATGCTGTTGTGTTATTATTTAATTGTAATATTAATGTGTTTTCTTTATGTAATTGTAATGTTAATGTTTTTTTAGTGTGTAATGCTATTGTGTTATTATCTAATTGTAATATTATTGTGTTTTCTTTATGTAATTGTAAGGTTAATGTTTTTAGTGTATAATGCTATTGTGTTATTATTTAATTGTAATATTATTATTGTGTTTTCTTTATGTAATTGTAATGTTATTGCTATTGTGTTATTACTTAATTGTAATATTATTGTGTTTTCTTTATGTAATTGTAATGTTATTGCTGTTTTTGTTTATTTTTCTTTACACTAGTACCAATTATTACTTTATTGTAACGGACTGTCAACAGCACGTACGGCTTACTGCCCGTGCGACCCATATTTGTAAATAATATTGTAAATATCTTACTTTTTGTCTAATAAAGTCCTACTACTACTATTGCCTTGGGGATCCTGGATCCAGCCATTCTTGAGACATGTTCATTCCAGTTTAGCTGATATCTGGAGATGTAGTCCAGTATTGGTGACACATTAAGTTCTTAAAGGATTTCTACATTTTTATTTCGATCCCATTTGCTGTAGCCAGCTGTTGGGCGCGGGGTTTTTTCCTCACCTGTAAGACAAATGTCAGGAAAACTTTAAGGCACAAACGGTCCCCGAAATCATATGGCCATCATCCTTATCATTATCATCCTTACCATTATCATTATCATCATCATCCTTCACCGGTGTGGGAAAGCAACGGGAAGCTACCACACCTAGAATTCCCTAGCAAAGCTGCAAGCATAGCATGAAAATGCTATGATTGCAGTGAAGGACCTGCCTTCGGGCAGAATTACTGTGGATGGATATTAAAACATGGTACTGCACACACAATTAAATTACACCGGTAGCTAAATAGTGTTACAGAGTTTACGAAGGCAGGAATATTACTTCATATAGTGTAACGTGGTCGTAGATTACGTAGCACTTATAGGATGTATTTTGCGAAAATACAAATGAATAAAAAAAACATTGATTCGAACCCTGGCTTTTTATCCATATTTCATCTTCTGGTAAGTGGTTTAACAACCTACGCTACTCGAACGTCGGATACTAGATGTCTAAATATTGGTTGTCTTGTACTTTTGCACTATGAACGAGGGTTTAACTTCATTTGAAATGCCGCACGCAATTTGAGTAATTTTACATTTTTCGAACACTAATGATTATCTAGAAGCTTGTCTCGTTCACTGTTCTTTAACTAATTAAGATGATTGTAACTAAATACAGAGTATTTTAAACATTTAACAGTGCGTTACCTGGTGAATCACAGCCTTAGATTTTCGAGCATGCGCAGTGGGCCATAACACGGACTGTGCTTTTTGAATCGGCTCATTCTTTTTGTCGCTAAGTGTACGTTATATCGTATATTGAAATTTCTAGTTGTTCTGCCAATATAAAACTTCTCACAGCTGCTGCATTTTAGTTTATAAACCCCTTTGTTTTTATAAATGTCTATTTCTTTTATTTTGTTGGTTATTACAGCGTAGTGGTTAAGGCACTGAGCTACAGGCCGGAGGGTCGAGGGTTCAAGTCCCGTTGGGGCCAGGATTTTTAAACTGACCCAAACCCTCTGGCGGCACTATGGCCCTGGGCTCGACTCAGCCTCTAACGCAAATGAGTACCAGACGCTTGTTTTGGGGTAAAGGCGGCCGTCACGCAGGGCTGACAACCCGGCTGATATAAAGTGCCAATTGTCTAGAAAAAGTGGGAGCCTTAACCTCCTACTACCCCAACGGCCTCCGGGCCTGTTGTGGGATCACTTTACTTTTTATTACGTTATTTAATTTTTGGTTCTTCTGAAGGCAATTCTTATATTTTTATCTTGTTTTTTGATAGTTTTAGCCAGTTTTTGTGTTTCTGGACCAATATACGTAAGAGTTAACAACTTGGTTTTATTATTATCCATTTCTCTATTTAATACAGCTCTTCTTCTTCTTCCTTTCATGTGATAGACCTAGTGGTCTGTTACGATCTCAATCCTACGTTTGAAGGGTCTTCCCAAAGATCATCATCGTTTAGAGCAGTATTTTTACATCTTCTTTGAGACGTTTTAGTAAGGTAAATCCTCACAACAAGTTACTGCCCTGAAGCGAGCAAGTAAAATGGTGGGGTTTCCACTTTAGGTCTCTGGACAGGCGCATTTACTGTATCTTGATTGAACAGTTATACCGCCGTGACTCGGTCCCCAGAGCCCCGTTTGTTTTAGGTAGGTTGCACCACGAACAGGTTGGGGTTAGGATTTAGATAGGAGAGGTTATATAGAATGCACTTCACTATGCTCGAATGGACCTAATTTCAATTGCTTGTTACTGGCAAACGGTTGAAGATAGAAACTTAAAACAACGTTCATATTACAGAAAAACTCACCAAGTTTTGATATCCAGATCACCACATCTCTATATGAGCCCCAGCAGTCACTGTGACGATATCAAAGCGATGAACAATTTCTTGCCAAGTACGTGGGAGTATGTCTTCTGGAATGTTCTCAATAGCCTCTATGATGCGCTCACGAAGATCACGAAGGTCTTTGACTGGGGTGGTTGAAACTTTATCTTTGACATAGCCCCAGAGAAAGAAATCCAGTGGTGTTTTAAATCGGGAGATCTCGGGGGCCACGCGATTGGTCCTCCCCTACCAATCCAACGGCCAGGGGAAATGTTGTTGTCCAAAGTCGTACGAACTTCATTGGACCAGTGGGGAGGAGCACCCATCTTGCTGGAAACGATGTTAGGCTGCCAGTTGTTCAATTTGTGGAAAGAAGAACTGCTCCAGCATGTCAAGATATGTGGTAACACGAAACAGTTTCTCGGCGAAGAAGAAAAAACGGTCCAATGACCTTATTATGTGACAAACTGCACCAAACATTCATCTTCGGACTATCACGAACATGCTCTTGAATAGCGTGAGGATTCTCCGATCCCCAGATCCGCACATTATGCCGGTTTACCTTGCCTGACAAATGGAAAGTGGCTTCGTCCGAGAAGAAAATCTTGGTCATGAAGTCAGGATCAGCGCCGAGACGGTCCAGCATCGTATTGGCGAATTCCACTCGTTTCGGCATGTCATTCGGCCCCAGACGTTGCACTAACTGCACTTTATATGCGTGCAGTTTCAGGCGTTTGTGGACAATCCGTTGTAATGTCGATTTTGGTATTTGAAGTTCCCGCGAAGCTCTTCTTAATGACTTCCGGGGGCTTCGCTCAAATGCGGCTTGAACATTTGCTACCATTTCATCGGATGCTCTGCGACCACCACAATGCTTCTTCAACACAGATCCTGTAGCTAATAATGTATCACGCCACTTCTTTATGCTTCTAGCAGTTGGAGCATCACGGTTAAACACACGCCGAACTCCCTTTGAACTCTAATGATTGATTTTTAACTCCGCATACCACAAAACAGCTTGCGCTTTCATCTGCGGAGTCGCCATTTTCACAAACAATTAAATCTAAGAACGAGAAACGTATCTTTGTGCCATCTACCGACAGGATTCGAAACTTGGTGAGTTTTTCTGTACTATGAACGTTGTTTTAAGTTTCTATCTTCAACCGTTTGCCAGTAACAAGCAATTGAAATTAGGTCCAGCTTGCGCTTTCATCTGCGGAGTCGCCATTTTCACAAACAATTAAATCTAAGAACGAGAAACGTATATTTGTGCCATCTACCGACAGGATTCGAATCTTGGTGAGTTTTTCTGTACTATGAACGTTGTTTTAAGTTTCTATCTTCAACCGTTTGCCAGTAACAAGCAATTGAAATTAGGTCCATTCGAGCGGTCCACCCTGTATTTTAATGCAGTTAAGTTTACTTATTCTTTTTGTTTGTTTGTTTGTTTATTAATTTGTCAATTATTTCTATATTATAGCCGTTTCTGGAAGCTAGACGTTTGATGTATTTCAGTTCTTTATTGTAATTTTCTAGGTTGAGTGGTAGTTTTCTCATTCTGCTAATGAGGCTGCTAAAGGTTTTTGTTGTGGGGGTACCTAGATTTATTATGAATGGCGATTGTATCACTGGTTGGGTTTCTAAAAATGCTGATGTCTAAAAACTGTTGCTATTTAGTTTTGTAAAAACTTAGCAGAATCTTAAAATGAGCTCCAAATGTTAGCATATAAATTTAAATTAATAGCCAATAGATATAATTGGAAAATATCAATAAATAAGTCAAAAGTAATGGCATTTATTGGTAAATATGGAATTAGATCAAAAATTGTACTGGATAACAAAATAATAGAACAAGTATCACATTTCCAATATTCAGGATGTGATATAACTTATAGAGACAATAAAGATATAGAAAAATAAAGTAAATAAATTTCAGGCTACTTGTGGAACCATAAAAAGAACCTTAGGTCGGAAAACAAGGAAAGATACGAAACTTAAATTATATAAAACAATGGCTGTTCCTTTGTTGTTGTATGGAAGTGAAAATTTGGATAATGAAATCAAGGGATAAAAGCAGGATACAGACTGCGGAAATGCTGTTTTACGTAATGTGAAAGGATGCACAAGAGCGGATAGAATATGGAATGAAACTATACGAGAAGAATTAAATATATATAAAATTGAAGATAAAATCAGCGAAAATAATAAGAAATGGACAGAACACTTAATGAGAATGAACAACGAAAGAATACCAAAAAGAACCTTCCTGTATAATCCCAGAAGAACAAGAGATGTTGGCCGACCACGTAGAAGAAGGACTCCACTTTTAACTTCGCCGGAACAGGCTGCATAGCCTAAACCTTGTAGTAGAAGAAGAAGAAAAACTTAGAAGACAAACACTTTGAAAATCTAAAAGAACAATTCAACATAAAAGTAATAATAAGAAATGTCGAGGATCTTATAATTATTTACGACAAAGAAAATTCAATGGAAAATTATATTTTTGGCCGAACTGAATAAAATGCATGAAAAACATAAAATTCAGTGAATAAATTGAGAAGAATAATGCAAACCGACTATCTAGACCTGACAATAACAAAATATCTAAATATCAAACAGTTCAGATATCAACATACGATACAACGAATATCTTAAGGACTTTAAATATAATGAAGGTAAATCTAGTTTTGCAAAACTTATCATAAGTAATGCCACGAGTGATTTCCAAATTATCGATAAACTCACGACTCACGAAGTGAGGAGTGAAATTATCTAGAGAATTTGGAAATCAAGAGTGGCATTTGTTAGGACTATTTAACGAATAAAATTAAGCTATTTACTCACAAATCATTATTTAAATATAGTTACTTTAAAATATTTATTTATTTAATGTAAACGGCGATGTTTGAAAACAAATGAGAAACGTTATGTTTCGTTTCTCCAGCCACTGCAACTAGATCATATAATGTTTGTTGTATATTGCCATCTGGCGTGGGAAACTTGAAATATCATCGCAATATTATAAGAATGCATCCTAGTGGAGAAAAAATTAAACACACCAAACTGTACATTATAAACAAAATTATAGGTTATTAATTCAATTTTTAGTAAACAACTCGGTAAAATCATTATTTAAAAACACAATTGTCAAATTTGTATATCGTCTATATCTTCATTTGAAGCACAGCCAAATCTCGTTTCTGCCATTTTGAACATTCAAATATGGCGGCTTTACTGTTCCCTCAGTCACTGCAAAATAATGGTCAGACCTGTTCAGAATATTAAAAAAGGAGGAGTCTTCTTTAATATGGTAATCATAACACTGATAAATATTCGTGAAACACGACCTCTGATTGGGTTGTAAAACAGGAAATCATTGAAACGTGATTCGTCATTGATTCCCATTTGGGGCATGAGTTAAATAGTCATAGAAACATGTCATGACTTCAATACCATCGACAACACCTTATCCATTATCCATAGAGAAAACAACAAACTCAAATTGAACATTCTCGAAAAAGTCGAGATATTGGCACCTTTAAGTCACGCTTATACAGTTACCTGTTGTCTAATAATTAATTTTTCTCTATTTATTTAATTTTATACTATGTCATTAATCTTTTCCTCGTTTTTTATATATCTTGTACATATCATATATTTAATTCGTTAAATTTAGGGTAAATCAAAATACATTATAAATATTAATTGTATTGTATTCATAACTTGTAATCGTTTATATATATATATATATATATTGTAATTTAGATTTAAGACTTTTCTTTTGTATTTTTTTTAAACCTGGTTGAGTGGTAGACAAGGCCTTAAGGCCTTAACTCTGCCAGGTAAAATAAAGCTATTATTATTATTATTATTATTATTATTATTATTAAAACAAACCTAAAACACACATATGCTGAATAAGAACTCACCCAGTGACGTCAACCCGCTCTATATAATTTTCACGAACAACCAGTACCGATTTACATGCTAAAGATGAAGCATATGCTTCGAAACTACTCCACATCCCACATCCAAAGTTGAAGAAGACTGAGATCTCATGTATTCTATTTTTATAATCAATTGAGTTGGTGTTTACTTGATGAAAATCCATATATATTAATTAAATAAAAATAAAACGTAGTTTTATTTGATTTTCATATTTATTATATAACTCAGTGACAGCTGTTTCGGTACACTGTACCTTCTTCAAACATGTTAACAAATTATGAAATTATTCTATTTTTATATTATAAATATTACATAGTGACCTCAACGGTGTTTCTTCATGCATTTTAAAAGTATCGATTCCCTTGGTATGGTGAATTAGTTTATAAAATTTATAGCGGATCCATGTCATTGATTTGCGTTTTTGATATACAAATCCTGTAATGGGCCACCGAAATGATGCACTATTTCTATGAGGTGGTTGAAAAAAGCAATACATTAGACTACCTAAAAATAAAAATGGATGTAGTTTATGTAAGGTAAACAGTTGACGCAAATATTTTAAAACTTGCAACAGACACTATCTGTAGATATGTTTTCTCTAGTTGAGACAATGAAGAGCACATAACTCCAGTAGCCAGCAAAGAAATACCTGATTCATAACCTGTTGATAACACGGACTACAAATTTATTAATAACTAGACTTGCTTTCTGTAGTAAAATATGTAGGAACTATTGCTGTATCAATTGTCATAATTATTTAAAACTAAATATATGGCCACACGTAGAAATACATTATATAATGGAAATGGACAGCTAATGACAAATGAGGGAAATTTTGAGGAAGTGGCTGAATTCAAATACCTAGGAACAATGATCACAAATAAGAATGAGATGCCACAATGAAATTAAACATAGGCTCAATTCTGGAAATGCGTGCTATTATGCATTGCAGAGACTCTTGATGTCCCCAACTCCTTTCAAAAAACGTTAAACTGAAAAATATATAAACTATTATTCTACCAGTTATATATATGGGTGCGAAACATGGACTCTTACTTTAAGAGAGGAGAGGAGATTGCGGATTTTTGAGAATAAAGTACTTAGGAAATTTTTTGGACCAAAGAGAGATGAACAGACAGGTGAATGGAGAAGGCTACATAACAATGAACTACATGGTCTTTATAGGAAGCCAGATATAATAAGAACAGTTAAGTCTCGTAGAACTGCGATGGGCAGGACATATTGCACGTATGGGGAATGAAAGACTTGCATGGAAACTTCTTGTAGGAAAGCCTGAGGGAAAACGCCCAGTTGGTAGACCAAGAATGAGGTGGGAGAATAACATTAATTATGATTGAGGGAAGTAGATTATACAGGGAATGATTGGAAAGCATTAGCTCAGGATAGGGATGTATGGAGAGCTTATGTCCGCGCGGCCATGAACATACGGGTTCGATAGTGCCAGTGAGTGAGTGAGTGAGTGAGCGAGCGAATAGTGAATTGGAGTTTATAAGACACACAATTAAACTTTCAGCGTCATAAAGAGTAGGTTAGATAAGGAAAGCATACACAATTAGAATTAATTGAAGAGGATGCGCTGACATTTTGAAGGAATAATGCCAGCACAAGTGAACTGTATAGAGAGTAATTTGAAATTTTTGACTCCGGATAGATATATGTGGAGAGCTTATGTCAGTGCAGCCATGAACATAAAGGTTCGATACTGCCAGTGACTTAATATCCAATAAATGTATTAATTTCTACCATTTGAGAACATGCGCTCTACGAGGAACAAAACAATGAAATCTTGAATTCTAATTCTCAATAATTTTATAAAGACGTTTTCCGTAGCTATAAATTTGTGACTCATCATAAATAATATGGGACTGACATAAGGAAAGTTGGATGAATAATTTTTGGTTAAACGAATTGGATGAAACTGTTTTCTTATAATAATATTAGACTCTTTTATCTTTCTTAGAGCAGTTTATAAAATTTTTCAAAATTAAATGCTGTTAAAGCATGCAAATGTAAACATATTGATAAACCATTTTAAAAATATTTTTCTCGACGCAGATTTTCTTTTTGAAATAAAACAGCTGTTCAAATAAACAAGCGTGCGATACTGGAACAGGAAAAATACATTATTAAATCCTTTTATCGTCTCTTCCTCCAGTGTTTTCTTTTTCTGTACGCCTAAGAGGATTTCTGTAATTTAATAACCTATCGAGAGGACGTGTTTATCTACATTTCCAAACTAGGTCACATAGAAATCAGTGATACCCGTGCTTAAAATTCTCTCAGAATTTTCGAGGATATTTCTTGTAGTATATTCTCCAATTTTGTGGGAGCACAAAGCAATATTAAGATTCACAAGATTTTGAAAGCATTATTTATTTGATCCACTGTGGACATTTATGCGAAATCCTAGCCAGAACCCCTCTAGCATCTTGAACTATTTGAATAAAAGTTGGTATATGTTCCGGGTTCGAATCTCGTTCAGGCATTTATTTTTCTTATCATACCATATTAAGCTTGCATTGCTGAATGTTAAACATTTAATTATAATATATATATATATATACTTACTTACTTACTTACACACTGGCACTATCGAACCCGTAGGTTCATGGCCGGACATACACTCTCCAAACATCCCTATCCTGAGCCAATGCTTTCCAATCATTCCCTGTATAATCTATTCCCTCAAATCATAGTTAATGTTATTTTCCCACCTCATTCTTGGTCTACCAACTGGGCGTCTTCCCTCTGGCTTTCCTACAAGAAGCTTCCATGCAAGTCGTTCATTCCCCATACGCGCAACATGTCCTGCCCATCGCAGTCTACGGGACTTAACTGTTCTTATTATATCTGGCTTCCTATAAAGACCATGTAGTTCATTGTTATGTAGTCTTCTCCATATATATTATAATTAAATGTTTAACATTGAGCAATGCAAGCTATATATGGAATGATAAGAAAAATAAATGCCTGGAAGGGATTCGAACCCGGATCTCTGAGTCTGTACCTCAGCGTGATATCCATTGCACTACCAGGCGAATCCAATTCAAACACTTATTTTTCTTATATATGTATTCTCCATTATTACTAGATGTCGCGAGAACTCGGTCTTCACTGTCATCTAGTAGCTGACTATAACAAGTAAGCAAATTGAAGAGAATATTTTTACCTTATAGCAGTGACGCTTTATAGATGTTATAATTAAATGTTTAACATTGAGCAATGCAAGCTTAATATGGTATGATAAGAAAAATAAATGCCTGGACGGGATTCGAACCCGGATCTCTGAGTCTGTACCTCAGCGTGATATCCATTGCACTACCAGGCGAATCCAATTCAAACACTTATTTTTCTTATATATGTATTCTCCATTATTACTAGATGTCGCGTGAACTCGGTCTTCACTACCATCTAGTAGCTGACTATAACAAGTAAGCAAATTAAAGAGAATATTTTTACCTTATAGCAGTAACGCTTTACAGATGTTATAATTATAATTAAATGTTTAACATTAATAATGGAGGATATATATATATATATATATATATATAAGAAAAATAAGTGTTTGAATTGGATTCGCCTGGTAGTGTAATGGATATCACGCTGAGGTACAGACTCAGAGATCCGGGTTCGAATCCCGTCCAGGCATTTATTTTTCTTATCATACCATATTAAGCTTGCATTGCTCAATGTTAAACATTTAATTATAACATATATACACACAAACTACGGGTAGTTCTTAACATGTACATACATGTTGGTGATATATATAGGATCCATCCATCCATAGTAATTCTGCCCGAAGGCAGGTCTTTCACTGCAATCATAGCATTTTCATGCTATGCTTTGCAGCTTTACTAGGGAATTTTAGGTGTGGGTAGCTTCCCGTTGCTTTCCACACCGATGAAGGATGTTGATGATGATAAGATGAATATGAATGATGATGATTACGATGGCCATATGATTTAGGGGATTATTTGGGCCTTAAAGTTTTCCTGACATTTGTCTTACAGGTGAGGAAAAACCCTGATAAAAACCTCACCCGAAAAATGTCCCGAGCGGGGATCGAACCCGGACCCGCTGCGTGACAAGGCAGCACGCTACCTCGAGACCACAGCGGGTGGACTACATATATATAGCCTATATATATATATATATATATATATATATATATATATATAGGCCTATATATATATACAAATCATCATCATCATCATGAACAAATTCGTTTTAGGCCATGTGGCCTGTACAGTAAACTTAGCGAAGATGGTCTTGATCTTTCCACCGATGTTTTGGTCTTCCTTGGTCCCTATGTGCAGTTGGGGTATATTGGAATGCCAATTTTGGAAGTCTATTTCTTGCCATTCTCCTCAGATGATTATATATATATATATATGAATGTCTTATTCATACTTATATCCGCGAAAATCTGCAATATAATATATATATATATATGTTATTTGTGATGAGGTATTTACAATGTAGCAGGTGTCGTAAACTTATATTAAAGTTTATTTTTTAATTGTTAGAAACAAATTTAAATTGGATGACATTTTAATGCCTGTTCAATAAACCTTATCAAATAATGAATGTTATTTCTCATTTGTAATATTGAAGAAATTTTGACTCGCGATGAACCTTCAGAAATTTACAGCGGAATTCTAGTTCCCCTCACGGCCACGGACAAAACTAAAAAATGACGGTATGGGACATGAGTTAAGAATGTGGAGTGTCAAACCTACAACTTACATAACATCGTAAAGCGGATTTCCATTAATTTCTTCCATAATATAATGGGACCTAAGAAACTGATTAAAATTCCGCAAATGCCAGGAAAGAAAGTCAGAAATGTCATGAAAGACAACCTGGTGGCATTAGGCAATAATAATAATAATAATAATAATAATAATAATAATAATAATAATGTAATATATAAAAGTCAGTGTTTGTTTGTTTGTTTGTTTATTAGTAGGTTTGTTTGTTAGTATTCTATGCGCGGCCATACCGTTGATCCGATTTTGATAGGTTTTTGTTTGCAAAATGTTCAGAAGATTCCCGGGATGACCATAGGCTATAATATAGTTGTGATACTCAATCCCTTCATCCCTAAAAATCATCCTTTATAGTGAATAACGTGAAATAAAGTTCCTATTTTGACGCTTAAATGGTTTACGCTGCTTAAACCATAACAAAATATCTCAAAAAACGTCCGCGACAGCATATGTTTATCTTTTACGGATAACTCACAATAACCATTTTTCTTTTTCATTGATGCCAAGAAGATCGTGATAAGTAGATTGCCGGACAAGCTTGCTCTGCCATACCGTTCATCCGATTCAGACGAGGCTTTTTGAAAAAATGTTCAGGAGATTCCGTGGATGAACATAAGCGAGTTGTAATACTCAACTCTTTCACCCCTAAAAGTCACCCTTTGTAGTGAAAAACGTGAAATAATGTCCCTATTTTGACGCTTAAATGGCTTACGCTGCCTAAATCATAACAAATACACCAAATTAATGTACACAGAATTGAATATCACAAAACACTCTGCAAAAAAAAGTCCGCGACAGCATATGTTTATCTTCTATGGAGAACTGCCAATAACGATAAGAAGATCGGGATAAGCAGATTTCCGGACAAGCGTAACAGCGCACTGATAGTGGTAAAATCACATTAACATTTATTTAGGAGTAGCAGCGCACGCCGGATATTAGCTAGTTATAATAATAATAATAATAAATAATAATAATAATAATAATAATAATAATAATAATAATAATAATTGTTATTAGCGAATATTTATTTAAGACTTTCTACATATCTGTAGTTTTCATCAAATAATAATAATAATTAAATAAGATCACAATACAGTAATTATCTTTGTATCTTTATTGTATAGATATTCTATGATGCATTGTATTATGAATGTGTTGCAACAAGAATATTCAAAGTCGCATTTTTGTTTTTATCTTGTTATATCATTAGGTATTGTAAAGTGTGTAAAAAGAGATTATTGACTGTGATATTAATTGAGATTCAACTTTGCTGATAAAACTATTATCATAAGTAATGCCACGAGTGATTTCCAAATTATCGATAAATTCACGACTCACGAAGTGAGGAGTGAATTTATCTAGAGAATTTCGAAATCAAGAGTGGCATTTGTTAGGACTATTTAACGAATAAAATTAAGCTGTTTACTCACAAATCATTATTTAACTATGCTTATTTTAAAATATTTATATATTTAATGTAAACGGCGATGTTTGAAAACAAATGAGGAGCGATAGGTACACTTCATCTGCTTCTTTTGTTTATCACTGCAACCAGATCATACTATTTATTGCCAAAGGAACGCAATATTGTAAGAATGCTCTCTAGTGGAGAAAAAATGAAACACATCAAACGATATATTAATTCATTTCCGATGTCGTATGATGTAAATATGACAATTATATTTTTCTTGATTGTTACCTGGGAAAAAAATACATTTATGAAAGTGCAAACAGAGGTTTCTTTTTTTGGTGGTATAATCAATTGCTACAAATGTTTTTATATTAACTCCCGCATGCGGCATGTGTTGACATTCATGCACTATATATACAATCTGGTAGCCGTATTTCTCACAGCCTCAGTCACTGCAAAATAATGGTCAGACCTGTTCAGAATATTAAAAAGGAGGAGCTTTCTTTAATATGGTAATTATAACACTGATAAATATTTCGTGAAACACGACTCTGATTGGTTGTAAAACAGAAATCATTGAAACGTGATTGGCCATTGAGTCCCATTTGGGGCATGAGTTAAGTAGTCATTGTATCTTTATTGTATAGATATTCTATAATGAATTGTATTATGAATGTGTTACAACAATAATATTCAAAGTTGCGTTTTTTGTTTTTTATCTTGTTATATCATTAGATATTATAAAGTGCGTAAAAAGAGTTTATTGACTGTGATATTAATTGAGATTAAATTTTGCTGATAAAACTATTATCAATAAAAACTTGGGTTGTGCGTATATGTGCATGTGTATGTATGATGTAGATTATTTAAAACGAAGAAGTTTACCTCATAATAGTTTTTTTCAGGGTTCAGACCCGACCGGGCTCGATGGTTACTTAGGATGAAAAATTCCATGGGACAAGTCATCCGGGAGGGAATTTAATTCTGAAGATTTTCGGCCCCACAAAAGCACCTCAAGCATATTACATTAGTGCCTCTGAGCAAAATTTACCCGGCATTCACCATCCAAGTAACACTTTAATTGCCTACTAAATATGTCATTAACATATAACTCATGACATCTATAGATAAATAAGCGTAAACAAATTAGCTTGGCCAAGAAACTACCGCGAGGGGGAAGTTCGTTGTTTCCACGAGAGGAATGGAGTACATACACTTCCAAACATTACTATACATAATATAATTATCGCTTATTCTTCTTCAGTAATAGATCTTGGACTACATCTAGACGCAAATTTAACCTGGCAAACACAAGTGAAACACATATGTAAAAAGACTTTCTCCATCTTACATTATCTTAGACGTTTAAAGAATTTTCTCCCAGTTTCGTTAAAACAAATCCTTGTGCAGTATCTTGTGTTACCACACTTCGATTATTGTGACATTATATATAATGATCTAAACTATGACTTTATCGCAGAGACTGCAGCGTGTTCATAATGCTTGCGTTCGATTCATTTTCAATATCCGCCGTTATGACCATATTTCCGAACACTTTAATAACCTCTCTTGGCTCCGTCTTACTGACAGACGTAAATTGCACTCTCTTTCACTACTTTTCAAGCTTCTGAATTCCTACATCCCTACTTACCTGGCGTCCAGGTTAGAGAAGTTATCCTCTTACCACAATATTGACACTAGATCACAAGATAGCAGTCCGCTAACAATTCCTCTTCATAGCACTTCCTCCTATTCTACTTCCTTCACAGTAGCCTCTGCCCGCTTCTGGAATCTCCTTCCTCAAGATTCGAACCAGCGACCTATGGGTTACTGAAATTGTATACCAATAGTTCACCGCTCTTCGAACTGAGCTCTTAGAGCGATTGACGAAATAGTCGAAAAGTCCGTAACCTATTATACCAGTTTTAATTTGTTTGATTTTCTGATAATTCTGGCCAGGAAATAAAATATGAAATTATTGTAGTGTCACGGGTCCTTGACAAGCATACAAAGTTTCATGTCGATCCAATGTCTCTAAGTGGGTGAAAATCGTGTTCAAAGATTCCGTTACATAAATATAAAGACACTTTTTCTGATAATTCTGCTCAGGATTTTAGAAAATGAATATGAGATTATTGTATTGTCACGGGTACTTTACAAGTCGGCCTATACAAAATTTCAAGTCGATCCAATTATTTTAAGTGGGTGAAAAACGCGTTGAAAGATTCAGTTACATAGATAGATAGATAGATAGAAAAATTGATAGATAGATAGATAGATAGACAGACAGATAGATAGATAGATAGATAGAAGACAGATAGATAGATAGATAGATAGATAGATAGATAGATAGATAGATAGATAGATAGATAGATAGATAGATAGATAGATAGATAGATAGATAGATAGATAGATAGATAGATAGATAGATAGATAGATAGATAGATAGATAGATAGATACAGGTCAAGCTAATATAAAGCGTGTAATAAGTATATAAAATTCTGTTAGCCTTGTAATTTTGAACCGTAAATGCCAGTTTATTGAGATCCTAAGAACAAAGAAATATATTTTTTTTCTAAATTCAACTATATATATAAATAATATTCCTGCAAAATGATTTCAAAATCAAATACATTTAAAACTGATGTAGAATAATGGCAGTTTGTGGCTTCTGCTGGATTTATGTAATGACAGGAGCAAACACTCATGATACTGATACGACGGATAAATGGCGCTTCTGGATGGAGATGAAAGCGGAGCACATTCATTTTACGTGCACTTAAATCGATTCTCGATTCCATCTCGTTTCACAATTTTGGCATGCATCCCTTGACATCAATATTTGTGCGAGTCTGCACAAGAAAGAAATTGATACTTTCAAGAAAGGCTTTAGGTTGTCATAATAAGACAAAGAAAAAAATAATGAACGTTCTATAAATTTCTAACATTTGTTTAAACATGTCCACCGCTGTGGTCTCGAGGTAGCGTGCTGCCTTGTCACGCAGCGGGCCCGGGTTCGATCCCCGGTCGGGGCAGTTTTTCTGGGTGAGGTTTTTATCGGGGTTTTTCCTCATCTAGAAGACAAATGTCAGGAAAACTTTAAGGCCCAAACGGTCCCCGAAATCATATGGCCATCATCATTATCATCAACCTTATCATTATCATCATTCTCACCATTATCATCATCCTACACCGGTGTGGAAAGCAACGGGAAGCTACCACACCTACAGTTCCCTAGTAAAGCTGCAAGCATAACATGAAAATGCTATGATTGCAGTGAAGGACCTGCCTCCGGGCAGAATTACTATGTATGTTTAAACATAAGGAGAGCCGTCTCGCGTGGCTGGCGAGTACGGCTATTGGGAGTGCAATATCAGATTCAAATCCTGGCGATTCCAGAGGGGTACTGGTGGTAGGTTAAACAGGGATTTCTCGTGATTTTATCGGGGTTCTCCCGTTTCCTGAATTTTGTCTCGCCAACATCCTCCTATTAATCATCATCAGCAGCAGCATCAAGGATTAGACCTGCTGGTCTGTTCCGATCTCATGCTAGAATTGTATATCCCTCGTATTAACATCATTGCATTTCCCGTTCATTACTCTCATCTCATATCTTACTTACTTACTTACTTACTTACTTACTTATTTACTTACTTACTTACTTACTTACTTACTTACTTACGTACTTACTTACTTACTTACTTACTTACTTACTTACTTACTTACTTACTTACTTACTTACTTACTTTACTTACTTACTTTACTTAACTTACTTACTTACGTACTTACTTACTTACTTACTTACTTACTTACTTACTTACTTACTTACTTACTTACTTACTTACTTACTTACTTACTTACTTACTTACTTACTTACTTACTTACTTCTTACTTACTTACTTACTTACTTACTTACTTACTTACTTACTTACTTACTTACTTACTGTACTTACTTACTTACTTCCTTACTTACTGACTTTACTTACTTACTTTACTTACTTACTTACTTACTTACTTACTTACTTACTCACTTACTCACTTACGCACTCACTTACTCAACTCACTCACTCACTCACTACTACCTCACTCACTCACTCACTCACCTACCTCACTCACTCACTCACTCACTCACTCACCTCACTCACTCACTCACTCATCTCACGTCACTCACCTCACTCACTCACTCCCTCACTCACTCACTCACTCACTCACTCACTCACTCACGTCACTCACCTCACTCCACTCACTCACTCACTCACTCACTTCACTCACTCACTCACGTCACTCACTCACTCCACTCCACTCACTCACTCACTCACTCACTCACTCACTCACTCACCTCACTCACTCACCACTCACTCACTCACTCACGGCACTCACTCACTCACTCACTCACCTCACTCACTCACTCACTCACTCACCTCACTCACTCACTCACTCACTCACTCACTCACTCACTCACTCACTCACTCACTCACGTCACTCACTCACCTCACTCACTCACTCCACTCACTCACTCACTCACTCACTCACTCACTCACTCACTCACCTCACTCACTCACTCACTCACTCACTCACTCACTCACTCCACGTCACTCACTCACTCACTTCACTGGCACTATCGAACCCATAGGTTCATGGCCGCGCGGACATAAGCTCTCCATACATCCCTATCCTGAGCTAACGCTTTCCAATCATTCCCTGTATAATCTACTTCCCTCAAATCATAGTTAATGTTATTTCCAGTAACACATGATCTATCTGGTTCCGAGTTTCTCCATCTGGGGACGTCCAGGTGTATTTATGAATATCCTTATGCCTGAAATGTTGTGGCTCTTAACAATGAGATTCTTCGATGTGGCAAATGTGGACTAATCTAACCCCCGTTGTCGTTACTATCTTCATGAAGACTGAATTTGCCTATTGTTGGTTTGAATATATCTTCCCGCCCCACTTTTGCATTAAAATCTCCTAACACAATTTTCATATGATATTGTGAAAGGCTATCAAATAAGCATTCTAATTCTTCATAGAACTCATCCCTGATCTTGTCATCTTTATCTTCTTGGGGGCATGTACATTTACAATTATAAAATCATGTTGTTTACCCTTTAGAATTATGTATGATATCCTATCACTAACAAACTTAATATCTCGGATAGCGGATAGGATCCTCCTTCTGACTAAAAAACCCGTTTCAAATGCAGGTCTTTCAGCACCCCCCGTAGTATAATGCAAAGCTTCCTGATTCCTGACTACCTTCTCCTGGCCACCTAACTTCCTGTAAAAGCGACTATATCCAAGGGCGATTTATCTAGTTCCCGCGTTAATATCTCTAGTTCCCCGCTATTGTATAAAGTCCTAACATTCCATGTTCCTAGGAACATGTATCTGTGGTTTTGAGCCTTTGGAGTGTGTCCCTGAAGTAGTACCCGCCCGGAGAAACCGAATGGGGGACTATTTGACCTCCGAAAAATTTACCCCAGTTGAACCCATGTCCGCATTTCTTGACGGTTCTATTTTTACGGTGAAAGATCGTCACAATTTGGACCAAGGTACTTTTTTCGTCTGGCTTATCACTTCGACCAGTCCGGCATGGGTAACCCTATCGGCAGCATGCTACCGCCGGCATAGCTCTCGGATCATTTAAGCACGCAAGCCACTCCACCACGACAAGGTAAAGATACCATGAAGGGGTCTCATCTCATATCAGGAAAAATAATTTGAATAGCAACCACAGGTGCTGGAAACATGTACTTGCTGGGAGTTTGTGGTATGCCTATCAGGGTGCTGGCTCATATATCCGAGCCTGAACAATTAAAAAACGGCAGAGGGGTCCTAACGAGAAGGTTTCAGGCCCTCTTCGCGGCATCGGCCCATCCCAAAAATGGTGGTATGGGCCATGAGGGAAAGACCTGATATGCTGGATCCAGAAGAAGACCTACAGCTCACATAACGCCGTAGAGTAGACTTAATCCCATTCATCCATAATGTACTGTGATAGAGTAATAAAGCTTTCTCTTTGCTGTGCTCAGGGCAATCTGCCCGCCCAGTTCGAATAAAGAACGAAACTAAAAAAAGAAATTAAACTATTATTTGTGGAGACCTTAAAATAATATAATAACATTCCGAATTTAGAAAAAGAACTGTACAATATATTTCATTTGTCCAGAAATACACTTTGAACAAAGGTTCCTAATCCGATAATAATATTGTTGAAATAGGCCTACAATACATTAAATATAGAAAAGTCATCAATCATCATCATCATAAGTACATTCACGAAATTAGGCCATTTGTTGACCTGTTTCGGGCTCAAGAGAAACACCATCCAGAAGTCTTTTGAGTGGACGTCCTGGTCTTCTTCTTCCTGCAGGTTGATATCTTAACATTAGTTTGGGTATTCTGTGATCTTCCATTCGATGAACATGTTGCACCCATCTTGACTTATAATCAGAAATTTTGTTTTCTAAAGATTCCATGTGTAATTCTTCTAAGATGTCTTCATTTTTTTGTGATCTAGCAGTGTGTATCCTGCAGTCCTCCGAAGATATCTGATTTCAGCAGATCTAAGTCTCTGTATATCCTTCTGTTTCAACGTCCATACTTCGCTACCATACAAAAGAGTTGGAAGAGCCAGTGTTTTATACACTTTCAGTCTTGAATGCTTTTGGACTAACTGTGGCTTGAAGATAGAATTTATTAACCGTAAAATTCTTAAAAATGTAGATATTTTTGCATTTACATCATTTTCTTCTTCATATGAGATATTGCATCCTAGACATGTAAAATTATTCACCTGCTCCAAAATTTTATTGTCCAGTGCAATTTTACTTCAGACAGGATCTACACCTTGAAATGCCATAATTTTTGTTTTTTCTGTAGATATCTTTAATCCATATTCTTCTGTAATTTTGTTAAGTTCATACAGACCTTTCTGTAGATTATCTTCGGAATTTGGTATTATTATTTGGTCATCTGCAAACAATAGGGTGTTTAATTCTCTATTTTCTGATATTCTTATTCCAAATTTATATGTTTTGTTCCAGCAATATATTACTTCATTGATATAAATTGCAAAGAGCGTTGGGGATAGGGGGCAGCCTTGTCTCACACCACGATTTATAATTCCTTCTTCAGAAAATCTGTTATTTAATTTAATCTTTATGGTGTTGTCTTTGTAAATATTTTGTATGTTCTGACGAAGTAAATTTGGTATATTTCTGTCTTCCAATATATTTAAGAGTTTTGATCTCTTGACTGTGTCGAATGCTTTTTCAAAATCTATGAAAGCAAAATGGAAAGGATAAATATATGCCCGTTTATCGTCGCAGAAATATGTATATTGGGGAAGAGTATAAAGAAAATGTAATCAGAGGAACCGTATGTCGAATGCAAATCTTCATATAAATGACAAATACTTAATCAGAATTAAATTATTATTATTACAGCGTTAATATGAGTTCATGTTACAAAATAAAATCCCAAGTAGATTAATAGGAAATAGTCTCCTTATATTTAATAAAAAACTTTGACCCCTCAGGGGTCCTCATCTAGGGGATATGTGGATGGCGACCGCAAGGTGCCCAAGCTGAGCAAAACATTTCTTCCACTTACTTGTGTTTTGCACTCTTTTAACTTTACTATCTAACCTCTCGTGGTTAACTCTTGTTTTTTTCGACCCCGATGCTATTAGGGCATCCGAGGGCTAGGGAGTCTTTCCTTTCATCCATTTCTTCTTTCCTTTATTTTCTTTTCTTCTCCAGAAAAGCCTGACCAGAGGCTGTAAGATGGCAGCCCCATCACTGGTCTTGCCTTCCTTTGGCCAGCAACCAATCGAAGGGACTATTATTATGCTTTCAAGTCTTATACGAGAATTTCCCGGAAGGATCAAAACGCTGGAGAGAAAATTTTCTATAGGATCGTAACAGGCCTAGGCCTAATACTTGGGAGGAAGAAGAAGAAGAAAAAAAAGCTTTGATTTTTAGTTAATTAACTAACTGACTGGTACTATTAAACGCGTAGGTTCATGCAGCGCGGACATACGCTATCCATACATCTTTATCCTGAGTTAATGTTTTACAATCAAGCACAGTATAATTTATCTCCCTGAAATCATGGATAGATGAACAGACAGGTGAATGGAGAAAACTACATAACAATGAACTACATGGTCTTTATAGGAAGCCAGATATAATAACAGTTAAGTCTCATAGACTGCGATGGGCAGGACATGTTGCGCGTATGGGGAATGAAAGACGTGCATGGAAACTTCTTGTAGGAAAGCCAGAAGGAAAACGCTCAGTTGGTAGACCAAGAATGAGGTGGGAGAACTATATTAACTATGATTTGAGGGAAGTAGATTATACAGGGAATGATTGGAAAGCATTGTCTCAGGATAGGGATGTATGGAGAGCTTATGTTCGCGCGGCCATGAACCTACGGGTTCGATAGTGCCAGTGAGTAAGTAAGTAAGAAATAATGGATAGCATTACTCGTATTCTCCTACCTCATTCATGACCTACCAGTTGAGCCCTTTCTACTCTTGTTTTCGTACAAGGAGTTTCCATGTCCTTATTTGATACCCTATCCATGGGAGGCGGTATAAGATACTTAACGTTCCTTATTGCATCTGGTTTCCCATAAGATCATGTACTCGTAGTTCACTGTTGCACGAATGGGGAATAAAAGGGGGGGACAAGGAAACTACATGTAGGTACATCAGGGAAAAAGCGCCCAGTAGTTAGACTACGAACGAGGTGGAAGAATACTATTAACCTTGATTAAATGGAAACAAATCATACAGGAGATGATTGGAAAATATTAGCTAATGATTAGTATGTATGGAGAGCTTATAGCTGTGTGGCCATGAACCCGCATGTTTGATATTGGCAGTGAGTTGCTCGTTACTAACATTTGGTAGATAATTATGAATAAAAATCTGGAAAATAAGAAATACTTACTTAGTTTTATAGACTCAAAGCAAAGTTTTATGGATCTATTTAGATATTTACAGTAGAACGAATTCGTAAAACAAACTTAAATTCTTATTAAACGAAATGTCATTTAATGTTATAATAATAATAATAATATAATAATAATAATAATAATAATAATAATAATAATAATGATAATGATAATGATAATGATAATGATAATGATAATGATAATGATAATGATAATAATAATAAAATAATGATAATAATAATGATAATGATAATAATGATAATGATCCTACGAATAATAATAATAATAATAATAATAAGAATAATGATAATAAGAATAATAATGTAATAATAATAATGATAATAATAATAATGATAATAATAATAATGATAATAATAATAATGCTAATAATAATAATGATAATAATAATAATAATCATAGTAATAATCATACTAATCCTGAATAATGATAATACTGATAATGATAATGATAATAATGATAAGGATAATGATAATGAGTAATGATAATAATAATGATATAATATAAAATAATAATAATAATGATAAAATAATAATGATAATAATAATATGATCATACTAAATAATGAGAATAATAATAATGATAATAATAATAATGATAATTAATAATAATGATAATAATAAATAAAGATAATAATAATAATGATACTAATAATAATGATAATAAAAATAGATAATAATAATAAGATAATGAATAATAATAATGATATAATAATAATGATAATAATAATAAAATAATAATAGTCTTGCTAGCCCTTTTTTCCCTCACGAGATTAAGCGCTCTCCCCTACCAGGAAGAAATTGAACCTACTAATTTAGTTAAACTGTTTTCCGTATAGATGTCCATTGGAGTGGCCCGTGGTCAGTGTTCCATCTCGCACTGACATCTAGGAAACCAAGGTAGTACTAGGACGGGAAAATTCGGTAAATGTTGCTTATTCAGGCTTAAGGATCTTTTACGAGCCTGAAAATCTTCAGACTCGGGACCCACGGCTTAAAGTCCCTCCCGGAGGACTTGCTCCTTGGATTTTTCTATCCTGAAAATTCCATCTAATCCGGCCGGGTTTGAACCCGCGACCTCGATGCCAGAGGCAGGAGCATAACCACTAGCCATCGCGGCCAATTAATAACAATACTTACTCTTACTTACACTCACTGGCCTATCGAACACGAGGTTCGTGGCCGCGCGGACATAAGCTCGCTCCTACAATATCCCTATCCTGAGATAATGCTTTCCAATCACCCCCTGTATAATCTACTTCCCTCAAATCACAGTTAATGTTTATTCTCCCACCTCATTCTTGGTATACCTACCGGGCCGTTTTCCCTCTGGCTTTCCACTAAAGAAGCTCCATGCACGTATTTCATTCCCCATACGTGCAACAGTCCTGCCATCGCAGTCTACGATACTTAACTGTTCTTATTATATATGGCTTCCTAGAAAGACCATGTAGTTCATTGTTATGAAGTAGTCTTCTCCATTCACCTGTTTGTTCATCTCTCTTTGGTCCAAAAATGTTCCTAAGAACTTTATCTCAAATACTTGTAATCTCCCTTCCTCCCTTAAAGTAAAGTCCATGTTTCGCACCCATATAATATAACTCGTAGAATGATAATTTCTATATATTTTCAGGTTATATGTTTTTTGAAGGATTTGGGACATACCAAGACTCTGCAATGCATAATAGCACGACCTTTCCAGAATTGAGCCTATGTTTAATTTCTTTGTGCATCTCATTCCTATTTGTGATTATTGTTTCCTAGGTATTTGAATTCAGCGACTTCCTCAAAATTTCCCTCATTTGTCATTAGCTGTCGCATTTCCATTATATACTGAATATTCCTACGTGTGACCATATATTTAGTTTTACTGATATTTACTTCCAGTCCTAATTTCTTAGTGTTACTTAATAGTGTGGTGCGTGTTGGCCTTTAGTATCTCCTCGCTATCGGCCAGTAGTACTACATCATCAGCAAAAACTAACAGCTTATTAATACCATTCTGTTGTTACGCCTTCCTCATTCTCTAAAGATTTTCTTTACATATATATATATATATATATATATATATTCTGTTCTTTATTTGAAATCAACCATAGAACATCTTTGTGTATGATAACGAATCACTTCATGCAGAAAGAGACCTGAATCTATTTTGTTTATATAAATTTAAATTTCCTATTACCCGTGTCTCCGGCACTCCTTCATGCATGTATTTGCAATAAAAAGCTTCAGGCCGGCTTCATTGGTTGTAATTATTTTAAAATTTCTAGTGGCATATTCAAGTAAAATATGCGTATAGGAGCTAAAAAATAAATAATACTGAACTCTTCTGAAATCAACTATTGTAACTCCAACATAGCATAGATTTCCAAAGTTTTACCTGTATTTAATTTAATTCTTCGCCATATTTTAAGAAAATTGACTATATGAGCTTTTCATTTTTATCATTACCGTTCCTATTCAGTAACTATTGAATTTATAATAATTATTAAGTTTAAAAAATCTTAACTAATATATCTGGATAGAGAAATAAGATATAATGTGGATGAAATATCACCGGAATATAATAATAATAATAATAATAATAATAGCTTTATTTTACCTGGCAGAGTTAAGGCCTTAAGGCCTTGTCTACCACTCAACCAGGTTTAAAAAAAATACAAAAGAAAAGTCTTAAATCTAAATTACAATATATATATATATATATATATAAACGATTACATGTTAGAAATACAATACAATTATTATTTGTAAAGTATTTTGATTTACTATACATTTAAACGAATTAAATATATAATATGTACAAGAATATATAAAAACGACGAAAAAAATATTAATGACATAGTATAAAATTACATAAATAGAGAAAAATTAATTATTGGACAACAGGTAACTGTAATAAGCGTGACTTAAAAGTGCCAAGTGTGCGGCAACCCCTGATATCTTGAGGAAGGAGAATTCCAGGAGCGGGCAGATACCTACTGTGAAGGAAGTAGAATAAGAGGAAGTACTTATAAAAGGGATTCTTAGCAGACTGTTATCTTGTGACCTGGTGTCAATATTGTGGTAAGAAGACAACTTCTCAAATCTGGACGCCAGATAACTAGGAGTGTAGGAATTCAGAAGCTTGAAAAGTAGCGAAAGAGAGTGCAATTTTACGTCTGTCAGTAAGACGGAGCCAAGAGAGGTTATTAAAGTGTTCGGAAATATGGTCATAACGGCGGATATTGACAATGAATCGAACGCAAGCATTATGAACACGCTGCAGTTTCTACGACAAGTCATAGTTTAGATTATTATATATAATGTCACAATAATCGAACTGTTGCAACACAAGATTTCTGCGCAAGGAATTGGTTTTAATGAAACTGGGAGAAATTTCTTTAAAACGTCTAAGATAATGTAAGATAGAGAAAGAATGTTTACATATGTGTTTCACTTGTGTTTGCCAGGTTAAATTTGCGTCTAGATGTAGTCCAAGATCTATTACTGAAGAAGAATAAGGGATAATTATATTATTTATAGTAATGTTTGGAAGTGTAGATATGTCAAAGGTTGTAAGCAGTCTTTGTTGTCCCATTAGAATTACTTGTGACTTGTTAGGATTTAGATTTAGACCGATACTTGAAGACCAGTTAAAGATGGCAGGCTTAACAAATGCTGGTTCTTTATAATCCATCTTTAAAGTGTTGCTTCTTCTTTGCTGGGGATAATGGCGAAAGTAATTTAAATCATATTAGCTTCGTTAAAATGAACAATCCATTCTCTATTCTCCTCTCCAGTCTTTCTTTCTTTTACTATGAACATCTATTCATATCGTATTTCTTTATCTTTGCTTTTCGAGTAATTTTCTTCATTCTTGTATATAATAAATCGCATTGCCGTCTCTCAGAACCACCTGTCGTCAGTTCCCGAACCTATCAGATGTGAAAACAATAGAAGAAAGATTTTACGTTACTCTCAGAAGCAGCCGGTGTCGGAAGTTCCGGTATTGAAAAGCTGAGCGTACATTATCCTTAATGTCCTGGATCTTCTTTCACTTCAGTTTTGGACTCACTCTTCTAATATTCAAGAGGAATGTATTCCACAAACTCTCTGATATAGAACATGTAATATAAGGGACCATGTTATATCAAAGCTTTATTGAAACTAAACGTAGTAAATTGACACTTCAGTGTGTAAAATTAAAACATTTATTATAGTAGTTTATTCAGTATTCAGACACATATAAGAAAGTTTATATTTCATAAGATATTCATTAAAGTCTGAATATTCATAACTTCAATATCATTGATGACAATAGTTTTTAATAATGTCTTCTGGTCTAATAACTTTAAAATCCATACTAAATCACAGCTGAATATGTTTGTATTAAATTATAAAATAAAGAAAGACATTAGCAGTCAGATATTATTCGTGCTCAACATTAAATTAATTAAAGCTGTGTAGACCTTTTAGAGCACCTTGTGCTGGTACTGGGAGTACCAATGCAGCTGCTGAAGATGGAACAAATACTTCTGAAAGGCCTACAATATTTTAATGAATTTTAATGCTGATCACGACTGATATCTCAGTAAAGATTTGTTTTAATTAACTTAACTTCATAAGATATTCACCGCTGTGGTCTTGGGGTATCGTCAGTGCCTCATATGCATCGGGCCCGGGACAATTTTCTTGGGTGATGTTTTTTTTCCTGGGGTTTCCTAACCTGTAAAACAAAGTCTGGCATCGTTAAGACCCAAGCGATCCCCGATCATCATCAGAACGTCATAATTAACATAAGTAATGCCACGAGTGATTTCCAAATTATCGATAAATTCACGACTCACGATGTGAGGAGTGAATTTATCTAGAGAATTTGGAAATCAAGAGTGGCATTTGTTAGGACTATTAACGAAAATTTTTGGACCAAAGAGAGATGAACAGACAGGTGAATGGAGAAAACTACATAACAATGAACTACATGGTCTTTATAGGAAGCCAGATATAATAAGAACAGTTAAGTCTCGTAGACTGCGATGGGCAGGACATGTTGCGCGTATGGGGAATGAAAGATGTGCATGGAAACTTCTTGTAGGAAAGCCAGAAGGAAAACGCCCAGTTGGTAGACCAAGAATGAGGTGGGAGAACAACATTAATGATGATTTGGGGGAAGTAGATTATACAGGGAATGATTGGAAAGCATTAGCTCAGGATAGGGTTGTATGGAGAGCTTATGTCCGCGCGGCCATGAACCTACGGGTTCGATAGTGCCAGTTAGTAAGTAAGTAAGATCGATAGTGCATGTTGAACCTTACTTAATTTGTATACCAGTGTATACTGAAAATCTTTTAGAGTTAATTATCTAAAAAAAGTAATATAAATAGTGTTACACTTCCCTATAGGGCTCAAAACTAGCGTTTAATAATCATAATGTTGTATTAAGAATCATTGTTTTATTATACAATTTGAAACAAATATAGTATAATTTTGTAAAATCCGATTATGTATCCTTTAACGCCCTTTCATACAGTAATAATTATAGCTGGAACGGATTTTAACGTAAGTATGTACACTGTTACTATATTCTCGTAAAATGATAAAGTAAGCTACAAAACCAGAGCAGTAATTCATCGAATCTCTTGATAAATTGGGTTACCTCATAAGTAATGTTGATTTTTAAAGTAATGTTTGGTCCAAAATTATTTTAGAAAATCAAATATAGAAACAGGTGTCTAGGTTCAAATATTTGGGCTGTGATGTTGGCTACAATGTGGAAAGAGATATTGACTCCAAAATAAATAAATTTCAGGGACGGTGGTGGAACAATAACAGAGAACATTCAAAAATAAAATTAGAAAAGAAACCAAGATAAAAATGTATAATGTTATGGCGGTTCCCGCAATGTTGTATGGATGTGAAACTTGGGCTCCAGTGAAAAAAACAGAAGGATAGAATACAGGTGGCGGAGATGAGGTTCCTAAGACAAGTAAAACGATGTACAAGACTTGATAGAATAAGAAATGAGGATATAAGAGAAGAATTGAAAGTACAGCCTTTATTGGATAAAGTCACGAATTACAGACAGAAATGGATTGATCACATGGATGGAATGAGTAAGGAGAGATATCCATTGTTAGCAAGAAATTATCAAGCAAGAGGAAGACGTGATGTTGGAAGACCTAGAAGACGTTTGGGTTGATGCATTATGAAGTCGGAACGGGCAATTGCCTAATCCCTGGAGTGATGATGATGATTGGTCTGGTGGAATTGAAAGACATGATGGCGGGTGTTTGATCCAAAACGACCGTGAAAATTGATATTGACCTTTGTTCTTTAACAACTGGAAAGATTTCATAAAATTTTGGTTACCCAGAATTAGTTAACGTAAATAGAGTTCTCTTTTTGGATAATGCAGGATCCATACTGAACGAACAACCATGACAAAAATTCAGAAATTGAGAAAATCGAACTGTTACCACACCTAGCATGTAGCCCTGAACGTGTGCATTCAGATAACTATCTCTTCGTTCCATGGCCCATTTTTTTTTTTGTGTGTGAAATTTAGAAAATTCGAAAACATTGAAGCTGTGTAAGTGGGCTCAAGGAGTTCTTTGTATAAAAAACCAGAGACTGGGATAATAAACCTCCCTGAAGGATCGCTCAATAATAAAGAATCAAATGTTTTCTACTTCGAATAGTAGTTTTATTCCTTGTCTGAAAGCATTATAAAATTAAGAAAACTTAATTACGTATGTGGCAGTGTAATTATTCAATGATTCAGTTGATATTATTACTATTATTATTATTATATTTTTTTATTATTATTATTTTTATTATTTTTATTGTTTTATTATTTGTATTGTTTTTATTGTTGTTTTTATTGTTTTTTCTTGTTGTTTTTATTGTTTTTTCTTGCTGTTTTTATTGTTTTTTCTTGTTGTTTTTATTGTTTTTTTCTTGTTGTTTTTATTGTTTTTCTTGTTGTTTTTATTGTTTTTCTTGCTGTTTTTATTGTTGTTTTTATTTTTTCTTCTTGTTTTTACTGTTTTTTCTTGTTTTTATTGTTTATTCTTGTTGTTTTTGTTTTTTCTTGTTGTTTTTATTGCTTTTCTTGTTTTTTATTGTTTTTCTTGTTTTTTATTGTTTTTCTTGTTTTTTTATTGTTGTTTTTATTACTTGTTTTTTGTGTTTTGTTGTTTTCGTTGTTTTTGTTTTTTTGTTGTTTTTATTTTTTTGTTGTTTTGTTGTTGTTATTAATTATTATTTTTTATTATTTTTATTATTATTATTATTATTATTATTATTATTATTATTATTATCATTATTATTATTATTATTATTATTATTATTTTATTATTATTATTATTATTATTATTATTATTATTATTATTATTATTATATTATTATTATTATTATTATAGGTTAATTCAGGATCTCTATGACAAAATTTGAGGAATATAGGTTAAACATGGAAGACTATTTTTATTTTTGTCACATGATGCATCTTGCCTGATGTATCTTTAAATATTTACATGGTTTTCTACAAGATCCTTATCCTTTGATTACTGAAACTAATCCATCATATTACGATTCTTATATATTGTGGCTATTATTTAATTGTAATATTATTTGCGTTTTCTTTTATGTAATTGTAATGTTATTGCTTTTTTTTTTGGTGTGTTTATTTTTCTTCACACTAGTAGCAATTATTTCTTTATTGTAATGGACTGTCAAAAGCACGTACGGCGTATGTGCCCGTGCGACCTATATTTGTAAATAATATTGTAAATATCTTACTTTTGTCTAATAAAATCCTACTACTACTACTACTACTACTACTACTACTACTAAACCGTCCCGCGCCGTAGCCGAGCGGTTAAGGCAGCAAGCTTTGGCTCAGAGCTACGGGACTTGCGCTGGTTCGAACAACACTCATTCATGAATAAATGCATGTTATCAAAATGCAATAGGGCCAATCCTTAATTCTTAATAATTCTATATAACTTACTTAATTTATAATGTCATTGTATTATTATGTAATTGTAATATTATTGCATTATTTTTCTTCACACTAGTAGCAATTATTTCTTTATTGTAACGGACTGTCAAAAGCACGTACGGCTTAGTGCCCGTGCGACCCATATTTGTAAATAATATTGTAAATATCTTACTTTTGTCTAATAAAGTCCTACTACTACTACTACTACTAAACCATCCCGCGCCGTAGCCGAGCGGTTAAGGCAGGAATCCTTGGCGCAGAGCTACGGGACTTGCGCTGGTTCGAGTCTCCATGGGGGAAGAAATTTTCTCATCGTATTTCGGCCAGTATGGGACCGGTGCCCACCCAGCATCGTGAGGCAATTGGGTAGCTACAATAAGTAGCGGCTCCAGGTTGAGGAACCAGCTATAACGGCTGGGGCACTCGACATGTTAACCACATGTCACCCCTACACTGGCTGTTGATCATCTACCTCTGTGATTGACACATGTGGATGTGAAGGGCCACAGCCGGCTGGTAAAAGGGCAACCGCTGAAAAGTGGAAAGACCCTCAATCGGATATACTAAACCTAGGAATTAAAGAGAGATCAGGGTTTGCTTGGTTTAGGCTAGGGCATGGAAATTTCAAAAAATTAGCGATGATCACGATATGCGAATATGTCCAATGTGCGGAAGGTTTGAAGACGAGATACATATATTAGGAAAATGTATCGATTTAGAATATTGGAGGTGTCACTTATTATCGGAAAGTTTTCTAAATTCAAATCGAGAAAGACTGGCATGCTACGACTTAATGATAAATCCAGAAAATTGGATAAACTTGGAAATGTCTGGACAAAACGCGGAAAATAAGATCAACACTCATTCATGAATAAATGCATGTTATCAAAATGCAATAGGGCCAATCCTTAATTCTTAATAATTCTATATAACTTACTTAATTTATAATGTTATTGTATTATTATGTAATTGTAATATTATTGTATTTTCTTTGCGTAATGTTGTAATATTATTGTTTTATTTTTGTTTTTCTTTATAGACCTACTATTACCAAATATTACTTTATTGCAACGGACTGTCAAAAGCACGTACGGCGTATTGCCCGTGCGACCCATATTTGTAAATAACACTGTATATATATATATATATATATATATTTATTTTAGTCTAATAAAGTCCTGTTACTACTACTATTTATTGCTCTAAAACAGCAAATATTTCAGTTTCCTTCTTGAGTCTTAATACATGTTTATCCTATGCAACGTTGATCGTCAAACTGTGGCGAATGTTGGACAAAATCTGCGAGTGTTTATAATCAGTCCATTACCGGTGCTGACTGGATTGTATACACTTTACTAGTAGTAGTAGTAGGACTTTATTAGACAAAAAGTAAGATATTTACAATATTATTTACAAATATTGGTCGCACGGGCAGTAAGCCGTACGTGCTTTTGACAGTCCGTTACAATAAAGAAATAATTGCTACTAGTGTAAAGAAAAATAAACAACAAAAACAGCAATAACATTACAATTACATAAAGAAAACACAATAATATTACAATTAAATAATAACACAATAGCATTATACACTAATTAATTTATATATAATTGTTAATAATTAATGGTATTGCATTTTGATAACATATATTTTATTCATGAATGAGTGTTGTCCTTATTTTCCGCGTTTTGTGTCCAAAAATTTTACCGAGGTTTATCCAATTTTCTGGATTTACCAATATTTTACCAATAATCGTAGCAATCTTTCCCGATTTGGAATTTAGAAATCTTTCCGGTAATAACTGACGTCTCCAAATATTCTAAATCATTACATTTTCCTAATATATGTATCTCATCTTCAAAGTTCCCGCACATTGGACATATTCGCATATCGTGATCGTCGCTAATTTTTAGAAACTTCCATGCCCCTAGCCTAAACCAAGCAAGCCCTGATCTCTCCTTAAATCCTAGGTTGAGTATATACGATTCTTTTCCCCAGACGTTTTATAGGTATCTTTGTAAGGACAGTGAGCGTTTTCCTGTACATTCGGCGAAAGTATCTTGTTGGTTTATATCTAAGTACCTCCTCCTTATTTTTCTCCACACGTTCTTGCGATTTTCAGTCCCTTTTTCCCATATCCAGCCCATCCCAATCTTTTGGAGTTCTCTCCTAACTTATAATAATAATAATAATAATAATAATAATAATAATAATAATAATAATAATAATACTTTATTTATTCTGGCAGAGTTAAGGCCATAAGGCCCTCTCTTCCACTCAACCAGCTCAAATACAAATAAATATTCGACAAATATAGATATACACTATACTAATTATAAACAGTTAAAGATACAATAAATGTAGCAATGTAAATGTTTGACATTGTACAAAACAACATTTTATAAGGTAATAACAATAATGATACGATAATAATAATAATAATAATAATAAAATAAATATGATACATATATAACGGGAAACACCATACGGGATATATATATAATATATATATATATATATATATTATATATATACTTACACTGGATAATACACTGCCCAAAATTTAACATCTATGTTTTTAATTTGGTGGTCGTAACAAATTGCTCTAAGCATTGTTTGTTCACCTTGGATTACTTTACACTTTACTATTAGCATGTCCCTGTGAAGGGATGATCGTGATTTTCATGCTACAAACACTTCTCTTGCTATGAAATTCTCTCTAAGCGTTATTAAAATGTGCTCTAACAACAAGATGGAAGAGCGGTGTTGCCAAATGTTTATGTAATCAAATTTCCGATGGCTTCGGAAAGTTCAGTGAGAATGTGTTCTGAAGGAGCACGATGTGCACATCTTCATTTAGATGTGGCGACAAACAAGATTTAAAAAATAAACATAATAGTAAAGAATGCGTAACTTCTGAACGATTCTTTCAGAGATCTTAAGTTGATTGACAAAAAGTGATCCTCACTATGAAACCCATTATTCCTTTTTTTTGCAGGCTCTGAATGATGTGTATTACATATAAGGTAAGTAAACTGATTCCTTCGGAAGGGAAGTAAATTCCTAGAGCCCCCGTAGTAAAAGAATGTCAAGCCTGGGATAAGAGGCTGCTGCGTAAAGTCGGCCCTTTCATGTTCAGGTTTTAATTGCGTCATCAATGAATTCAGATATTAGAAAGCGTCGTTAAATAAGCATGCAAATTAATGAATGCAAAGAATTATACCTAGTAATAGACATGTAGCAGAGAAGTTGCTTCAATCTTCTTAATGCCTAACCCGAATAGTTCCCCAATAAATATCCATCCATAGTAATTCTGCCCGAAGGCAGGTTCTTCACTGCAATCATAGCATTTTCATGCTATGTTTGCAGCTTTACTAGGGAATTGTAGGTGTGGTAACTTCCCGTTGCTTTCTATACCGGTGAAGGATGATGATGATGGCCAAATGATTTCGGGGACCGTTTGGGCCTTAAAGTTTTCCTGACATTTGTCTTACAGGTGAGGAAAAACCCCGATATAAACCTAACCCAGAAAAACTGTCCGGACCGTGGATCGAACCCGGGCCCGCTGCGTGACAAGGCAGCACGCTACCTCGAGACCATAGTAGTGGACCCAATAAATATGTACAACGATTTGTACCATCACCAATTCTAGCTATATTACTTGCCACTCTCAGCCTCATGGACTCAGTAACTCTGACATCCATCCATCCATAGTAATTCTGCCCAAAGGCAGGTCCTTCACTGCAATCATAGCATTTTCATGCTATGCTTGCAGCTTTACTAGGGAATTGTGTAGGTGTGGTAGCTTCCCGTTGCTTTCCACACCGGTGAAGGATGATGGTGATGATGATAATGGTAAGGATGATGGCCATAACAATATTTGGGAAACCATATAAATTACGTAATTAGTCATTGTGGAACTTTCTTCCTCTTTCATTCTCATTACTTATGTGACATAATATTCGTCTCAGTGTACTATTTTCAACAACTTTACTTTTTTTTCTTACCATAACGTAAGAGATCGCGTTTCACACTCATAGATTGTTACATTTCGTCGCTGTGATCCCAGTTTGGCGTCGTTGCCTCGTACGCAGTAGGCCCGGTTCTGTACCCGGTCCGGATTTTCTCAATTTTTCTTGTCTCTATAACAAATGTCGGATAACGTTAAGGCACAAATGGTCCCCCGACATCATCTGGCTATCATAATCCGCGTCATATTTTAATTTTTAGCAAGAATGACTGAACGATGTGTCTTAAATATCCATGTATTCTCGGAGGTGGGTTTTGCATTGAGAATATCTCTCATATAAGCTGGCACTTTGTATCTTGTGTTAAAATAATGTGTGTCAGATTTTGAATTAAAAATTCCTTCCCTGGAGGTAATGTCTCCGCATCAACAGGAATATACTCATTCAAAAGCTAGAAAGCGTACTAGGTAGGACTAGCAATGAAATACAAATAATCGCGTCTGTGCTAACCGCAAACTCTGTGGCTATACACGACGGCATAACTACGTCGAAAAATATCATCCAGACAAGAGGGGTACTACAAGGAGACCCGCTGAGCCCGATACTCTTTAAACGTCATGACGGCGGACATCGGTCAGGTGATAGACACAAGGAAAGTCAAACTCAGTATGTACGCAGATGAACATGGCTATCCCCTCCAGGAGCCTAGAAGACCTACAAGCAGCCATGGAGAAGATCAGGATGATGGGCACTAGAAAATTCAATGGTAATAAATAGCTCAAAGACCAAAGCTATGAAATTTAGGAGAGGAGGAAGACTATCCAAGAGAGATCACCTCACATGCGACGGTGTCAACTCTAGAATTCGTTAGCAGCTTCAAAAACCTAGGAATAAACATTACAGACCACCGGAACAGTATTCTCGATGCATATACAAGAGCGTGCTACAGCTGCCACAAAAGCCATTTATGACATTCCAAAGTTACGAAACCTATCCCTACCAACGGCAATAGCATTATTTCAACATCAAAGTTATGCCGGTTGCCACTTATGGAATCCCTCTAATATGGACAGATCGCACAGAGTCCAAAAATTTCATGAAACGTGAAAAGCATAAAAGCGAGATTCCTAAAACGGGCTCTTTCAATTCAAAATTCACAAGACATAGCTATGCGTACATAATAGCAAAGGAGTCTTACGTCATAGAAGACATTCCGAAAACACCTTCGATCTACCAGAAACGCAGGCATACAAAACAGCAATCGAGGAGAGACAGAGAAAAGCCAGAGAGATTCCGAACGAAATCACGGGAAACGGAAGCGTTTAAACACAGACGAATGGAAAAGCACCAAATTTTCGGCTTCGCCACTTATACACACGCTTCGCCGCTCAAGGCTTCCATGGCAAAATATGTCATAAACAAAGTTACCATGAACCTGAGGAGTCCTGCATCTGTAAACTCTGTAGCAAACAGTGCCCAAAGTATCACTTAGTGAAGTGCGACAACAGAACCAAAACAATTCACGAATTAATAGCAAAATCGTAAAACCATGTATGTAATATAAGTGTACACATTGTGTTTAATAAATATATAATAATAATGTCTCCGTTAGCCCCGGCGTTGGGCTTGTAAATAGTACCTATAAAGGTAGATATCAAACCTGGGTATAGAGAGAGAAAGAGAGGAAGAGAGTGAATGAGATTGTGGTCATAGACTAGATTATCGTTTTATAAATCTTAATCATTAGATTCTTATATTAATAAACAGGAGCTCCTTGGTGATAATTACACGTTATATAAGTAATGCCACGAGTGATTTCCAAATTATCGATAAATTCACGTATTTATGTAGAGAATTTGGAAATCAAGAGTGGCATTTGTTAGGACTATTTAACGAATAAAATTAAGCTGTTTACTCACAAATCATTATTTAACTATAGTTTTTTTTAAATATCTATATATTTAATGTAAACGGCGATGTTTGAAAATAAATGAGAAGCGATAGGTGCTTCTTTTGTTTATCACTGCAACCAGATCATACTATTTGTTGCCAAAGGAACGCAATATTGTAAGAATGCTCTCTAGTGGAGAAAAAATGAAACACATCAAACTGTATATTAATTCATTTCTGATGTCGTATGATGTAAATATGACAATTATATTTTTCTGGATTCTTACCTGGGAAAAAATACATTTAAGAAAGTGTAAACATTGGTTTATTTTTTTAGTGGTATAATCAATTGCTACAAATGTTTTTATATTAACTCCCGCATGCGGCATGTGGTTGACATTGATGCACTATATATACAATTTGGTAGCCGTATTTCTCACAGGCTCAGTCACTGCAAAATAATGGTCAGACCTGTTCAGAATGTTCAAAAGGAGGAGCCTTCTTTAATATGGTAATTATAATACTGATAAATATTTCGTGAAACACGACTCTGATTGGTTGTAAAACAGACATCATTGAAACGTGATTGGCCATTGAGTCCCATTTGGGGCATGAGTTAAATAGTCAATAAAACCCAATATAGTAAACTAATACATTAAAATAAAAGTAAAGTAAAGTGATCCCACAACAGGCCCGAAGGCCCTTGGGGTAGTAGGAAGTTAAGGCTCCCACTTTTTCTAGACAATCGGCACTTCATGTCAGCCGGGTTGTCAGCCCTGCGTGACGGCCGCCTTTACCCCCAGAACAAGCGTCTGGTACTCATTTCCGTTAGAGGCTGAGTCGACCCCAGGGCCATAGTGCCGCCAGAGGGTTTGAATACATTAAAATATTCAACTCATTTCGTTAGCGAGGCTATCATTATCAACACTGATTACTTGATAATAAGAGCCTCAATATTGAAACGCGTTGACTATTTTAATGATTTAGTTTGCTGAATTGGGTTTTATTGGTATTGTGTAATACAAACATTGGATTATTAGATACAAGTCGATAAGTTAGGTGTGACCATGGTATCTACTTAGGAGATACTTACTTTACTCGAGTCTATTATTTTGATCTGATAACAAATGGCGTTAGATAGACAGAAATATATTACTACAAATTTTAGGTGATGATAACGTTCCACAACAATATATTACTAATATCTTCAACATCTATAAAGATAATGAAATCTCTGTTAAACAAGATGGCAAATTATCTTCTTGGGAAAAGATCAACACTGGAGTAAGACAGGGATGTGGACTTTCACCGGTGCTTTTCATTATATACATGAATAAGTTAATAAATGAATGGAGGAAAACACAACGAGGATATATCCCCCATCAATAGGAACCTCAAACTCGATGCTATTCTTTTTGCAGACGATTTAGCTCTTCTGGCACTTTCCGAAAATGATTTGCAACGATCAATTTATAATTTACAAAAAAATAGCTGCCAAATTTAATATGGAAATATCAATTACAAAACTAAAATTATGGCATTTCATGGGAAGGGCCCCATACAAAGTAAAATCTGTCTCCAGAATAAAATTTTAGAGAGATCTAATCAATTTAAATATCTTGGATATTATCTCTCTATCTGGGATGAAAAGGATATCCCTGAAAAAGTTACTAGTTACAATAAAAGTTTAGGAATTATTAATCAAGTTATGAAACCATCCCTCGTACAAAAAAACACCAGATTACGTTTATATAACACTTTGGCTAGACCAGTGTTGACCTATGGTAGTGAAGCATGGACACTAAAAAAAAACATGAAAGCAGAATAACGGCTTGTGAAATGAGATTCATGCGCAGAACAGCGGGTTACACCAGATGGGATCGGAAAAGGAACACCGATATCGTAAAAGAATTGAAGACTATGCCAATTTTGGAATATATTAAACAGTACCAACTAAATTGGAAACACCATCTTGAAGGAATGACTTCAAATCGGATCCCCAAAACTGTTTATAATTATATACCAAGAGGACGAAGATCACTGGACCGTCCTATGAAACGCTGGAGGGAAAATTTTCTATAGGATCGTAACAGGCCTTGGCCTAATACTTGGAAGGAAGAAGAAGAGAAGAAGATGATATGTGAATATTTTCACTTTTTCAAGTTTCATGTGTGAAAATATGATCTGATAAAGGAAAATGTTGATTGGTGGATGGTATTCTGAAGGAAGATAACACGCGCGTGACCCGCTCTCACATGGGGCTCGTTCACAACATCTCGCATTTTACTTACTTTATCCACCGCTTTATATGCGAGAAGCATTTGAACCAAATGGAAAGAAACAGTCAACTTCCACTTGGACTGCAAGCACATCCCCCTGCGAGCGTAGCTATGAGGGGTCTTATGTTTCGATATATCAACGTCTTATTTTAGAGCAACTCAAAATGGTTTGGCGCCTTAAATAACCTCATTCCATCCCGAGCTTCCTCCACAGTATCCACGTTGCATTTCATTAAAACGATTATAATTCATAACCATAATTTTTTGGTAAGGTAATCTTATTACCTCGATACGCGTACTGTGTTAAATAGGTAAATGGAATCTTACTTCTGGTGTTAAAATATGTAATGTTTTGATGTTTCTTAACTCACAGTCACTATCGAATCTAGAGGTTCATGGCCATGCGAACATAAGTTTTCCGTACGCCCAAATCCTGAACAATGTTTTCCAATCATACTTTCGTACAATTTATCTCCCTCATATCACGGTTAATATTATTATCTGACAAAATTAAAATTGTAATATAAAATATAAATATAAAATATAAATAATGTAACCTCCTCTTACTTTTTTTTTTACTTTTGAGGGTCTCTCCACTTTTCAGCGGTTACTCTGTATTCCCATTCGCCATTCTTGCCGATCACGCCATTCATCCTCCTCCAGACCTCGGTCGTTCATCAATCTATGGATCTCTCCTCTCCAAGTTGTTCTTGGCCTGCCCCGTTTCCTTCTACCAGAAGGTGACCATTCCAAAAGAGTTTTGGGCCTCCTATCATCCTCCATTCTCCTGACATGGCCATACCACTGAAGAGCTCGTCTTTCGATCCTTTCCACCACTGTCTCCTCCATATCCAATTTCTTGGGAAACGTAGCAAGCTTTGTTTTATAGGATCGGGGTGCTAGCCCTCTGTCTAAACCCCAACCTGGAGGACCAGGTAATTTGTAATCGAGGATGTCTTCCCCTAGCCTTTGGAGAACCAACTCCCATCCTGCAAGGCAGCAGCTCCCTATCCTGAGGTAATATCTTCTGCCTTCTTCGCCGTTGAGATTCCAAACTCTTCATCCGCCTAAGAAGCCATTGGATATCCTCTTCTGGAGTGCTTCTTCGTCTGACCTCTCTCCTTTGACCTGTCCGGCATGGGAAACCCTATCAGTAGCTACGCTACCCCCGGCATAGCCCTCAGGGTCATCGAGGTACTCAAACCCCCCCCACCAACTATAAGGTCTTGCACTCCCTAGGTGGGGAGGTCCGCCTCCTCAAGTATTAATTATCCATAGGCCTTTCGGGACTAGTCCCATCATCAGCAGAAGGAGCAGAAGATAGGTGTGTATCAACTGACCCTGAATGCAATGCTGGTACACAAGTGATACCTTTGTTCAGAGGATTGATTGTGTTGGGGTGTGTTCTCATTTATAAAAAGGTTGCTGTTAGGTTCCTTCAAAATTTTAAGGTAACAATTGTATAATTTTATATTGTAATTTGAATTTTGTGACTAATATCTCAACCAAGTTTTTCCATGAATTTTAAGAATTTTAAGAATTTCGATTATTCTCTCACGTCATTCTTGGCCTATCTACTAAGGTGCATTCCCTCTGGGTTTTGTACAAAAATTTTCCGTACTAGTATTTCATTTCCCGTTGGTGCTGCTTGCCCTGCCCATCGTAATAAAAATGTTTTCGCATAAATGTCGAGTAGATGACTGTTATCTAGTCTTCTCCATGCATTGTCTGTTGATCGTTCTTTGATTCAAAAATATGTTTAACAAATTTATTCACAAATACAGTCCCTTAAAGTAAGCGATTATGTTTCGCATAATTCTGTACGGCTGGGAGGGTGACAATTTTGTATTTTTTTGGGGAGTTCAGATGACAAGAGTCCCTGTAAAATTAGCATTTCTTTCCTGAGTAGATTCTATGTTTAATTTATTTTGTGGCTCATTGCTCTTTGTATTTAATTATTATTCCCAGGTATTTGAAATTAGGCACTTCTTCTAATTTTACACTTATTTTTCATTAACTGCCCACATCTATTTATTTCTCAGCGTTACTGTATATTTAATTTACGATATATTTACTTCCACTGCCAATTTCTTAGAATAATGAATAATGATCTTTCGTATAAATATCATCATCATCATAGTACATTCACGAATTTAGGCCATTTGTTGACCTGTTTCGGCCTCAAGAGAAACACCATCCAGAAGTCTTTTGAGTGGACGTCCTGGTCTTCTTCTTCCTGCAGGTTGATATGTTAACATTTGTTTGGGTATTCTGTGATCTTCCATTCGATGAACATGTTGCATCCATCTTGACTTATAATCAGAAATTTTGTTTTCTAAAGATTCCATGTGTAATTCTTCTAAGATGTCTTCATTTTTTTTGTGATCTAGTAGTGTGTAAAAGTAAAATTATTATCAATTTTAGGAAACTCATGAAGAAACTTTAATAATTTTCGATATTAGGCTATTTGTGACGTCTGTTTGGAACTTCGGCCTATTAATTTATTTAGAACTAATTATATTTTCGTTTATTTTTTATTTTGTACTAGCAAATACCCGGCGTGCGCTGCTACGCATAAATACATGAAAATTAAAGTGTTTTTATGTTTTCTTAAATAAGTGAGAGGAAAAATATATACCGCAATTATTTTTAAATAACCCGTGCTGTTTACCCGGCGTTGTCCGGGAATCTACTCATCCCGATCTTCTTGGCATAAATGAGCTGAAAGACAAAAAATGATGTAATCCTTATGATTAGTTGAATAAGTAAAATGAAAAATAATTATAAATGTATATCGTAATTATTTTAAGATTCCCCGCGCTGATTACCCGGTGTTGTCCAGAAATCTACTTATCTCCATCTTCTTGGCATAAATGAGCTAAAAGATAAAATTCGTTATTGTGAGTTATCCGTAAAAAGATACCCGCCATGTGCTGCTATGCTTGCACAGGAATCTATGTACTTGTCTCGATCTTCTTGGCATCAATGAAAGACAAAAATTGTTACTGTGAGTTATCCGTAAGAGATAAACATATGCTGTCGTGGAATTTTTGTAGAGCGTTTTGAGATATTCAATTTTGTGTACATTAATGTTGTGTATTTATTATGGTTTAGGCAGCGTAAGCCATTTAAGCGTCCAAAGAGCTACCTTTTCACGTTTTCCACTACAAAGGGCGATTTTTATGGGTGTGGGAGTATCACAACTCTCTTACAGCCTGTGTTCATCCCGGGAATCTCCTAAACATTTTGCAAAATGCCCCATCACAATAATAATAATAATAATAATACTTTATTTATTCTGGCAGAGTTAAGGCCATAAGGCCTTCTCTTCCACTCAACCAGCACAAATACAAATAAATATTTGACAAATATAGATATACACTATACTAATTATAAACAGTTAAAGATACAATAATTGTAGCAATGTAAATGTCATGTACAAACAACATTTTTAGGGTAATACAATAATGATACGATAATAATAATAATAATAATAATAATAATAATAATAATAATAATAATAATAATAATAATAATAATAATATAAATATGATACATTATACGGGAAACACCAATTAATATATATATCTTACACTGGATAATAATGAAGTCGAGTTTAGAGCAAATATAAATTTAGATTTCTTTTAAAAGATGCCAATGTCCGGCAGCCCCTTATTTCTTGTGGTAGGGAATTCCAGTTGCGAGAAGTGAAGATGGTATATGACATGGAGTGATGTGATGTCCTATGTTGCGGTATATTAAGTAAGAGACTATGTTGTGATCTTGTGTTTAAGTTATGGTTTGAGGATAGATACTGGAAACGGGATGATAAATAATTGGGAATCGAGGTATGTAGGATCTTAAATAGGAGAATTAGACAGTGCGATTTTCTTCTCTCTTTTAGATGTAGCCATGACAATTCGTGGAATAATGGAGAAATGTGATCGTATTTTCGAACATTAAATATGAATCTGATACACATATTATGGACACGCTGCAGTTTGTCCGACAATCCGTCACTTATGTCAGTTAGTAGAACGTCACAGTAGTCAAAATGCGGCATCACTAAAGTTTGGAATAAAATTCTTTTAAGAGTTGTAGGAAGAAAATGTTTAAGTCGCTTTAGGGAATGCATTATGGAGAAGATCCTTTTAGAAGTTGTGTTTACTTGCTCATGCCATTTTAAATTAGAATCTAAGTAAAATCCTAAGTTTTTAACGACTTCGGTATAAGGAATTTGTTCATTCACAATCGGATAAATGGTATGGCCGCGCATAAAGTACGAACAAACAAACAAACAAAAATTAATTTTTATAGGGCTATATTAGATTATGTCTTCGCATGTTACGAGGTTTCGATAACTGCCTCCCTATCTGTCTGCTGTTTATCTGTCTGTCTATGACTAGAGCATGGAATTCACTTCCCAGCCATGTTTGGGACTGTCAATCGCTATCATTATTTAAATCCAAATTAACTGATATCTTAAGTTCAACACAATGAAAACATTAACTGCATAACAACTATATAGAGCATTCCATTAATAATCATCCAGGAAGCTACTTACTGTATTTTATATCATTTTAATGTTATTATATTCAATGATTTTGTTAGTATTAGCTAGTATTAGATCACATCATCATTGTATTTTGTTTAGTCTGTATTTTAATAATATCTAAAAATTGTAATATGTACGTAATTTTTGTATAATTTTACTATTTGCTGGTTGAGTGGAAGAGAAGGCCTTATGGCCTTAACTCTGCCAGCTAAAATAAATCATTATTATTATTATTATTATTATTATTATTATTATTATTATTATTATTATTATTATTATTATTATTATTATTATTATTATTTTTTCTGCTTGTCTGTTTTACTCTACATTCACTCCGTAAAATAATTTAGAAATAACAACTTTGTCTTCCAGTAGTTTTATAAGCTGTGTGTGTCTACTGCGCTTCTCGTGATTCGAGTTAGTTTAATATATGAATAACTGCAATCCTAGGATGGTGGTGGAATCACTCTGTATCCTTTAATCTTTATTGTGAGTTCCACCTTGGTTAAAAGCTACAGACATTTAGGATGAGAAAAATTTGAGCAAGCTATGTCCTTCCAGATGATTTTAAAATCCCACAGTCCAGAATGGGGCCTACATTATACCTTTATTCTATTTTTAATTGGACTTTAAGTCAGATATTAAAAATTATAAAATCCTTGACATAATAATTATCTTCTGGCAATACGAGTTATCATTCTTATTGTTATACACTTCTCTGTTTCTTTACTTACTTTAGTGCATTTCTCTCCTTTGTATGTAGTCTTTTGAAAGAAATCTAAATTTATATTTGCTCTAAAGTCGACGTCATTATTATCCAGTGTAAGATATATATATATATATATTAATTGGTGTTTCCCGTATAATGTGTCATATTTATATTATTATTATTATTATTATTATTATTATTATTATTATCGTATCATTATTGTTATTACCCTATAAAATGTTGTTTGTACGTGACATTTACATTGCTACATTTATTGTATCTTTAACTGTTTATAATTAGTATAGTGTATATCTATATTTGTCGAATATTTATTTGTATTTGTGCTGGTTGAGTGGAAGAGAGGGCCTTATGGCCTTAACTCTGCCAGAATAAATAAAGTATTATTATTATTATTAGTCTACTTCTAACATTCCCCACGTCATCCGGACATTTCAAGGACAGACCTTTTGGGGAGGATTTTAAACTCGTAATCACACACATACTTTTTATCACAAAAGGACATGGAAAAGCTCCCTGGATGAGTGAGTAGGCCAATGTTAGTGCCTCCTCTGAAACAACAAGAACACTTTAGACAAATCACACCATTCGCTCATATAGGCTGTTTATACTAAAATAAGCGACAATGGTACAGAAAGTTATAATGGCCAGATGGTGTTCATTGACTATATGGGATTTATTGTTTCATGATATACACCTTATTAGTAAGGAAAAACACCGGAAAAACCTCATAGAGGAAACATGACCAGACCGGGATGTGAAGCATTGGCATTACCACTAGACCACAGCGGTGGGATATTATTATATTAATACTTACTTACTTACTTACTCACTGGCACTCTCGAACCCGAAGGTTCATGGCCGCGCGGACATAAGCTCTCCATACATCCCTATCCTGAGCTAATGCTTTCCAATCATTCCCTGTATAATCTACTTCCCTTAAATCATAGTTAATGTTGTTCTCCCACCTTATTCTTGGTCTACCAACTGGGCGTTTTCCCTCTGGCTTTCCTACAAGAAGCTTCCATGCACGTCTTTCATTCCCCATACGTGCAACATGTCCTGCCATCGCAGTCTACGAGACTTAACTGTTCTTATTATATCTGGCTTCCTATAAAGACCATGTAGTTCATTGTTATGTAGTCTTCTCCATTCACCTGTCTGTTCATCTCTCTTTGGTCCAAAAATTTTCCTAAGAACTTTATTCTCTAGTATTGGAAGATGGAATCCAAATAAAGCAAGTGAAACAAACTAAATATTTGGGAATGATTATGGATAACATCGAAGGTATAGGCAAAGATAACATAAAACATAGAATTGAATTGAGTAGCAAAATAATATCATCATTAAATTCCATATGGTGGGATAAGCATATTTGGAAAGGCACAAAAAAATATATTGTTAAAACATTGGTGGAATCTGTTGCAATGTACGGAAGTGAGGTATGGACAATCAATAAGTACTACAAGAATAGACTAATAGCTCTAGAAATTGATTATTTACGAAGAAGTGCCAGAAAGTCTAAATTAGAACGGGTCACAAATAAGGAAATTAGAAACATAATGGAAGCAGAAGAAAGCATAATTGAAAAAATTGAGGAAAAGGAATTAAAGTGGTTAGGACATGTTTTAAGAATGGAAGATGAGCGATGGCCGAAGCAACTATATGAATGGCACCCTAACAGAAAGAAGAAAAGAGGAAGACCAAGGTTAACATGGAAGGAAAACATGAAGACAGTAATGCAAGCTAGAGGGCTAAGCATCGAAGATGCCCAAGACCGTAGGCTTTGGAGGTTTGGCACGGGAAGACGGCAGCAGCTGTAAAAACCCGAAGATAGAGAGAGAACTTTATTCTCAAATACTCGTAATCTCCCTTCCTCCCTTAAAGTAAGAGTCCGTTTCGCACCCATATAATATAACTGGTAGAATAATAGTTTTATATATCTTCAGCTTAACGTTTTTTGAAAGGAGTGGGACATCAAAAGTCTCTGCAATGCATAATAGCACGCATTTCCAGAATTGAGTCTATGTTTAATTTCTTTGTGCATCTCATTCCTATTTGTGATTATTGTTCCTAGGTATTTGAATATTATTATATTAATAAGAATGAAAATGATGTTAATGATAATCATTATAATAATATTAGTAATGATAAGGATCATTAATAACAATAAGCGATGACAACATTGCATATTGATCCAGAATTAAAAAAACGGTAAAAATCTAAATTTTTACTTTTCATTAGACAGGAAAACCCTAAACAGTGCACTACACAAATAGATGGGGCACCAATCTGACAAATAAATTACTCTCTATACTAACTATTATAGCTAATTTTCAGGCCGCAAAGTTAAGGATCGTAAAACCGGAATTATTATGCCACATTTTGGACATATTAATACACTTATGTGATAATTACTTTAATACCTCCTACTATAATCATGTTAAATAGACTTATGCCTTCTTGCTAATGCACAGGTAAAGAGCTGCATCTGAATTACAACAAAATTAATACAATTTATTTCTGACTTGAAAAACGAAAGTTATCTTGAGTTATAACGCTTTCGCCAGCATTTCACACGAAGAATTCTATAGCCAAGTATAATTTAAAGTGTTGCTAAAGTGGCGCAGGTGAATACTTTTGCAATAGTTTGCAGCTTTAGATTTACGCAGCACATTAATGAATTCGTGTTGTGCAGATAACACGTGACTTTGTCGCCCGTGAGCGTGAGAGCGCTTGTGTTCAGGAAGGGAATGCTCCTGTTTTTACAATAACTGACAGCTGATAGCAGTAGTACATTGTCCGTGAAATAAGGCAATTATTTA
>JASPKZ010009019.1:0-12500 GCA_030220185.1 Diploptera punctata | reverse complement strand
TCATTGATACAGTGGTGTTCCAACAAGATGGAGCACCACCACACTTTACTCTGGCTATACGCGGGTATCTCAATGACAGGTTTCCCAAAAGGTGGATTGGAAGGGCATTTCCTCGTATCTGGACACCTCGTTCGCCAGATCTCTCACTCCTGGACTTTTTTGTTTGGAGGTTCATCAAGCAACAGGTGTACAGAACCAAGTTTCCTAATCTGCAAGTGCTGAAAGAACGCATACGCCAAGCGACTGAAATGATTACAGAGGGTATGTTGGTGCATGTTTTCCGGGCGACGGTGCATCGTTGGGAAACATGTTTTGAGATTGATGGAGGTTATGTTGAACACTAACTTGATAGTAGAAACTACCTTATAATTTTTGTTTTATTTGCGCTACGTTATCCACAAAATTTACTGGGACTTTATAATCACACTGTAGTCGCTATTAATCTCACAGAAATGTATTTATATGGTAAAATGTATTTTAGTGAGCCCTGGTAAGTACTATTTATTTCACCGAATTAAAAGTGGAATAAATATGATTATTTTTTTCGATGTTCCTCACAAGCTGCAACGCAATCTAATATATAAAAGTGAATGTTTGTTGGTACTTTAAACGCGGCCTTACCGTTTATCCGATTGTGATGGGTTTTTTTGGAAAATCTTCAGGAGATTCCTGGGATGAACATAGGCTATACGAGAGTTGATATACTCAACTTCTACACCCTTAAAAACCACCCCTTATAGTAAAAACGTGAAAAAGTCCAATTTTTTACAATTAATGGGTTACGCTGCCTAAACCATAACAAACACAGAAAATTAATATACACAGAATTGAATATCTCCAAAACCTCTTGGAAAAAAAGTATGCGACAGCATATGTTTATCTTTTACGGATAACACACAATAGCCATTTTTGTACAAGTAACACACTTTAATTATTTAGGTAATAATGTATCACAGTTTCATAATCAAAAAGATGTGGAAACAAATTTAGAAAAATATAACAGATTAAATGGTATAATTAGAAGAAATTTTGGAAAACAAATGAGGAAAGAAATTCAATTGAGATTTCATAATGCCATAGCCAAACCTGCTCTACTATACGGAAGTGAATGCTGGACACTTCGAGCAAAAGATAAATCCCGCATTAATAGTTCACAAATGAGATTCCTCCGATCACTAACTGGAGTAACATTAAGGGATAGAATGAAAAGTGATGAGATAAGGATGCAGTGGAATAGTAGGGAAATGGTTGAACATATACAAAATTATCAGATTAAATGGTTCCAACACGTCCAGAGAATGTCAAATTCCCGTTTACCAAAGATGATTTACCACCTCAACCCTAAAGGCAAAAGAGACCTCGGAAGACCCTTCAACCGATGGAAAGATCAGTTTTTGTAGTCGCAGAACGGGCATCATCACCCAATACTGCATTCGGAACAAGAAGAAGAAGAAGCCATTTTTGTCTTTCATTGATGCCAAAGAGATCGGGATAAGCATGTGCTGCCACACCATTCAACCGATTGTCATGAGGCTTCTTGCAAAATGTTCAGGATTTTCCCGGGAAGGTTATAGAAGTATATAGTTTTAATGTTTAAACCCTTCGCCCTTAAAAATCATCCTTCTGTATTGAAAAAACGTCAAAATAGTCGCTTTTTGTAAGCTTAAATAGCTTATGCTACCTAAACCATAACAAATACACAAAATTATTGTTCACAGAATTGAATATCTCAAAACGCACTACAGAAAAGGCCGCGATAGCATATGTTTATCTTTTAAGGATAACTCACAATGACCATTTTCGCCTTTCATTAATGACAAGATGATCGGGATAAGTATATTCCCGGGCAAGCGTAGCAGCGCATGGCGGTTATTCTTTTATGGGTAACTCAAAATAACAAGTTTTGCCTTTCAGCTCATTCATACCAAGTACATCTTGATGCTTAGACTACCGGACAACGCCGGTAATCAGCACGGGTTATCTAAAGTAATAACGATATAAATTTATAATTATTTTTCCTTTTACTTATTCAACTAAATGCAAAAGCACATTATCATATATTTAGGTGCAGCAGCGCACGCCAGGTATTAGCTAATGTATATATATATATATATATATATATATATATATATATATATATTTAATTGGTTGACACTTTATCTGGACATGTAAATACAGATGTATGACATACTCATTTTGCATTATGATATATATTCAACGGGTACAATTTAACCCTTAAATTGGCAAAATTTTCATATGCCAATTTATTTAATATATCAGAAAAGGAAGTAGGTCCACAAGGAATTTAAACATGCGCTTAATTCTGGAAATCCATAATATTATTCATTACAAGAACTCTTGTCTTTAAAACTTTTCTCAATAAAGCATTAAACTATTTAACTCATGCATCTAATGGGAGTCAACGACCAATAACATTTCAATGAATTTTGTTTTACAACCAATGACAGTCGTGATTTTCCTCGTTCTTTATCGAATTCTCTTTACCATCTCTTGCTTTTGTGACGAATAAAGCTCCTCCTATTCAATATTCTGAACAGGTCAGAGCATTATTTTACAATGACTGACTCTCCGACAAATATATTGAATGTAGCAAATAATGAACATTTTCCTTGGAACTAGACATTTGATAATTATGTGTTCAATAATTGTGTTTTTAAATAACGATTGTACTGTGTTTTTTACTAAAAATAAATTAATAACTTATAATGTTGGTTATAATATACAGTTTGACGTGTTTCAACTTTTTCCTCTACTAGGATGCATTCTTACAATATTTCGATCCTATGTGGCAATAAATAATATAATCAAATTGCAGTGAATAAACAAATGAAACGTAACCACACATTTATGATTTGTTTTCAAACATCGCCGTTTACATTAAATATATAAATATTTTAAAATACCGGTAATTATATTTAAATAATGATTTGTGAGTAAACAGCTTAATTTTATTCGTTAAATAGTCCTAACAAATGCCACTCTTGATTTCCAAATCCTGTCGATAAATTCACTCGTCACTTCATGACTCGTAAATTTATCGATGATTTGTAAATAACTCGTGGCATTTTTTTAATGCCCCAGGTTGTCCTTTTTTTGAATATTTGTGGTTTTCCTCCTGGCACCGCAATCAGCAGGACACGTGGCACGAATGGGGAAGGAAGAATGGAATCGAAATTCATTTTAGAAATGTCAGATGGAAAGCGCTCGATAGGTATACCATTAATGAAGTAGGAGAATAACACTAACCATGATTTGAGGGAAATAATTTAAACAAGAGGTGATTGTAAAACATTAGCTGAGGATAGGGTTCTATGGAAAGTTATTATCCGCGTAGCCATGAACCTAAGTGTTCAATAGTCCCAATGTGTTAGTTAGTTAATTATAAAGGCATTGCCTTTCTAGCCTTATTTTCCCTTAATCTTACAGTAGAATTACAGCATGTTGGGAAGCGATGTTTACCACTTTTATGCTCGTCTTCCTAGGAACACAAGTCAGTTGGAAGATTATCTCGTACTTTCCATAACCTATAATCACACATGATTATTGCAATCTAGCCCCCTTCTAGATATCCATTCATTTATTCGTTAATTTTCACATTGTACTCGAATATATTAATATTTTATTGTAAGTTTCAGTGAAAAATTCCTTATGGAATGTCAAAATGGATTTAGGAAAGGACGATCTTGTATTGATTCAGCATTTTCTGTTAAACTATTGCTTGAAAAAAGAAGAGAATTCAACTTAGAAACACATTTTGCTTTCATAGATTTTGAAAAAGCATTCGACACAGTCAAGAGATCAAAACTCTTAAATATATTGGAAGACAGAAATATACCAAATTTACTTCGGCAGAACATACAAAATATTTACAAAGACAACACCATAAAGATTAAATTAAATAACAGATTTTCTGAAGAAGGAATTATAAATCGTCGTGTGAGACAAGGCTGCCCCCTATCCCCAACACTCTTTGCAATTTATATCAATGAAGTAATATGTTGCTGGAACAAAAAATATAAATTTGGAATAAGAATATCAGAAAATAGAAAATTAAACACCCTATTGTTTGCAGATGACCAAATAATAATAGCAAATTCCGAAGATAATCTACAGAAAGGTCTGTATGAACTTAACAAAATTACAGAAGAATATGGATTAAAGATATCTACAGAAAAAACAAAAATTATGGCATTTCAAGGTGTAGATCCTGTCAGAAGTAAAATTCTACTGGACAATAAAATTTTGGAGCAGGTGAATAATTTTACATATCTAGGATGCAATATCTCATATGAAGAAGAAAAGGATGTAAATGCAAAAATATCTAAATTTTTAAGAATTTTAGGGTTAATAAATTCTATCTTCAAGCCACAGTTAGTCCAAAAGCATTCAAGACTGAAAGTGTATAAAACACTGGCTCTTCCAACTCTTTGTATGGTAGCGAAGTATGGACGTTGAAACAGAAGGATATACAGATACTTAGATCTGCTGAAATGAGATATCTTCGGAGGACTGCAGGATACACACTACTAGATCACAAAAAAAATGAAGACATCTTAGAAGAATTACACATGGAATCTTTAGAAAACAAAATTTCTGATTATAAGTCAAGATGGATACAACATGTTCATCGAATGGAAGATCACAGAATACCCAAACTAATGTTAAGATATCAACCTGCAGGAAGAAGAAGACCAGGACGTTCACTCAAAAGACTTCTGGATGGTGTTTCTCTTGAGGCCGAAACAGGTCAACAAATGGCCTAAATTCGTGAATGTACAATGATGATGATGATGATGATGATGATGATGATGATGATGATGACTGATTTTCCTTATTATTTTCGTAAGTGTAATAATTTCTTGGAAAAGATCCTCGGGAGGGTCATTAAGCTGTGAATGCTGAGTATAAAACTGAAAAAAGGAAGAGGCTTCTAAGCAATTTACCGACCTACGATATCCAAGTAATACCTTAGTTACCTCTTATTCGATCGGTATGCTGACCACAGGACATCTATAGGGAAATAAGGGTAGCTATATTAGCTTGGTTTTAGAAACTCCTAATAAATGAGAGGCCATGACTAGAATCAAAGAACCATAAAGACAGTAACTGAGTACAGTAAGTAATCATTTATGTTTCCAACATAGACCTATATATATATATATATATTCTTATTTTTGGTCCTTAAAGCATAAGTGACGACAGGTCGTGCTACCGATTTATAAATTGGTACTTTGATTTCTATTCTTTTGTTTTTACGTCTCCAAATTACATCGTTCATTGATCCCGCAGTTCTTGTTCCTTTGTTCGTTTATTTCGAGATTTCTGATTGTAAATTCATATTGCTCGTAGGTTATGTAAAATATATAAAACTTATAGCCTGATCTATAATTTTCCTTCATTGTATTATTTATTTCGTCGTGGTTCATTAGACCCACTAGAGATTTTTATTTTTCAAATTAAATTATCGTGTATTTTTGACAGTTACGTTTATACTGCTAGCGTGGCAGATTATCTTCCATGACTAACAAATAGTATATAATTCTTGTGGCACAATTTATATTTAAAATGAATTTAATCTTAGTTATTTTATTCTCATTTAAATAATTAGCTGATCACAACCCCTGATAAAATTACTGGAAATATCCAAATGTTTGAAGTAGGTTATTATAGCCTATATTTTATTAATCAGATATTGAAATTTTATACAGCTAATGTGGACGCCTTCATTCTGAAATATTAAATAATTTCAGTTGTTAGATAAAAATTGTTTTAATGAAAGTGTGTAGAATACATCACACCGTTTCTTCAGATCCCATTAGCTTGTGGGTCTAGTAACATGAATAAATGTACTTCGGTTTATTGCTAAAACTACAGTAAAAGCTCCTTATTCACGAGATATGTTCGACAAATATACCGCGAATTGTATTGGTATGTAGTAGATACGTTTCGGAGGTTCCAAAGGAAAATAACAATTTTCAAAATTAAAATTAATTAATGAGAGATTTTGGGCAATTTATTTTAATTATTACTATTAGGTTTAGTCAAAGGCTTAAATAACTTAGTAATTTTTCCTGTTTTGCAGCTTTAAAAAGGTTTTTAAACACAGATTGATAGACAGCTGTGAAATCAGCGATATAATTCCTTTTTTCGTCTTCGGATTTCTTGATGAATCGTACAGTTGATTCATTAACAATGAAACAGCGTGATATCGACGCAAACGACTCGCCAACGCGTAAATGGTCAAGCATGTCTAATTTTACTTTAAGCAGCAACACTACTTTTTTCCGCTACGGAACTAATTTTATTTCCATTTACTCGACATTATAAATTACCAACAAAGCAGAAAAGAGAGGTGTTCTTCAATCAAAATTATTGCAACGAATGACAAGTTGAAACAATAAAACATCGATTGTGGCGAGGGCGACATTTATCAACGGACATGGCGGCACGTGAAATACGACGTCGGTGGCTTTTAACAACGAACTTGACCATAAGGTTTGTTTTACTTTGATATTAATTTGTCCATTTGATTTGAATCACTGTTTGCAAAAGCCGCCTTGGCACGTGCCTGCAGTAAAAAATGTTGCCGATTCATTACTAATCCTTCTAATGTACCGACTGGATCCGGGAATAAAGAAAATATTAGCCGCGAATACAGGAACTGTGTCGCAATTTTTTAACCCGCGAATAAGGGAACCGCGAATAAGGAGCTTCTACTGTACTCTATTTGCATCGTCTAATTAAAAATCAATTAATTTACATTTGGAGAATTATACAAGAAACAATTTACATTTTCTAGTTACTTTCTGACAACCTTGGTCACCATAGTATTTTAGATTCGCGGTTTAAACTTTGTCAGAATCGGCGTATTTTTATAATTATTTACATTCATAGTACACCTAATGCTTTAAGGAAAGTAATGCTCTAAAGATGATTTATGGAAATACAACTAAACAGAAACCTTAAATAAGGGCCTCTATGAAAATTAATAGGCCATTTCATGTCCAGCTTTTAATAGCAAAGAAAAATATCTTGAGAATTTTATTGAGCGTTTTTAATAGAATGCCAGTAATGCGAGGATAATAGTAACTTATTTTAATTTTTTTAAATTTAATTCAGCACATCAAAAGCATTATAATTTTTGCAAAATTACAAAATTTTGTATTTTTTTGTTTGGAATCTCCATTCGACAGGTTATATAGCCTTTGTTATTAGCGCATGGCATTATGGGAGGTGGTTATTGCTCAGCACTTCCTGAAGATTACAGAGTGGAGTTGCTTTAATCCCGATATCATGTGATAACCTACTGACACCGTAAAACTATAAGCTTGGGGTTTTGGGCATCAAAATAGAAATAAAGGCGACTGCAGGCACTCTGACAAGCCCTATCTTGTTAATGTTAAAATTACTGAAATGAAGTTAAGTTTTGTCAGGATTCACTTGGAGTTTCTACTACTGAAATTTTGTGGACTTCATGAGACTATTGAGTGCAATATAACAAGCGTTTCAAATGTCAGATAATATAATATTATTTTTTCTCATTCGGTTGCATGAAAAAGAAATATATATATGTACACATTACATAAAAAAATGAAAATCACTAAACGCTCATGTTAAATTGTTGACATATTTATGATTAATGTGCCGTGAACATTTGAACTCATTCTCATCTGTAAAACATGATAAAAAATATAGTTTACAGAAACTCATTCTCATCTGTAAAACATGATAAAAGATATAGTTTACAGAAACTCATTCTCATCTGTAAAACACGATAAAAGATATAGTTTACAGAAACTCATTCTCATCTGTAAAACATGATAAAAGATATAGTTTACAGAAACTCATTCTCATCTGTAAAACATGATAAAAGATATAGTTTACAGAAACTCATTCTCATCTGTAAAACATGTTAAAAGATATAGTTTACAGAAACTCATTCTCATCTGTAAAACATGATAAAATATATAGTTTACAGAAACTCATTCTCATCTGTAAAACATGATAAAAGATATAGTTTACAGAAACTCATTCTCATCTGTAAAACATGATAAAAGATATAGTTTACAGAAACTCATTCTCATCTGTAAAACATGTTAAAAGATATAGTTTACAGAAACTCATTCTCATCTGTAAAACATGATAAAAGATATAGTTTACAGAAACTCATTCTCATCTGTAAAACATGATAAAAGATATAGTTTACAGAAACTCATTCTCATCTGTAAAACATGTTAAAAGATATAGTTTACAGAAACTCATTCTCATCTGTAAAACATGATAAAATATATAGTTTACAGAAACTCATTCTCATCTGTAAAACATGATAAAAGATATAGTTTACAGAAACTCATTCTCATCTGTAAAACATGTTAAAAGATATGGTTTACAGAAACTCATTCTCATCTGTAAAACATGATAAAAGATATAGATTATAGAAACAAAGACAACTTAAGGGAAATGGTCATTGCAATTTATCAGTACAGTCCAGCTCCATATGATGGATTGTCTTCATCCTCTTCCAGATCCTCCTCTCATTTTTTTGCAATTCTTCTGTGCTATTTAGCTTTCGTTTCAATGTCCCTTGCATACTTATCAGAAACTCTGACACTTTTTTTGTCATCTTGTATATGGCTTTCATTGTACGGAGTCTGATTGTTTTCTACAAGCCTCGAAATACTTTACACCTAGACATGTTTCCATTATTGAAGATAATCGTAGCATAATACACTCCAAAGTGAAGTTTAATTGTAGCCTTTGGTATTCTTGCTCATATAATTCTGTTGACACACTGTTTAAGATTTTGGGTCCGAAAGTGACACCTTTTTCTTAATTGCGTATTTGGTAAATATTTGCTTGGATTTTTCAACTACTGGATACGGTAAATTGTTTTTGTGATTGCAAGGTTGGCCAAATTCCATAGCTTTTGGTACATATACCAAAAGACACCTCTTATGACATAGTCCATGATTTGGATTTGTGTCCCTTGATGTCGCGTGAAGACCAAAGTGCAGTTTTCATTACCTCAACACTATGGGTGTTCTGCCTTATAGCAAACCCATAATAATTTTGTATCTTACCAATGCTGCTTCAATCAGTCGATTTCTTCCGTCAAAACCCTTACCATGTATTCTTTTACTTGTCATTTTCAACCTCCGATGTATGATACCCATCCGCATCTGCACATGTCTTATGGATTCTAGTTTTGAGACATACATTTTCACCATAAGTTTAAATTCATTTGCAGTGTTGAATGTTTTCGAGTCTCCTTCACCCAAATAATTTACGTATCAAATGTTTGAGAACACTGGAATAGTTTTACAAGTTCGACCACTTCCATTCTCCCGCTTCATCTATTATAATTAACCTGGTGTCTTCCAAGTGGTTAATTTACTTTCATCAGGGCATGTGAAGTGTTTAGTCATGATTTCATTATTCAATATGTTACCATTGTCTAAATTAATACAGCTGACTTTGCCATTCAATGTCTCCGTTTTACCAGATGTTATCGAAAGCAACTGACAGATATCGAATATTATTTCCTATCATTGCTTCCCTATTGACACAAAAACATCATCAACTATATAAAAAATGTAGACATTTTACTTTGAAAAATTGCTGCTGCTCCCTTACCAATTGCTCGTAAAACATACACCAGGCGTAATTCAATGTCGAATCATTTTGAATTAGGACCGTCATCTTCCCTTTCCAACACACGAGAACTACAAAATTCCTTATTAATTCATACACTGTACACACTGAAATTTCATTTTAGCAGCTATTACAACATTGTTTTCTTATTTTCAGTTGTATATATATACATATATATATATATAACTTTTTAATCCAGAAAGAGCAGTATGTATGAATATATCTTCTTCTTCTTCTTCTTCTTCTTCCTTCCAAGTATTAGGCCAAGGCCTGTTACGATCCTATAGAAAATTTTCCCTCCAGTGTTTCCGGGAATTCTCGTATAAGACTTGATAGCATAATAATAGTCCCTTCGATTGGTTGCTGGCCAAAGGAAGGCAAGACCAGTGATGGGGCTGCCATCTTATAGCCTCTGGTCAGGCTTTTCTGGAGAAGAAAAGAAAATAAAGGAAAGAAGAAATGGAAGAAACGAAAGACTCCCTAGCTCTCGGATGCCTTAATAGCATCGGAGTCGAAAAAAACAACAGTTAACCAAGAGAGGTTAGATAGTAAAGTTAAAAGAGTGCAAAACACAAGTGGAAGAAATGTTTTGCTCAGCTTGGGCACCTTGTGGTCTCCATCCACATATCCCCTAGATGAGGACCCCTGAGGGATGTATGAATATATACAATGTATTAACCTTACCATACTGGAACAAACACGATAAATTTAGAAAAAACATGATGTAATATCTCCAAAAAGTGTAATTACATAATTTGAAAACACTGTGATATATTATGATGTGATATATTATGATTATATTCGTCTGCATTTTTAAATTTTTGTGAGAGCTACTCACTTTATAAACTTCATTATTTTTATTTGTATATGAAGTTGTTTCACTTATTGGAAAAACAACACTTCCACTTTTTGATTTGTCAACACTTTTTGTCTTTCTAAAAAGTCTGTACTCCTTTCTTACCAAATTTGAACAGTTTACTATTAATAATATAAATACAAATCACACAATATATCTTTTAAAATTGCACATTTATCTCCATAACAAGTGTTTCAAAGTATATAACCAAAACAAATAAAGATGATCGGGAATGAAGACAGCAGAGACATCTAAAATAGACTTGCTACCAGGTTCGTCATACCATTAAAATTCTCAAATGTTGCCTGCAGCAGCAGATTATTCAAATAGGTAAAAGTCTAAACTCGTGAAATATCAAAAATCAGGCAGCCACGCCCCGACGATAGTTTACTTAAACATATAATATTAAACTATTTAAGAACGCGAGAGTGCATGTATATCATACATCATTTAAAAGGATATATTTTCAAATTATTTTAATCCATAAATAAACTTGAAATTGTCATCATTTTGAGATGTCCGGAGTGCTTTCAGTTAATGTTGTATACTGCTATCCTATTCCAGGATATCACCCGTGAATATTCGATCGGGGAACAAGTGATTGCTAGGATCATGTTGGTAACGGGATAACATATGTTCCCGCTAGAGACAATTGCAACATATTTACTCACGTAATAAGGGATTTTATCACAGGAGTCTACCTACATTAGTGGACTATTTATGGTGAGAAAATAATCAATAGTGTTACTTTCGGCAAGCCAGGGTGAGAAAATCGGCGAGTTAGAGTACAGCAGGTTGGTCTCGAGTTCACTTGTTTATTAGTGTGGTTTTGGTTATAAGTTGGTTACATAAGGACTAAAAAATGTTACATTGTAAATATGATGATTTAAAGTTACTTTCAGCTCAATGTCTCGCATTATTTTAAGGCATTTCTCGCATTTGGTGGGAAAAATCAACATAAATATGTATCTTAGGATATTTTTCACATACTACAACGATTTTTTTTTTCGTTTTATTTGAATTTATGCAGGTCATGCGGTGGCATAGAATCCAGGATATACTGGCTACAGACTGGCATTGTTGTTATGCTGTCACCATCCACATCTTAAATTACTCATATTGACTTGTATTTTTTTTCAATTATTTCTGGTTAAGTTGTTGACATTATATTCTAATTTTCCTCTCACTCTTTTTTCCACATTTACACCATATCGTTGTAATTGAAGATGTATGGGAATTCCCCCAGTACATAATGATATTTTGATGGTAGTTGTAGCGGATTAAGTACTTTGAAATAAAGGACGAATTGTTATTTTGTTCACCTAACTACAGTATAGAATGTTTTGTTTCCGGTATAGAGCGAACCTTTATCTCACTCATTCCTTTGTCGGTGTGGACAGATCGCTTTATGTGGTCCATGACGCAATTAACTTCTCAATTTTCGATGTCCAAATATCCGGGCTTAGTAATACTATATACACCGTGATTCAAAATTGACTTTACAACTTTACAAGCTTATAGAAATTTATTTAGAAGACCTACAGAATTGGTTTAAATGTCATATGATAGCACAACTCATCAAGTTTTGAAGACCTACAGAATTGGTTTAAATGTCACATCCTAGGGCTCCGAGCAAAGCTATCCCTCACTTGTTCAACTACAGCTTCAGCCGTACGTGGACGGCCAGTATGCTTGGAATGACTAACAGAACAGCCAGTCCTAACAAATGTTTGTTGCCAAGAATAAATTGTTGGCATGCTAGGAGGATCCTTACCATACTGGGTACGAAATCTACGCTGAACAATTGTCGCAGATTTAGTTTCTTCGAACAAAAACACACAACGAGCCGCTCGGCACCTGTGAAAGCAGCCATTTTGATATGAACTGCGTTAGCGCACGCGGTGAGAGAACTAGGTACTATTAAACTATGTCGGTGAAAACTTGATGAGTTGTGCTATCATATGACATTAAA
>JASPKZ010009018.1:0-45526 GCA_030220185.1 Diploptera punctata | reverse complement strand
CCATCACCAACACCCGAAACTCAAACCACCACGACCTTCACACCACCACGACCGTCACCACCACGACAATTTCACCACCACACCACCATAACCACCACCACCACGACCATCACCACCACCACGAACATCACCACCACGACCATCAGCACCACGACCACCACCACGACCATCACCACCACGAACATCACCACCACGACCATCACCACCACCACCACGAACATCACCACCACTACCATCACCACCACGACCTTCACAACCACGACCATCACCACCACCACGAACATCACCACCATCACGACCTCCACCACGACCATCACCACCACCACGACCATCAGCACCACGACCACCACCACGACCATCACCACCACCACGAACATCACCACCACGACCATCACCACCACCACGACCATTAGCACCACGACCATCACCACAACGACCTTCACCACGACCTTCACCACCACGACCATCACCACCACCACGAACATCACGACCTCCACCACGACCATCACCACCACGATCATCAGCACCACGACCATCACCACTACCTCGAACATCACCACCACGAACATCACCACCACGACCATCACCACCACGACCATCACCACCACGACCTTCACCACCACGAGCATCACCACCACCACGAACATCACGACCTCCACCACGACCATCACCACCACCACGACCATCACCACCACGACCATCACCACCACTACCATCAACCCACAAACAGACCATCACACACCCAACGACCATCACCACCACGAAACATCACAAACCACACGAACATCACCAACCAACCACGACCATCACCACCACGAACATCACCACCACCACGAACATCACCACCACCACGAACATCACGACCTCCACCACGACCATCACCACCACCACCACGGACCATCACCACCACGACCATCAGCACCACGACCATCACCACCACCACGACCATCACCACCACCACGACCATCACCACCACCACGAACATCACCACCACCACGAACATCACCACCACCACGAACATCACGACCTCCACCACGACCATCACGACCTCCACCACGACCATCACCACCACCACCACGACCATCACCACCACGACCATCACCACCACGACCATCAGCACCACGACCATCACCACCACCACGACCATCACCACCACCACGACCATCACCACCACCACGAACATCACCACCACCACGACCATCACCACCACCACGAACATCAGCACCACGACCATCACCACCACGACCATCACCACCACGACCTTCACCACCACGACCTTCACCACCACGACCTTCACCACCACGACCTTCACCACCACGACCTTCACCACCACGACCATCACCACCACCACGAACATCACCACCACCACGACCTCCACCACGACCATCACCACCACCACGACCACCACCATCACCACCACGACCATCATCACCTCCACCATCACCACGACCATCATCACCACCACCACGAACATCACCACCACGACCATCACCACCACCACGAACATCACCACCACCACGAACATCACCACCACCACGAACATCACCACCACGACCATCAGCACCACGACCACCACCACGACCATCACCACCACGACCTTCACCACCACCACGAACATCACCACCACTACCATCACCACCACCACGACCTTCACCACCACGACCATCACCACCACCACGAACATCACCACCACGACCACCACCACGACCATCACCACCACGACCTTCACCACCACCACGAACATCACCACCACTACCATCACCACCACCACGACCTTCACCACCACGACCATCACCACCACCACGACCATCAGCACCACGACCACCACCACGACCATCACCACCACGAACTTCACCACCACCACGAACATCACCACCACTACCATCACCACCACGACCATCACCACCACCACGAACATCACCACCACCACGACCATCACCACCACGACCATCACCACCACCACGAACATCACCACCAACACGAACATCACCACCACGACCATCACCACCACCACGACCATCACCACCAACACGAACATCACCACCACGACCAACACCACCACCACGACCATCACCACCACCACGACCATCACCACCACCACGACCATCACCACCACCACGACCATCACCACCACCACGAACATCACCACCACCACGACCATCACCACCACGAAAACCACCACGACCATCACCACCACCACGAACATCACCACCACCACGACCATCACCACCACGAAAACCACCACGACCATCACCACCACCACGACCATCACCACCACGAAAACCACCACGACCATCACCACCACCACCACGACCATCACCACCACCACCACGACCATCACCACCACCACCACGAACATCTCCACCACCACGACCATCACCACCACGAAAACCACCACGACCATCACCACCACCACCACGAACATCACCACCACCACGAACATCACCACCACCACGAACATCACCACCACCACGAACATCACCACCACGACCATCACCACCACCACGAACATCACCACCACCACGGCCATCACCACCACGACCATTGCCGCCACCACCACGACCATCGCCGCCACCACCACGACCATCGCCGCCGCCACCACGACGATTATCACCAGTAGAAGAATAGTTTTATACAATTTTCGATTTAACGTTTTTTGAAAGGAGTTGGGACGACAAGAGTCCCTGTAATGCATAGTAGCACGGAAGTACAGAATTGAGCCTATGTTTAATTTCTTTGTGCATCTCATTCCTTTTTGTGATTATTGTTCCTGGGTATTTGAATTCAGACACGTCCTCAAAATTTCCCTCATTTATTATACAGCGTATCCAAACTCTTTTATTAATCCCTGTTGTAACTTTTAATCAACCATTATTTTCTTCAACGGTTGTAGACCAGAACACCTACTTTCGTTATAGTTTTTTTTCCCGTCCATTTTATATCAATTCTGATACTATAGATCTATTAATTTCTACGGCACGATACGCCTAAAGGCCATTGGCATTACCAGCAGGGCGCCAGCCTCACAACTACATATTTGTTCAATACATATGTTGATCATACAGCCATTATAGGGGCGACATTCGGTCAGCGTATATTGTCCCACAGCTGTTATAGCTGGTTTTCTCAATATGGAGCCTCTACTCTTTGTAGCTACCCAAATTTCTCACGATGCTTTGGGGTGCCAGTCCTATACTGACCGAAATTCCACGAGAAAACGTCTTCTCATATTGGATTTAAAATCAAGTCCCAGACGAAATAAACAGCGAAAAATATGACAAATGTGTACTCTGCAGAGACCTTCGTCATCGGTAGAGTTAAGAAATGATTATGTTTAACCAAATCAAATCATGCTCCAGACGAAATGTGACTAATCTGGCATTTGTCATAACTAATGAGCGGATTTATATGCACTAAAAACCATACATATATGCATGCAACTACGCAGCAAAAAAAGGTGAAAATATGTTCTTAAAATTAAAAAGTATGTACAAAAAATAATTTTCTTCATATAGTAAAATACACGATTTTCTCACGTCATTTTATTTATCTTTTATGAAGGAACTATTGTAATATTTTTACTTTTTCGCTCCTAATTGAAGTTAATAATTGTATTTTATAGTGTCATTCTTATTAATATTTCAATTTAGAATACCGGTACTCACATGTTTGTTGCAGACTTGGCATAGGGCAATTTTTCCATTTGTTGTTAATGTAGGATTCCCACAAATCCATTGATGAAATAAAGATATTTTACTGGATTTTTCCTTCGGCATTGAAAACATTTGTCTTGGTCCACTAACACTCACAAAATGGTATTTGAGAAAATAATTTAAACTTCGATTTCCGATTTGTTTTGTCACCGTGGTCAATAATGTACAACAGGCTTCCTTTGTGTGAAATGAAGTATATTTTGCACACATGAAAGTATATTTCAGGAATGATTTTTGAGTCTTTGTCGTGTATGCGGACAGTCTCAATAAAGCTGATATTCAAACTCAAAGAATATCTCTGATTGAAAACGAAAACAAGGAAATTACCACCAATAAACTGTCCATTGTTGGCCAGCACGTTATTCTCTTCCGAAAACTTCCTTTCAGGAAATGGTTTAGGCCAGGTTGCTTTATTGACCTGTTGAGATTTAGCCTAAACCTGCAGACCCCTGCTCGCCATAGTCACTGTTGTGCGAAAATGCGAAATAGGGATACTGGCTTTCTATGAAAACAAGATTGTCTTCATTTGCAAAAACATGACAATAATGCAAAAACTTGTAATTTTATGGGGTTACAAACTAACATTATAACATTAAATAGAGAAAAAAAAAGTATAATATATGCACCCATTAGTGAAATATGCGCTAATCCCGTGAATATGCATTTATATGCACTATAAAATTTTACCAATTGATTCCAAATGACATGAAACGCATTTTCATCTTCCATGCATATGTTTATCTTTGAAGGAATAAAACGTGCAGATATGCAGATATCCGCCCTCTAGTCATAACAGTTGAATGAAAACCGTGAAAAAAAAATCCCGTATCAGTAATCGAAGCAGACGCTTCTGTTATTGCCAAATTCATGGCTTCTTCAGATTCCTTAGGAGAGAAGAAAGTACGACAATGTGCACATATTTATATTATGTGAGCCTATAGGCCTATGTAGGATTACACTTATTTTAACAATTTTGATAATCTTGTCTTCTTTATTGTAAAATAAGCTCATCATAAATGTATCGATGTAGGAAATGTTTTATGATCCTTTTGAGTTCCGCGAACAGGGAATTGAAAAATGCGTCTACATAAAAAAAAAAAAAATAGGTTCAATTCTGAAAATGCGTGTTTTGCAATACAGACACTCTTGACTTCCCAACTCCTTTAAAAAAAACGTTAAACTGAAAATACATAAAACTATTATTCTACCAGTTATGTGGATGCGAAACATGGATTATTACTTTAAGGGAGGAAAGGAGATTACGAGTATTTGAGAATAAAGTTCTTAGGAAAATGTTTGGACCAAAGAGAGATGAACAGACAGATGAATGGAGAAGATTATATAACAGTGAATTACGTGGTATTTATAGGAAGTCAGATATAATGAGAACAGTTAAGTCTCGTAGACTGCGATGGGCAGGACATGTTGCGCGTATGGGGAATGAAAGACTTGCATGGATGCTTCTTGTAGGAAAGCCAGAGGGAAAACGCCCAGTTGGTAGACCAAGAATGAGGTGGGAGAATAACATTAACTATGATTTGAGGGAAGTAAATTATACAGGGAATTATTGGAAAGCATTAGTTCAGGATAGGGATGTATGGAGAACTTATATCCGCGCGGCCATTAACCTAAGGGTTCGATAGTGCCAGTGAGTAAGTAAGTAAGTATGTATAACATTTTACCAATTGATTCCAAATGACATGAAACGCATTTTCATCTTCCGTGCATATGTTTATCTTTGAAGGAATAAAACATGCAAATATGCAGATATCTGCCCTCTAGTCATAACAGTAGAATGAAAACCGTGAAAAAAAATCCCGTATCAGTAATCTAAGCAGACGCTTCTGTTATTGCCAAATTCATATTATGTAAGCCTATAGGCCTATGTAGGATTATACTTATTTTAACAATTTTGATAATCCTGTCTCCACTATTGTAAAATAAGCTCAACCATAAATGGATCGCTGTAGGAAATGTTTTATGATCCTTTTGAGTTCCGCGAACAGGGAATTGAAAAATGCGTCTACATAAAAAAAAAGTGTAGCGAATCATAATACTGCTACTTCCCATCACAACGGTTGGCTGTCAATCTAAAAACCGTTTGTACTGGTTATATGCTTTTACGTTATTTTTTATACATCAAATTAATGACGTCCTTGTAAACTTACAACAGATTTTTATAACGTGGCGAGTAAACAAGCCTGAAAACAGAATGCATGTGAGTAGAACGGTATTTTAGATGAGAATAGTACCACATTGAATATGGCAATAAAATTCCCTGAGGGATTCTAGAATATGGACATGCGTGTACCATCTGCCACTAGTGAAAATGTAATCAGACACAGGAATGCTATATTGTGATAATTATATCTACATCATTTCAACATTTACGTGATATGTTTCCTCGGTCTGGCATATTAATGAAAATTTATTCTACCTATTTGAAGTGTGCTATTTTCACTGACGTCAACATTGCTGTAGAAATTATTACAATTGAAGATTAACGCCTACAAAACAATGTTCTGGAAAATCCGATGTATATATAATCCTTAGCTTAATTTTCGTTCCTAGATGTTAAAGATAAAACTAATTTTAATTACCATCTACATCGCTCTAATAGGCTACTAAAAACCCTCTGCGGTGCGACAGGTCATGCCAACCCAACAAGAATAGGAGTGATATGTGGTCAGTATATGACTTTGTAAGCCATGTAGCTCGGCAGACATTTGAAGGATGTGGTCACTATGTCAGAATGTCCAGCCCTATTACTGGAGTCTTTATTTATCATAGCTACGGTACCCAAATTCATCTGGATGGGGAACCAGTACCATACAGTAATGTCGATGAAATTAAAACTTAAAAATAGTCCGTTATCCTCAGACATCTGACATTTGAATTCCCCTATCCTCTTATACTCAAGGAAAAAAAAATGTCCGAGTCAAAAACAGTTAAAAAATCACTAAATATTTCCTTAGAAAATATAATATATAACTATGTTGTAGGTATATTTTTATTATTCTTTTATATTTTACACTTTTTTTACCAAGCCAATTGTTTAATCAACTTATAGATTATATATATAATTTAACCCTTGTGAAGTGGAAGCGGGAAGAGAGGCATTACGGCCTTAGGTAAAATACAGAAACCATTACCTACACTGATCGAAATTCCATGAGAAAAACCTTATTCTCTCGTGAGGACTCCAAAATGTCGGGTGTCTCACAACTCTGCCCACAAAGCTTTTTACCACTTGGCCACGTGCGAGACACATTTTTTATTTTTTATTTTTTTCCTCATCACAACTAGCCTATATATTCTTAATATTTTTACATATATTCAGAACAAATGTCAATTATTAAGAGTAGTGTAATTTCAAAATCACCAATACATTAAAATAACCTACCCATAACCATTAGGAAGGACATCTATCAATCAGTAATAATTTAGAGTTCAAATGAAAATTAATAATGGATAATGGATATTTTAAAATCAACATATTTAAAGGACATGATTCCTTAAGAGGAAAAATAGTAATTGATAAAATTTTAGAGGAAGTGAATTGTTTTAAATATCTAGGTTTCAATTTATCGTATGTTAAAATTGACGATATTAATGATAAAATAAATAAATCTAATGTGTTGCACTATTAAAAGAACTCTTAAAAATACAAGGAGAGAACCAAAATGAAATTTTATAAAGTATTGGCTGTTCCTGTACGGATGTATGGATCAGAATGTTGGACGGTCACTAAAAGACAAGAGCAGAGATTAGAAGCAGTTGAGATGAGATTATTAAGAAATATAGCAGGATAAACTCTGCTGGAGAAGAAAAGAAATGAAGATATAAGAAAGGAACTAAATATTTTCAAACTTACAGATCAAATAATTAAATATAGGAATGCCTGGAAAGAACATGTTGATAGAATGCCAGAAGAAAGATTTCCAAAATTATTGCTGAATTATAAACCACATGGAAGGAGAAATGTTGGACGCCCATACAAAAGATGAACAATTTTAATAAACTTAGTTTTCATGAAACCGGAACGAGCCAACAGGCGTAATCTTTGGATGAAGAAGAACATAGCAGTAGATGTTACAATATTTGTGTTGACTTTAATCTTTTGAAAAAAAAAATCGTTCCAAGTAGCAGTTCTCAACTTTTCCACAAGTCCTAATCGTTTATTCCTATTTCTTGCTGTGGTCGTCTTAGGTTGATCGGTCCGGTTACTCATTTGCTGATTCTCAGTAATGTCTCCTGGCCACGTTACGAGCGTTGCGCAGGACAAGTCTAGTGGTGGGGCTGCCCCCTTAGAGCCACTGGACATGCTCTTCTGTGTGTAATCTCCATAGAAAGGGTTACTCCTTCAGACTTTAAATCGTTGGAGACTTCACTCCTGTTACCCCGAGTATGGACTCCTTTTAAACTCTGGAGAAAGAGTTGCCACTTCTGTCAGTTCCGCCGAGTTAAAATATTTTCCTCTTCTGCAGAAATTAAGTTCTCACGTCCAGTAGCATGTATAACAGTTTTGGACAGAAAAAGAAATGAAGATATTAAAAAAATATATATTTTTAATTTAACAAATATAATTGACATGAGAAACAACTGATATGAACATGTTAAAAGAAGAATCCCTCAGCTGTTGGTAAAGTACAAACCAATAGGACATAGAAGTGTTGGACGCCCATTTACTAGATGGGAAGATTCATTAAATCCCACTTGATGTGAAAACAGGTCAAAAGGCCTAATTTCATGAAGCGGATGAAGAAAAAAAAGTCTCTTTAGGTAAAGAGCCTTCAGAGCCAACATGACAACAACTTCCCATTTAGTAATGTCGTATTAATGTTACTTAAGTCTGCACAACAGGGCTCATATACTGAGTGTCTTCAACCTTTTGCGTAAAAACTAATTATATGATAGAGGACACCAAACTGGAGATTTTGATATAAGGAATATATGGCCGGAAATGCATAGTTCATATTTTATTTATAAAAAAAGTACATTTCATAGCAAGGAACCAAATGGTAGAAAATTCATAGTTTATGTGACCCACTTTCATTTTCGTGAAACACGAGTTCGTGATAACGACGTCTGGGACGCTAGCTAGCTACCATGACGACGAAATACCTTCCTGCCTGTCGGCGAGAGGATATGGGTGCAATTGGACGGGATGTCTTTTTTCACTTCTTCTCAAGGTCGTGTCCCATGGCCAGCGCGTTCGATGGTTCTCACTCTGGATTTTTTTTTTCTTCATTCCTGAGCACTTGATGTCGTTGGTCTAAGAAATCCCAATAGATACTGACGAGGAACTGCTTGGTAGGGTCCTAACTGCCAGTCTCGGTGTACAACAGACTCCAGGAAGAGTTGTACATAATGTTCTGCTCGGATGTCATGTCTGCATTGAGACTGGTGATAACAATTTTGAACAATTATTGCTGTGATATGTAACTGTTTTATTATGTTGCAGTAATGTCTTGTTATGGGTCCACATCTGTGGTCTCGAGGTAGCGTGCTGCCTTGTCACGCAGCGGACCAGGGTTCCATCCCCTCTCGGGACAAGTTTCCTGGGTGAGGTTTTTTGGGGGGTTTTCCTCACCTGTAAGACAAATGTCAAGATACTTTAAGGACCAAACGGTCCCCGAACATCATCTGGCCATCATTATCATCAATATCATATTCACCTCATTAGATTAATTTTAGTTTTAAGGCCTCTCCTGGCGCATCATTATCCATCGTCATTACCATCATATCATTGGGGCAGCGTAACCCTGGCTTCCAGGCGCCCCAACCTCAGAAGTGGGTTACAATACGCCAATGCCAGGAGAGAATACCTGAAATGTCGAATGACAAACAGGTGGCATTGAACAAAAAAAAGTCTTGCTATGGAATGTGGACTATGTTGTTTTCTTTTTGCAGAAAAAAAATGAACTGAAAATTGGAACATGTAAAATAGAATCACATTCTTGAAATACAATTTAGAAAACGGAATGGGTTAAAGCAAGTAATAGTATTCAGGTGAAGTGCCGTTGAAGAAACAAGTGAACTTGTGTGGTTAGTGTTGACTTTCTCTACTGAAGTGTTTGAAGCATATCCAGTTTATCCCCAGCATCTAACGGAGCTCTTGGCCATTAAACTTTGCGGCCGTTATCTTCATCGATAAGAACACAATTGCATTTTTAAAACATAGAATAATTTATATAGAGACAACGGTATCATTTGTTGATGTCCTTGATTGTATTATTGCACACAGGTATAATTTTATAAATACGGTACCGTACAGTATACATTATCTTTTTCAACCTTTATAACTAGCGATAAAGAAACAGATATAAGTTGTTAGAGAGCATCGTTAAATAAATTATTATTCCCTCACTTAAATTATGACGCACTGGACTTACATAAAAATATTCAAGCAAGGCTTATAAATAAATTTATCATAAGTAATGCCACGAGTGATTTCCAGATTATCGATAAATTCACGACTCACGAAGTGAAGAGTGAATTTATGTAGAGAATTTGGAAATCAAGAGTGGCATTTGTTAGGACTGTTTAACGAATAAAATTAAGCTGTTTACTCACAAATCATTGTTTAACTATAGTTATTTTAAAATATTTATATATTTAATGTAAACGGCGATGTTTGAAAACAAATTAGAAATGTGAGGTTATGTTCATTCACTGCTGCTTGATCATATTATTTATTGCCAAATAAGATCGCAATATTGTAAGAGTGCATCCAAGTGGAGAAATAATGAAACATATCAAACTATATATCATAATCAACATTACGGGTTATTCATTTATTTTTTTAGTAAACAACTCAGTAAAATCAAGGAATTTTTTTCATTATTTGCTATATTCAGTGTATTTGTTGGAGAAAAATAATGCTTTGACCTGTTCAGAACATTAAAAAGGGGGAGCTTTCTTTATCACAAAAGAAGGAGCTGATAAAGAGAAATCGATAAAGAGCGAGGTGAAACACGACTGTCATTGGATGTAAAACAAAATTCATTGAAACGTGATTGGTCATTGACTAGCATTTGTGGCATGAGTTAAATAGTCAAAAGTATTTATATGTAGTGAAATCGAATAATTTATGAAATCATGTAGTAAGTAATCTTGTATTCTTGATGACTCATGCCCCAAATGGGAGTCAATGACCAATCAGATTTCAATGATTTTTTTATTTACAACCAATCACAGTCGTGTTTCGCCTAGAATTTACCAACTGCAGTTTATCATAATAAGGAAAGCACCTCCTTTTTAACATTCTGAATAGGTCATAGCATTATTTTATAGTGACTGACCCTCTAAGAAATACGGCTACCAGATTGTATATATAGTGCATGAATGTCAACAGAAAGCGCATACGAGAGATAATATAAAAACATTTGTAGCAATTGATTATACCACAAAAAAAAACCATTGTTTGTACTTTCTTAAACGAATTATTTTCCAGGAAATGACGTTCCAGAAAAATGTAATTGACATATTTACAATAGGACATCGGAAATTAATTAATACCTATAACGTTGGTTATAAATTTTTCCACTAGGGTGCATTCTTACAACATTGCGATCCTTTGGCAATAAATAATATGATCTGGTTGTAGAGATGAACAAAAGAAGCAAATGAAGCGTACCAATAGTTTCTCATTTGTTTTGAAACATCGCCGTTTACATTAAATATATAAATATTTAAAAAAATAACTATAGTTAAGTAATGATTTGTGAGTAAACAGCTTAATTTTATTCGTTAAATAGTCCTAACAAATGCCACTCTTGATTTCCAAATTCTCACTTCGTGAGTCGTGAATTTATCGATAATTTGGAAATCAATCGTGGCATTACTTATGAAAAATATATAAAATTAAGACTCAATTTTCTCTGCTTCTAGTTAAGATAAGTGATTGAAAATTATGCCACTAATTTAACAAAGTTTACATAACATAGTCCCACTATGGTTAAACTAGCAGAAATATTTTTATGAGTAATTAATATATGTACTTATTATGAAAGGGGCACGCCGTAGCGTAGTGGTTAAGGCACTGAGCTACAAGCCGTAGGGTCGAGGGTTCAAGTCCCGTTGAGGTCAGGATTTTTAAACTGACCCAAACTCTCTGGCGGCACCATGACCCTGGGGTCGACTCTGCCTCTAACGGAAATGAGTACCAGACGCTTGTTCTGGGGGTAAAGGCGGCCGTCACGCAGGGCTGACAACCCGGCTGACATAAAGTGCCGATTGTCTAGAAAAAAATGGGAGCCTTAACCTCCTACTACCCCAAGGGCCTCCGGGCCTGTTGTGGGATCACAACAACAACTTATTATGAAAAACGCGAAAAAGAAATCCAATATTTATACATTTTTTTTTCTCAAATACTGTTTGTCCGATTCTATAAAAAATAATATGTAATAGTGCTTTATTTAACAACAATAAAGTTTGCTTGTCCACCGCTGTGGTCTCAAGGTAGCGTTGCTGCCTTGTTACGCAGAGGGCCCGGGCTCGATTCACGGTTGGGACAAGCTTCCTGGATGAGATTTTTTCGAGTTTTTTCCGCTCACCTGTAAGATAACTGTTAGGAAGCTTTGAGGCCCAAGAGACTTACAATCCAGTGTTATAGTTCATTTTGAATATTCACCTTTAGTATCCCTAGAAATGGAAACGAATTTCTCGATATAGAATAGAAGTCATTATTAAGAGACAAAAAATTGTCTCCTTCAATCTACAGCAGTTGTTTGTTGTGCATTGCAATGCTCAATTAGAAAGGTGAACACCTTATATTTACCTGCAAATGTGAATTTTATAAAAATCATATTGCATTGTTTTTAATTTAAGTGCATTTTTTGTAATTAGTGTATTATTGCATTTTTTATAATGCATTATTCTGTATTTTATTGTGCATTAAAATCCTTGCCCTAGTGATCATAAACATGTCCGATGTTTTCTTTAATGTTTGTGACCGTTTCCTTTGTGTGGGTCTGGTATATGTTCAGTGTTGTAATGGTAAGGTAGATGGAATTAACTTAAGCCTGTAATTCTTCATGCCCTTGACCTGATATGGAATTTGAATAGCTATTAAATGTACGTAACAACCTTCATCTCGACTTGGTCACGTTTACTAAGTAGTCAGACGTGAATTATTATTGATCAAGGAGCTTTTGCTTTCAGGCGGAGTTTGCGGGAAATTCCATTGGAACCTAGAACTCTGCATTGCTGATCTTATGATAGAATGCAAATTTCACACTATTGTGCATTTAATGAAATTCAGTCGATTTTGTTTAATCGATTATGCAAGCGTAAACCATTGATTACTTCTACGAAGTAGGGCTCCTTAGCCTGTCCCATGATATTAATTAGTATATTACAAAGTTAAGGTATATATATATATATATATATATATAATATATATATATATATATATATATATATTAGGGTGTCCCTAGATATAAAGAAGTTTCTTTTTTTCGCAAAATTAAATACGCATACCCTCCATTTTTTTTTCTGTTTGACCTTAATAACTCGAGTATTATTGCGATTGGGTCATGACAACCCGTGCCAACTTCATGCCAAACATAAGATATGAAAATTTGTACTGGGTTAGTATAGAAGGATTCTACAAGTGGACTAGTGGTTATGCTCCTTGCCTCTGGTCCCGAGGGTCGCGGGTTCAAACCCGGCCGGGGTCGATGGATTTTTTTAGGATGGAAAAATCCAAAGAGCAAGTCCTCCGGGAGGGACTTTAAGCCGTGGGTCCCGAGTCTGAAGATTTTCAGGCTCGTAAAAGATCCTTAAGCCTGAATGAAAGGCCTCTAAGCAAAATTTACCGAATTTTCCCGTCCTAGTACTACCTTGGTTTCCTAGATGTCAGTATGAGGCGGAACGCTGACCACGGACCACTCAAATGGCATCTATACGAAAACAAGTGTAACTAAATTATTATGAATTAAATAAAAATAAAACGTAGTTTTATTTGATTTTCATATTTATTATATAATTCAGTGACAGCTGGTACACTGTACCTTCTTCAGACATGTTAACAAATTTGAAGAAGGAAATATGGATTTTCATCAAGTAAACACCAACTCAATTGATTAAATTAATATGGTTCAAATTCTTCCCTGTAGGGGAAGAGCGCCTGAATCTCTGTTCAGGGAAACATGGCATACGAGATACAAGAAGAAGTCTATGTTTATTTAGTAAATAAGACATACGTATGCCCAAAACGTATAACTGTTTACTATTTTACAATAAAAACATTGTTCAAATTTCGTTCGCCTTAGTTAGCAAGTAACTGACATGTTTCAAAGCGAGTCGGCACGTGTTGCCGTGGGCCTACGTACGCCAAATTGTAACTACAATTGTTTTAACATTTTACAAATTAATTAAGAGGGTATGCGTTAAAAATAAATTACTTACATTTTTTGGGACAAGCTAATCCATAGTAATTCTGCCCGAGGACAGGTCCTTTACTGCAATTATAGCATTTTCATGACATGCTTTGCAGCTTTACTAGGAAATTATAGGTGTGGTAGCTTCCCGTTGCTTTCTACACCGGTAAAGGATGATGATGACGATGGCCGGATGATTTTCGGGGACCGTTGGGCCCTAAGCTTCCTGACATTTGTCTTACAGGTGAGGAAAAACTCCGAAAAAAACCTCACCCAGGAGCCTGTCCCGGCCGGGAATCGAACCCCGGGCCCGCTGCGTGACAAGGCAGCACGCTACCTGGAGACCACAGCGGTGGACTATATATATATATATATATATATATATATATATATATATATATATATATACAGTATATACATCATCATACACACATACATATATATATATATATATATATATATATATATATTCTGCCCGATGGCAGGTCTTTCAATACAATCATTTTCATGCTACGCTTGCAGCTTTACTAGGGAATTGTAGGTGTGGTAGCTTCCCGTTGCTTCCCACACCGGTGAAGGATGATGATAATGATAGGGTTGATGATGATGGCCGAATGATTTTCAGGACTATTGGGCCATAAGCTTCCTGACATTTATCTTACAGGTGAGGGAAAAACCCGAAAAAAAAAACACCCAGGAATGTGTTCCGACCGGGAATCGAACCCGGGCCCGCTGCGTGACAAGACAGCACGATTATATATATATATATATATTTACATACATAATCAAATATATTTTATTAACTTTATATAGGCCTAATGTGTCATAGTAAAGAAAGATAAATAATAATGTTTTTTATATTTTTTATATTCAGAGATTTGAAAATGGCAAAATAAGAGGGTCAGAACCTTTTGATCAATTTAGTAGACCATTTCATACACTGGAACATTACAAATCTATCTTAAACTGCATCATGCCATATTTGGAGTTGAAGAAAGTAAGTTCTTAAATGCTAATATTGCTCCTTAGGAACCCAAGTAACATTACTTGGACTTTTAAAATTTATTTCTATTTACTTCTGCGATCATTCACATTTAAGAAACCATGCACTGCAGTGGAGGGATCTCTTAGGGAATCACCAGTGAGTTATGTAAACTACTGATGCCATCACAGAGAAGTGGATTCTATGATAGTGAGACTCGATTTAACGCTAATTTCTTATAAAATTATTTCACATCCTACCTCTCATTTTGGGTTAGAATACATGTAAACATTTAACGCAATGCATCGAAACATAATATTTAAAGGATATGATTGAATAAATATTAACTAATAAAAAATCTGGTCTTCTGATTATATAATAAAATAATAAATATGCATGCGAATTCGAAAAGATCTATTAAACATGTACTTCAAATAGGATTGAAACCCTGTCGGGAATCGAATCAGGGCCTGTTGTGCAGGGAACAACGATGTTATGACCACAGCTATAGAATTTTATTAAGACGTAAATCAAGTTGAGAATAGTAAAGTCAACGAAAAGTTTTCGAAGAGAAGCCAAAGGACAAAAACTAAGATGTTTGGATGCGATTGAAGAGAATTTACGAGAACTGGACGTAAAAAAAGATGGCAACAGAAATCTTTAGACGTAAAATATAGGCAGTTACACTGAAAGAGGCCAAGGTTCTTAGGATAGTAAACACAGTAAGAAGAACAGTAATTTGGAATTTTCTCAAATTGAGCGCCAGAAAAAGTAGTGATGTTAATAATAATCTATCTGTATATGTAAATTGTGAAGCCCTAAAATTTAAGCGAAACATTTTTTTTTCTTTCAATAGATCTACATTTCAGATGAAAAGTTATTGCGTAAGTTAAAAAACCAATAATATATTAAGCCAATATATTTATAGCAAAGAATAACAAGGTCTTAGCGAACTAGTCCAAACCAGTCATGTCAAACTGGCTAAGTGATGCGAGCATCGTTGAGCTGCATGAGTCAATGACAAGTTGCAGCCATCTCGAGTTAAGATGCCTACAGTACATACATCATGTTTCCCATACTTTCATCGTTGCAGGTCACTGACATCTACTGGCTCATCCTGAGTGCTCAAACTTAAAAAGTCAAGTGTTCGCCATACCTGATATAGCGTGGTATATAATAATGTAGATTTGGTAACGATTCTTCTTCTTCTTCTATAGGCACTACAACCCTTTATTTGAAGGTTTTCGTCCTCTCAACAAATGTTTCCAAGATGTATGATATTGGGCATAGGTTGACAATTTCTTGATGTCCATTCGTTTGATATCCTTTATGACATCTTCCTATCTATTTTTTAGATCTACCATGTAATCTTGTAGAGTATGGTTATTTACTGCCTTGTCACGCGGCGGGCCCGGGTTCGATCCCCGGTCGGAGCAGTTTTTCTGGGTGAGGTTTTTTTCGGGGTTTTTCCTCACCTGTAAGACAAATGTCAGGAAAACTTTAAGGCCCAAACGGTCCCCGAAATCATATGGCCATCATCATCACCCTTACATCATCATCATCATCCTTCACCGGTGTGGAAAACAACGGGAAGCTATCACACCTACAATTCCCTAGTAAAGCTGCAAGCATAGCATGAAAATGCTATGATTGCAGTGAAGGACGTGCCTTCGGGCAGAATTACTATGGGTGGATGGATGGTTATTTAAATATTCTTTTGACAGATCTTTTATTTAGCTTTCTCTTAACATGTCCAATATCACGCTAGTCTCTGAGCCATAATAAAATTAACAATGGTTTAATTTTTAATTATATTATTTAGTTCTATATTATTTATAATTATTCGAGAACTATCAATAGATTTGGTAAAGCCAAAAGTTTGTCTCAACATTTTCTTTTCGGATACTAATGAAATAACTTTTAACATAAGGTTCCAAGATAAATCTAAACAAAAATCCAAACCTATTATCTCAGAAGCAGATAGGAAAAGAAGATCAGAAATGACGAAAAAATATTATTGGCTGGACTCTTTCACATGCATAAGTTACTATTAGACTTCTTTTTTCTATAGGCCTATAATGGGGTACGACTTAGCATAGTTGGTTAAAGCAATGTGCTACAAGCCGGAAGTCCCGTGGGATCGGGCTTTTTAAACCGGCCTAAACCATGACTCTGGGGTCGATTCAATCTTAACGGAATTGAGTACCAGGCGTGTGTTATGGAAGCAAAGGCGGCCGTCACGCAGGGCTGACAATCCGGCTGACATATCGTGTCTGTTGCGTAAAAAGGTGGGAACCTTAACCTCCTACCACGCCAAGGGCCTCCCAAGATCTGTATGTATATTGGGACAATAAATAAAAAAGATATATAACCGTAGTTTTGAATATTTGAAAATTACCTTATTCTTTAATTTTCCTTTTTAATATTATTATTCCTTTCCAGGATTAGGTCAATGTGACCTGTTCCGGTCTCAAGTTCATCGTTTCCTTGGCCGTACCAAAGATCTTTTCCCATGTGGTTTGTAGGTATTGATCTTTTTGGGTAATCTTGTATTGTCCATTCTGTCTAAATGTTTTTTCCATTGGTATTTGTGCTCTTCTAGTTTATCAACTATTGAAAATATCTGCAGTTCATTTCTTATTGATTCATTGTGTAATCTATCCATCCTTTTACGGATCTTAAAAATTTCATTTCAGTGGCTTGAATGTGTGAGATATCTTTTTTTGTAAGTACCCAAGATTCAAATCCATATAAAAGAACAGGAACAGCCATAATTTTATAAAACCTGAGCTAAGTTTCTCTTCGAGACTTTCGGAGGTTTCTTCTTATGGTGCCACACATCATTTGATATCGGTTTAATTTATTATGTATATACCAATCATAGCTATATGTTATATCTGAACCAAAGATAGTTAAAGTGTGCTATATGTTCTATTATTTCATTATTGATCACTATTTTTGCTCTGACTGGCACTTTGCCCTGAAAAGCCATAATTTTAATATTAAGGTCGGTATTCAAGAACCAAGCTCTCTAGGCTATGCCATCTCCCTCTTCCGTAACCTGAGGCTCTCATCTTTCAATTGTTCATGGAAACTTTTTTTTAAATATCTTCTTAGCATATGATGTTGAATAGAGTGAGCCAGTTAGAGTAGGTTCTACGTGACCCACATAAGTAAGCACGGAGAGACGAGTTGAGAGTTACTCTTCGCGGAAAGTTTGGTTCTTGAATACCGACCTAAATTTGATTTTCATATCTCTTGTGTGGTCAGAAAGTAATTATGTGATCCAGAATTACAAATCCTGTCATTATAAAGGCCCGTGTGACGTAGGATATGAAAAAAATACCTATAAAGGTGGAGGTTAAACTAAGGTATAGAGAGTGATACATAAAAATCTAACCTTTTAATCGGTTTGTTTAACTAAAATGTTAAAATCTTGAAATTGTTTCTGATATCTCAGTCATCCTCAAATAAAACAAATTTCATTTTAAAAACTTCGTCAAAGTTGAATTTTTTAAACTGAAATATCTTTTGGTCAGATGCGAATTTTAAGATTTTAACATTTTATATTATAACCTCGACGGTGTATTTTAAAGTATTGATTGTATAATGTCGGCAGCGGTGGTCTGATGGTTATGTTCCTTGCCTTAGTCCGAAGGATCCCGGGTTAAAACCCGTCAGGACTCAGTGGATTTTTAGAATGGCAAATTCCAAGGGACAAGTCCTCCAGGAGGGACTTTAAGGCGTGGTCTCGAGTCAGAAGATATTCTGGCTCGTAAAAGAACCTCAAGGCGATATAGTGCCTCTGAGCAAAATTTAATCGGTGTTCACCATCAAATAATATCTAGTTTCTGGGCACGCCGTAGCGTAGTGGTTAAGGCACTGAGCTACAAGCCGGAGGGTCGAGGGTTCAAGTCCCGTTGGGGTCAGGATTTTTAAACTGACCCAAACCCTCTGGCGGCACTATGGCCCTGGGGTCGACTCAGCCTCTAACGGAAATGAGTACCAGACGCTTGTTCTGGGGTAAAGGCGGCCGTCACGCAGGGCTGACAACCCGGCTGACATAAAAGTGCCGATTGTCTAGAAAAAGTGGGAGCCTTAACCTCCTACTACCCCAAGGGCCTCCGGGTCTGTTGTGGGATCACTCACTAGATATCTCTTTGAGGCGATATATTTACCACATGCCACTCACTGACACACACACACACACACACATATATATATATATATATATATATATATATATATATATATATGAAAAGAAGCGTAATTAAATTAGTGTGGTTAAGAAATAGGGGATTGCCGATTCCTTTGGCTCTACGGTCTTCTAAGAAACTTGGTCTTCTTCATAACAACAGCCCATTCTTCTCAATTACTAGCTTTCTGTCTCCATCTTTTCACCTTCAGTTGTCATAAGTCTTCCTCAACCTTATCTAACCATATTGGTTTCTGTCCTCCAACCTTTCTTCTTCCGTCCGGTTCCCCTTCTAAAATCTTTCTTGCACGTCTTTCTTGCTCCATCCGCAATACGTGTCCTATTTATTTCAGTCTCTTCTTCTAATATCTCCTAACAGATCCAACTCCCTATATAATTCTCCCAATTCCTGGTTCGTTCTAATTCTCCTTATATCTTGTTCCTGTACTACTCCATGTATCTTCCTTAATATTTATCTTTCCCATGTATTTAATATGTATATATCTTTTTATGATAATGTCCATATTTCGCTTTCAAACATAACTATTGGTTTGAATATTGTTTTAAATGTTTTTAATTTTTGCTATTCTTCTTATTGCTCTTGACTTAAAAACTTGTTTTAATTCATAGAAGCATCTATTCCCATTGTAATCCTTGCTCTTCACTTAATTCATTTTTATGGTAATTAGAGAACCTCAAGTATTCAATACTATCAACTTTCTTAAATTTGTGACCATCTAGGACTATATATGAGATTGGATTTATATAACAGGAAATATCCGCCAACATCAGTAATTGAATTCATTACCATAATTATTAACCATACATGGTAATGAATTCTTATAGTTATTTATTTGACTAATGAGTTAAGGTCTTTAGGTCTTCTCATCCACCCAGACAGATTTAATAAATGCTAAATTTTACGACATACAAACTGTACCGAAATGTAAACATATGTGAGCAATTTAATTTACGTCGCAATGAAAAGATGTGTGTTTGCAATACGACGACAGGTAGGTCTATCTCATTCCTTAAGTCGCACTGATTTTGATGTACTACTAATTCCAACAATTACTGTATAGGCCTATTATTGAGCTGTTTAGTATTACACTGAGCAACAAAAAATTAACTTTTTTTTTGTCTCAGAAAGAAAGCTATGTGATTCTGATAGCATCTTTTCTCCTGAATTCAAATATAATATCGGTTTTTCTCCATCGCGCAAAGTTTCCGAGAGATTCCATCCTTTCAGCCGGGAACCAAGCATTTCAGACTGGTTTTTGGATAACTTTAAATCTCGTATGAGATCGTTAAGATTTTCTTGAATCAATAAATGAGGCTCAGATGAACAGCTTTGTTCAAAAGTTGTATCACCAAAATCTGTTTCTTCTACTTCCCCATCAGAATCTGAGCTCTCTTCATCTAATGTCACATGTTCTGGAGGCTTTGGTATGGGCAATTGTTCGCAGTGTGGAACTGGTCTCATTGCAGATTGCAAGTCAGGGTACACCTATGTATGTTTTGGTTTTGACGTAATCCCTTTAATGTTTTAAGCAGAAAGTAAGTATTTAAATACATTAATTGAAATTGAAATAAAAAAACTGTGGGCGATGGAGGAATTCCGAATACATATTTGAAAACACGATAAAAAATTGCATTAAGTACAACTATTGGTACTCATGAGACAATAATCATGTTGACCAGTGTTATCGTCTCATTATGATGGTTGTCCTTTTATATAAAAGCGGGTGCCGGGCGACAATGCTTGACAATGATTAAAATGCGTAATTATTAATGTGGCGGTTGTCTGCATCTTTGTTTTTAATTATTTATAACAGCTGCGGGGAAACAAGCCAGCCACTGGATAACCATCTTAGTGAGGCTACAATATGTGGAACAAAAACAAACGACAGAAGTATTCTTATTATAGCATTTTGCAATCTTAACTTTTTGTACAAAAATCCATCTCCTATTGTTTATTCAGATTGCCTGAGCACCGTGACCTGCGATTTCCCAGTATACAGGCAGTTCCAAAATGATGGACGGGGTTTGAAAGTTCTTTAATTTTCCTTATGTGATATATATATAAGAACAAAACTTACATGGGATTAAAGAGAAACTCTTCAAGTTTTCATAACATACTTTATAAGTATTCATTGTGAGCACTTTTCTTTATACGGCATATATCTAGTCGATAGTCCAATTCCTGCCAAACATTGGTCAGCACATTTGGAGTAATGGATTCAACAGCAACAACAAACCTTCTTCTCAAGTCTGGAAGGTCGACGGGAAGTGGTGGTACGTACACATGATCCTTCACATACTCCATAGGAAGAAATCACAATGTGTGAGATCGGGAGACCATGGAGGCTATAGGAATAAACCATGCCATCCAGACAGACGCGTTATTTGGTGTTCGTGGACGTCCTGGGGTTTTTCCTTTTACAGATACATTTAGTTGTTTCTAACTGCTTATACCATCGACGGATAATCTTATCTGTTGGAGGATCAATTCCAAATTACAGTCGGAAAGCTCGCTGCTCTGCAATAATGGAACCAGACCTCGCAAATTGCAACACACAGAATTACTTCTGTGCAAGAGTCGCCATTTTCACAAATTTAAAGCCGACGATGTAATAATGACAAGAAACAAATTACTGCATGCAGGATGTGAAACTTTCACAGTTTTTCTTTCATTACAGAAAATAATCACGCATCCAATTTCGTTTGTAAAGCTATACCAACTACTTAAAACCCTGTCCATCATTTTGGAAAGCGGTGTATTTTGGATGAATTGAATGAAAGTCTAGTTGACACTAATATATAAATGTAAGTCGTCTTCCTGCTCTGACACACTAAGTTATTCTTCCTTGACCCATACCTCCATTTTTTTGGTTGGGCCTTTGTCAGCGGCGGGGGACAACAACCCTCCCATTAGTCCATTCTGTCCCTTTTTTTTATTGTTTAGGCTCAGAGTCATGAGGCAGCATCCCAGTGGTCCCACTAGATCTCCGAAACTACGTATTTCCAACACCTGCGGGTTGCAGCCAAACTGTTTTTCCTAACATGAGATGAGGCGAAGGGTGATTTGGAATTAATGAATAAGAGAAAAGTGAAAGTGGAATGGGGAGAGTTGGTGGGACGAAATTCAGGAAACTGGAGAACCCCGATAAAATCGCGAAATGGCCTACCATTAATCTCCCTCTGGAATCGCAGGAATTCGAACGTGGGAGCCCAGTCAGATCAGCTGTGAGCGCTAGCCACACGTATACCGAGGAGGCATTCGTGCCCAATCAAAACTGATTGTGAAAGAACCTCCAATTCTTGATATGAATAGTGTATATATATATATATACATACACACAGACACACCGTGTTCCAAAATGAGTTAGAAATAGAAAAAAGTCATTAATTCAGGGAATGCTTATCAATCGTACCTCCTCCTTGATGCATCGATTGGGGAACCAATGTTTGATTATTATTCGATAAACATTAATATAATATAATTCAGTGAGTCATTTGGTAGACTTGAACAGTCACGTCAAAGTTAGGACGAACTTGAACTAATTTATCAGTTATCACTTATCAGTGATGATATCCTGATTATTTACTGTTATCAATCCATGCAAATAATCGTGGACGTCTATATACATTTTTGTAAGAAGGGAGGTACATTAAAATTGTATACATATAGGATTATCTCTCTATCTGTGATGAAAAAGATATCCCTGAAAAAGTTACTAGTTATAATAAAAGTTTAGGAATTATTAATCAAGTTATGAAACCATCCCTTGTAAAAAAAACACCAGATTACGTTTATATAACACTTTGGCTAGACCTGTGTTGACCTATGGTAGTGAAGCATGGACACTAAGAAAACAACATGAAAGCAGAATAACGGCTTGTGAAATGAGATTCATGCGCAGAACAGCGGGTTACACCAGATGGGATCGGAAAAGGAACACCGATATCTTAAAAGAATTGAAGACTACGCCAATTTTGGAATATATTAAACAGTACCAACTAAATTGGAAACACCATCTTGAAAGAATGAGTTCAAATCGGATCCCCAAAGCTGTTTATAATTATATACCAAGAGGACGAAGATCACTGGGCCGTCCTATGAAACGCTGGAGGGAAAATTTTCTATAGGATCGTAACAGGCCTTGGCCTAATACTTGGAAGGAAGAAGAAGAAGACACAATCATTAATGCGTATTTTCGCAGTTATATTAGATGGGTGCGAAACATGGACCCTTATATTAAGGGAGGAGAACAAATTACGAGTATTTGAGAATAAAATTCTTAAGAATTTTTTTGGGCCGAAGAGAGATGAACAGATATGTGAAATGGAGAGTACTAAATAATAAAGAGTTACGAGATCTTTGTAGGAAACCAGATATAATAAGAACAGTTAAGTCTCGTATCTCGCGATGGGCAGGGCACTGGGAATGAGAAGGTTCAGTTAGTTAATTATGAATGCATAGATCTATGGGGTACGCCATAGCACTGTTCGTTAAGGAATACGTTACAAGCCGAAGGTCCAGGATTCGAGTCGGTCAGTTTTTTGAAACTGGTTTAAACCTGCGGCAACAAGGCCCTGGTGTCGACTCGGCCTATAAACTGAAATGAGTGCCAGACATACAGTATGAGCTGGGGGCAAAGGCGGCCGTAATGCATGGCTGACAATCCGGCTGACATCTCGTGCCGATTGTGTAAAAGGCGATAGCCTTAACGCTCTACCAGTCCAAACGCCTCACAGGCTTATTACCTTATTAATGCATATAATTAATGTTTTACTATATATGTATACTTCTGAAGATCACCTACAAAGAGCGGTACATAGATTGTCAAATATAACCCAAGATTATAATTTACAAATTTCGGTGAGTAAGACAAAAACTATGGCGTTTCATGGGAAAATACCGATACGAACTAAAATTGTTATTAACAACAATATAATAGAACAAGTTAATAACTTTACTTATCTTGGCTGCAATCTTTCCTACGACACATGTAAAGACATAGGCCTAGACATAAAATTGGTCAAATTTCAAAAACTTATAGGAACAATAAAAAGCATTCTTTTCCGAAAAGTACGTCCAGATACAATTCTAAAATTTTATAAAACAATGGCTCTTCCAATTCTACTTTATGGTTCTGAAACCTGGACTCTTACTACAGGTAAATTAAATAGGATAGTAGCTGCAGAAATGAAGTTATTAAGACCTTTAGCGGGTTATACGCTTTATGATCACATGCGTAATGAAGATATCCGCAAAGCTCTCAACACACGAGCAATAACTGAAATCATTCAAAAATATAAAAATAATTGGCATGAACACCTTCTGAGAATGCCAAACAATAGACTACCTCTGCAGCTATTGAACTACAGACCCACAGGGCGAAGAGACCCAGGAAGACCTAAGAAGAGATGGAGGGATCAATTTATTTCCTGAAGCAGAACAGGCCAATGGCCTAATCCATGCCTGCCATTGATGATGATGTATACTTAAGAGTATTTTCAAACATGTATACTGTCACTGTTATATTTTATGTTTCCCTATTATTATTATTATTATTATTATTATTATTATTATTATTATTATTATTATTATTATAATGATGATGATGATGATAATAAATAGGAAAACATACATTATAACAGTAACAATATACATGTTTGAAAATAATTTTGAGTATACATATGTAGTAAAACAGTAATCAACTTTAATTAAGGAAAATTTGTGAATGTTTGTTACAAACTGATACTCCATTAAGTCCGTAGTCAATTATGCGTTTTTTAAAACTCATGTTAATTATTAAGATTGATTGGAGAAAACCCTCAATAATGAGGAAAATTCTCAAAATGAATTAATGCTTATTATTATTATTATTATTATTATTATTATTATTATTATTATTTTGTTCGAATGATTGGGTGGGGGGAGATGCCACATATTTGGACATGCATTTTAATAATGCAATAGGCTTATTCATATTTCTAAAATTAATAGCCCCAATTTCGGTTTTTGAAAATTAGAGTTCCAACTATATGTTTCTTTCCCATACATTTAATTCTTATTGTTCGTTTTTTTCTTTTCGTAAGGAAAATATCCGATAATAATTATTTGGGTAGCAGTATTTTATTCAAGTACAAAGGTCATTAGCGTCATTATTAGGAATGAAAGATTACGAAAATATAACAATACTTAGCTTTTGCTAAGCAATATTTGCATTTCCGATAAAGATTTTTTGTGTTTAAAACTATCTTTTTACAGTTAAAGATAAAAATAAGTCTGGATTTTAAAAATGGACTGAGTTATGAGAATGAAATGAAGCGATGCATGAAAAGTATGTGTAAAGGTAAAAAAAGAAGTTTTTTATTTACAAGAAAAATATATATAATAGAGAATTATATAATATCGGAAAGGAGAATATTATTGTTATTGTGTCGCACGCGGCCACAATCTTTTTAAAAATATAATTATATTAACGTTTAATAACGATATAAATGGATGCTTAATGCAGAAATAATTAATAATTTAACCCCTACACATTTTAAAATTCCCATATTCTCGTTTTATTCAGTATAGCTGATGGTTTATTAGGGCTTTATTAATAATGTATATTTAGGCCTATATATATTTTTTAATATAATTTCGAACAACACAAAACGGAATTAAATCCTAAAAACAAATTTAGTTTGTGTATATTTGTTCTGTTTAACGTACGAAACCAGTAAAACTTCCTGTAAGGTGAATTCTTATTTTCTTAGTGACCGTATTAGAGAAGCCAGACAAGTTATGTATGGGTTTGTCTTTCCCGACTCCTTGTTTTTCTGACATTGATACGCATCTTCTTGTAAGCTTTTACACGAGAGCAAGTCCGAGAAGAGAATGAAGCCTTTCTCCTTGATCCCTCTGAACCCTTAACGCGTTTCATTACATCACCTTTTTTTTCTCTCAACTTGGTATTTGTAGGCGTTTGGCATTGTTCTACACTTAAAAAAGCCCATGTAGGCCTTGTTTGTTAACTCGAGGATACTTTCATTTCCGCATCTTTAACAGATTCTCAAAAAAAAAATATATATTCATCAAGAACAGTTGTCACCACTACATTTCACAATAGCAAATTTGGAAGCAACAGTTTTCATATCATTACAGGATTTCGTGAGTCGTGGTGTGCTCGTAGTTACCATGCTCACATCTGGTTCCGAAATTAGTGGGTTCAAACCCAGCTAAGATCGATGGGGTTATTTAAGACCATAACATTCTGATTTGGGCTTCCTTCGGGGGGGAAAAAAATACATTCTTAGGTCCCCTGTCGTACATTTAGATTTAGATTTTTAGAATTATTTAGCCTGGTGGAGTTAAGACCATGTGGCCTTCTCTTCCACTCACCAGGACAAACATATATTACATAAGAATATAACAATCACAATTAACTCTTAATTTTTTTTTTCCAAATGCCCCAGGTTTGTCTTTTCGACATTCCTGCTTTCTCCCCTGGCATGGCGTACTTGTAACCCACTTCTGAGGTTGGGGCGCCTGAAAGGCGGGGTTACGTTGCCCCGATGATATGATGGATGATGATGATAACGGTGCGCCAGGAGAGTCCCTTATCCTAAACTTAACCTAAGATGAATATGAATGATGATGATTGCGATGGCCATATGATTTCGGGGACCCAACAATCACAATTAACTCTTAATTTTTTTTTTCCAAATGCCCCAGGTTTGTCTTTTCGACATTCCTGCTTTCTCCCCTGGCATGGCGTACTTGTAACCCACTTCTGAGGTTGGGGCGCCTGAAAGGCGGGGTTACGTTGCCCCGATGATATGATGGATGATGATGATAACGGTGCGCCAGGAGAGTCCCTTATCCTAAACTTAACCTAAGATGAATATGAATGATGATGATTGCGATGGCCATATGATTTCGGGGACCCAACAATCACAATTAACTCTTAATTTTTTTTTTCCAAATGCCCCAGGTTTGTCTTTTCGACATTCCTGCTTTCTCCCCTGGCATGGCGTACTTGTAACCCACTTCTGAGGTTGGGGCGCCTGAAAGGCGGGGTTACGTTGCCCCGATGATATGATGGATGATGATGATAACGGTGCGCCAGGAGAGTCCCTTATCCTAAACTTAACCTAAGATGAATATGAATGATGATGATTGCGATGGCCATATGATTTCGGGGACCGTTTGGGCCTTAAAGTTTTTCTGACATTTGTCTTACAGGTGAGGAAAAACCCCGATAAAAACCTCACCCAGAAAAACTGTCCCGACCGGAGATCGAACCCGGGCCCGCTCCGTGACAAGGCAGCACGCTACCCCGAGACCACAGTGGTGGACTACTCTAATATTAAATACTAAATAAAAATTTGATCAAGAAGATATTACGATCTATAATGCAACCAGTTAATGTTAGTTAAAATTAAGACTAAAACTAATAATAAAAAATATATAAGCAAGACATTAAATTGTCCCTGTCTAATGTTTATATAAAAAACAAAGAAGAAAAATAATGAGATATAGAAAACTAATTCTACGATTATACAATGTTTAAAACAAAACAAATGAAAATATTTGTTGATCTTAATATTATTTTCATAAATAATTTACAATTCATAAAAACCTAAAGTCTGAAATAAGAGCCCTCTGTGCAAAATGAATGTCATTTTGCGCCCGATGTGAATTGCTATACTAATTGCGTGTGATGTTAAAGATCATGGTTAAAATATGTAACTACGACATTTCTATTTAAAGAATTGGTTTACGTAAAAACTTGATTCACACAGTTGGAATATAGGCCTACATAGCCTACTAGATTATATGAACATAATTTCATTGATTATGGGAATTCAAGCGGTTTAAAGACTGAATAAATATTGAGCTTGGTCCAGGAGACGATAGAGCGCCAGCGCATAAAACTGGATATCCGTGGTTCCAATCTTGGCTCAGGTGCAGACTTTTCTCTCATCTCGTATAAATCATTTCTGGCTAGAAATGAATGTACTGCAGTATTGTCAATAAATGGATTCCTAGCGTTTGTAGCACATTTGTACCGGTATTCAAAATATTTCTTTGCTAACATTAAGAATTTGCGAAATCAATTTTAGGACATACATTTTAACTACTGAAGAAATGATGGGATTAATCCTCTTTCTTTTTTCCTGAAGAACATTTCTTTTTTCCTGAAGAACATTTACGTTATACGGCATTTGTTACAGTTTCAACTGTCAAAAAGTATCATCATCATCGTTCTTTCAAGTACTAGGCCCAGTGGCCCGTTACGGTCTCCCGCCATCTCCGAAAAGGTCGACCCACAGATCTTCTGCCTCGAGGAATGTAGTGAAGAATTTGTTTTGGTATTCTGTGACGATCCATGCGCTGAATATGGGCTAGCCAATTGTTTCTATATTCTTGGAGGTATTCAGATATAGGTACGATGTTTAACTCTCTGGCTATTGTTGAATTTCTGTGGTGGTCTAGAAGGCTATAACCTGCAGTTCGTCGCAGAAATTTCATCTCCGTGGCTGTAATATGACGATCATCCTGAGTTCTGATGGTCCAAGCTTCACTGCCATAACATATTATGGGTCTGGCGAGAATTTTATAGATTTTCATTCTTGTGTGTCTCTGCACTTTTGATGGTTTAAAAACTTGGTTGATAATTCTTAAAGCTTTATTATAGTTTTGTATTTTAAAGGATATATCACATTCCTCATTATAAGTTAGATTATATCCTAAGTGTTTAAATGAATTAGCTTGCTCTAATATTGAATTCTGAATACAGAATTCTTTGAATATTTCTTTGCTAACATTAAGAATTTGCGAAATCAATTTTAGGACATACATTTTAACTACTGAAGAAATGATGGGATTAATCCGCTTTCTTTTTTCCTGAAGAACTTTTACGTTATACGGCATTTGTTACAGTTTCAACTGTCAAAAGGTATAAAGATTTTTATTTCTATTCTCCTCAAGAATTCCAGTCTTCATGTTGTTATCTGAAATTTCGTTACCTTGATTCCAAGGAAATAGAAAATATTTAAATCAAAAACAAGTTAATTTACTATTTAGTCAGGTTATGTTTTCACATCTTCTGACAGCCAAATACCGAAACAATACATTCAGTCACATAACTTAGCAAATAAAAACTTTTTTTTTGTTTGGTCCAATGCCACCAGGTTGTCTTTTGTGGCATTTCTGGTTTTCTCCCCTGGCATTTGCGGAATTGTAATCCATTTCTTAGGTTGGGGCACATGGAAGGCGGAGTTACGTTACCCCGGTGATATGATGGGTGAGAAATGATAATGAAACGCCAATAGACTCCTTAACCTATCTTCTTCTTCGTCAGGCTCTACGACTTCCAGTGGAATGTCTTGGCCTTCTCAACTAGTTTACGCCATTTCTTCCTATCTTGTGCAGTAGATTTCAAATCAAAAATCTCCATCTCTCTTAAATCTTCAATTACGTCATCTTCCCATCGATCTTTGGGTCTTCCTGTTGGTCTTGTTCCCTGTGGCTTCCAATTTAAAATATCGTTGACAATCTTCCCTTTGGCATTCTTAGTGTATGTCCAAACAATTGCAATCTTTTGGATTTGATGAAACTAACTATATTTTCTTTATTATTCTTGAGGTATAATTCGTTATTCCTTCTTAACCTCCAAGTTCCATTTTCCTTTACTGGACCTAGCACTCTTCTAAATATTTTCCTCTCAAACGTTAATAGTCCTTAACCTAAACTTAACCTAAATTCCAGACCATGGGCAACCACAGGAATAATTCTCTTGAAAAAAAAATACCCTATGTTCTAATCGGGAATCGAACCCGGGACCTCATGAACTGTAGTCAGGAACGCTGAGCACTAGCCCATGATGCTGATCACAAATAAATTATAGTCTATATGGCACGAATTGCTGTGAACCAATCCGCTCGGTGTATCCATTGATCTCTTAGATGCCTGCTTCCCGGATACCCTTCATCCATGTTGTCTGTGGTCTTCATTTTTTCGTCGTCTTGATGGAATCCATTCATAAGAAAACCTTGGTAACCTCTCTTCAGCCATTCCCTTTACATGCCCATACCATATGAGTTGTCTTGTTGATATATCTTAGATATTATTTTTAATTCTCATTCTTTGTCTTATTGTTTGTTTGATATTCTATCTATTCGGGATATTCTTGCTGACCGTGTGATGAAATCCATTTTCATAGCCAAAAGCTTATTTTTGAAAACATTCGTTAAGTTGCCAAGTTTCTGATCCATATAAAACTGTGCTTCTGTCAATTGATTTATAAACTTTTTTGTTTATCCAATATTATATAGAATTAAGAGTTGATATATCATTTTTGCCTTTCTTTATACGTTCTTCAATTTCTGCACCCATTCTTCCATCATTTGTAACTGTTAAGTTAGGCTATATTATCCAAGGATTATTTGTTTGTGTTTTTTAGGCTGTTTGCTTATGCAATTTTGTTATTAAGCTTCTCATTTTATTAAGTAGTCTTCTCCATTCACCTCTCTCTTTGGTCCAAAAAATTTCCTAAGAACTTTATTCTCACAAACTCGTAATCTCATTTCCTCCCCTGAAGCAAGAGTGAGGTATAATTCGTTATTCCTTCTTAACCTCCAAGTTCTATTTTCCTTTACTGGACCTAGCACTCTTCTAAATATTTTCCTCTCAAACGTTAATAGTCCTTAAACTAAATTCCAAACTAAGGACAACCACAGGAATAATTCTCTTGAGAAAAAAACCTGCCCATCAAAAACAGATAAAAAACGTATCAGTATTAAAGTAACGATATGCGTTTTTTACCTATAACCAGTTCACGTAATCTAACTTAGTAGGAAAATATCCCCGAAAATTATAATAATCTACATTACATATTTAAAGTGTGTGTGTATATGTGCAAATATTAAAGATTATGTAATTAGTCAATAAGGAAGTAAACGCCATTAAATTCCGAGGATGTTAGGCTCTATTTGTAAACTATTTACAATTTGACTATCATCACTATTTACAATTACGTAGTTACATTAATTTGGACTTTGATGACAGCGTTTATGCTCGAATATACAGCTTCCATATGAGTAGAAAGTATGTGCATCAGTTGCTTGTCACAAATACAACTGCCACCATTAATATTCGGCTTGAGCGAGGAGATATTAAGGACCACACGCACACACTACTGAGTAACACTAAGAAATTAGGACTGGAAGTAAATATCAATAAAACTAAATATATGCTCACACGTAGAAATACATTATATAATGGAAATGGACAGCTAATGACAAATGAGGGAAATTTTGAGAATGTGACTGAATTCAAATACCTAGGAATAGTAATCACAAATAGGAATGAGATGCACAAAAAAATTAAACATAGGCTCAAATCTGGAAATGCGTGCTATTATGCATTGCAGAGACTCTTGATGTCCCAACTGCTTTCAGAAACGTTAAACTGAAAATATATAAAACTATTATTCTACCAGTTATATTATATGGATGCGAAACATGGACTCTTACTTTAGGGGAGGAAAGGAGATTACGAGTTTGTGAGAATAAAGTTCTTAGGAAATTTTTTGGACCAAAGAGAGATGAAGAGACAGGTGAATGGAGAAGACTACATAACAGTGAACTACATGATCTTTATAGGAAGCCAGATATAATAAGAACAGTTAAGTCTCGTAGATTGCGGTGGGCAGGACATGTTGCACGTATGGGGAATGAAAGACTTGCATGGAAGCTTCTTGTAGGAAAGCCAGAGGGAAAACGCCCAGTTGGTAGACCAAGAATGAGGTGGGAGAATAAAATTAACTATGATTTGAGGGAAGTAGATTATACAGGGAATGATTGGAAAGCATTAGCTCAAGGATAGGGATGTATGGGGAGCTTATGTCCGCGCGGCCATGAACTTACGGGTTCGATAATGCCAGTGAGTAAGTATGTAATATTCGGCTTGACCTTAATAGTGTATAAACAAAACTTTTTTTTCAAAATAATATAAGTACACCCTATATTATAATATTGTTTCAAATAGTCTTTCAGTTTTTAATATTAATGGTACGTAACTACAATATGTAGTAAATTACTTACTTACTTACTCACTGGCACTATTGAACCCATAGGTTCATGGCCGCGCGGACATAAGCTCTCCATACATCCCTATCCTGAGCTAACGCTTTCCAATCATTCCCTGTATAATCTACTTCTTTCAAATCATAGTTAATGTTGTTCTCCCACCTCATTATTGGTCTACCAACTGGGCGTTTTCCTTCTGGCTTTCCTACAAGAAGTTTCCATGCACGTCTTTCATTCCCCATACGCGCAACATGTCCTGCCCATCGCAGTCTACGAGACTTAACTGTTCTTATTATATCTGGCTTCCTATAAAGACCATGTAGTTCATTGTTATGTAGTCTTCTCCATTCACCTGTCTGTTCATCTCTCTTTGGTCCAAACATTTTCCTAAGAACTTTATTCTCAAATACTCGTAATCTCCTTTCCTCCCTTAAAGTAAGAGTCCATGCTTCGCACCCATATAATATAACTGGTAGAATAATAGTTTTATATATTGTAGTAAATTACTTGTTTTATTTATCCAATGTAGGAAAATTAAAAAGCTAAAAAAATCCATGACGCGACCGACCTAGAAAACATTTGCCTACCAACTGGCTGATTGCCTCATGTCCACATGTATTAATCACATATATTGACGATAATCCATCCAGTATAGATGTGATGTGTTTTAAACACGTCGAGTTATAACAGCCTAGATCCGCTAATTATTGTAGTTACCCAAATTCCTCGTGATGCTGGGTGGGCACGGGCCCCATATCGACCGAAATTGCATGCATATTGTAAGTAACCCAAATCAAGTAACTCTGCACCCAAACATGATGCCTTAAACCACTATGGTACTAACCAACAGATGAAATTATTTTATTTTTATTCTACATAATTTTTAATTAAAGTATACAATTATGGAATATTCACCTGAAAGGTCCATCTCCTCAACTTTATTTGTTATTTAACTGTAGTGCTTTCTTATAAAAGTTGACTAAGTTTTAATTACAATATTTTGAAATGAATTTATATTATTTATCTCAGTCCCACAATATAAAATAACGTAAAATTGTTAAAGAAATGTTATTAATGGCAGCAAATATATATGAAGAGTACAAGGGAAAAACAATCAGAGTCCACTTTTTAACATTTTGCAGTAATTGAATTTTAAGTTTAGAAACGCAGATTGTTTTTCCCCTGGACACTTTATTTCAATGCTGATTTTTAATGGATTATGAGTGAGTTTTTCCATGTTTGAACCTCTTGGAATATAGTACTAGGTACATACAATCCACTGGTACCAGAATCTCAAATTTCACCAAATGTGGACTTTGATTGTTTTTCCCCTGTACTCTTCATATGTAATGTTAAAAATACCTCTGATATGCGAAGCATATCCCATTCTAAATTCCGCCCTTCTGTTACAGCAATTAGCATCTAGTAGAACTATGCTATGTTAACTGACGAAATAAGTATTATTTTTAAAGGGAATTTATAATTATTTTGAAATCACCTCAGACTGACCTTGTTTCACAACTCCATTGGAATTTCTAAAACTTCTTTGTTGTTATACATAACTTACTGTTATTATCGAACCCATAGATTCATAGCCTCGCGGACATAAGCTCTTTCCTGGGCTAATGTCTACCAATCGTCCCCTGCATAATCCACTTCCTCAAATCTTGGTTAATATTATTCTCCCGCTTCGTTATTCGGCTACCTGCTGGGAACTTTTATTCTGGTTTTCCTACAAGGAGTTTGCATCCCCCTTTTCCGTTCCTCATTCATATCACTTGTCCTACCCATCGCAATCTACTATACTAAACTGTGCCTATTATACATGGTTTCCCATAAACATCATGTAGATCACTGTTATGTAGTCTCCTTTCTGTGCATCTCTCTTTAGCAAAAAAAAAAAAATCGTATGAACTTTATTCTCAGAAACTCTTTTTTCCTCCCTTAAAGTAAGTGTCCAAGTTTCGCATCCTTACAATATAACTGGGGGAATAACAGTTTTATATATTTTCAGTTTAATGTTTTTTTGAGAGAAGTTGGGACGATAAGAGTCATTGTAATATTTGTCTTACATACTTACATACTTACTTACTTCCTTACTTACTTACTTACTTACTTACTTACTGGCACTATCGAACCCGTAGGTTCATGGCCGCGCGGACATAAGCTCTCCATACATCGCTATCCTGAGCTAATGTTTTCCCCAATCATTCCCTGTATAATCTACTTCCCTCAAATTATAGTTAATGTTATTCTCCCACCTCATTCTTGGTCTACCAACTGGGCGTTTTCTCTCTGGCTTTCCTACAACAAGCTTCCATGCAAGTCTTTCATTCCCCATACGTACAACATGTCCTGCCCATCGCAGTCTACGAGACTTAACTGTTCTTATTATATCTGGCTTCCTATAAAGACCATGTAGTTCATTGTTATGTAGTCTTCTCCATACACCTGTCTGTTCATCTCTCTTTGGTCCAAAAATTTTCCTAAGTACTTTATTCTCAAATACTTGTAATCTCATTTCCTCCCTTAATGTAAGAGTCCATGCTTCGTACCCATATAATATAACTGGTAGAATAATAGTTTTATATATTTTAGTTTAACGTTTTTTGAAAGGAGTTGGAACATCGAGTCTCTGCAATGCATAATAACATGCATTTCCAGAATTGAGCTTATGTTTAATTTCTTTGTGCATCTCATTCCTACTTGTGATTATTGTTCTTAGGTATTTGAATTCAGCCACTTCCTCAAAATTTCCCTCATTTGTCATCAGCTGTCCATTTCCATTATATACTGAATTTCTACATGTGACCATATATTTAGTTTTATTGATATTTACTAATATTTGTCTTACATAGCGTTATAAATTCATATTAAATACTGTTCGTAATTATGATTAATTAGGTATCATTAGACGTGTTTCAGGGCAATATTATGTCACCTGCAGTAGTATTAATCGGTGTTATCCATTTCGTCCTACATATTATGTAAATTAATTCAAATCTTTATGGATCTGGATCATTGTTTACAAATTACCTATTTCTCTAAGAAGTAAGATTTATTGAATATATATAATTTGAGGTTCATCTTTGATTTCAGAAAAAGTTAAACACAACTGAACTGATGCATGTTATTATTAAAATAATGGTTAAAAAAAATATTAATAGGAAATAGTCGGCCGCGGTGGACTAGTGGTTATGCTCCTTGCCTCTGGTCCCGAGGGTCGCGGGTTCAAACCCGGCCGGGGTCGATGGATTTTTTAGGACGGAAAAATCCAAGGAGCAAGTCCTCCGGGAGGGACTTTAAACCTTGGGTCCCGAGTCTGAAGATTTTCAGGCTCGTAAAAGATCCTTAAGCCTGAATGAAAAGCAAAATTTACCGAATTTTCCCGTCCTAGTACTACCTTGGTTTCCTATGTCAGTATGAGGCGGAACGCTGACCACGGACCACTCAAAATGACCTCTATACGAAAACAAGTGTAACAAAATTAATATGGTTCAGATTCTTCTCTGTAGGGGGAGAGCGCCTAAATCTCTGTAAAGGGAAAACATGGGCTTACACAAAAAAATAGGAAATAACAGGAAATAAGAAAAGCCACTAACATGTACGTTATCTCATTTTTTCGAAAATATTGAATTGTGAGCGTTTATTTTATCTCATATAGGCCTATACAGAAAATAAGAAAATATATATATATATATATATATATATATATATATATATATATATATATATATACATATTACTTAACATTAAATAACGAACGTGAAAAAATATAATTGTTTGTTGAATATCTACGCTTGGGGACAAAAATTAATGCAGATGAGAGTCAATGTGCTGAAATTAATGAGAGGATAAATATGGGTAAATCTGCAATATCAAAATTAAATGGCGTTTTTATAGGATCAGAATGCACGTCCTATGACAAATACATACACATTTAATGCAATAATAAGTACAATAACATACGAAGCAGAAACATGGCAATTAAAATCTAGAATAATAAATAGGCCTACATTAAATTCTGCAGAAATGGTTTTTTCGTGGCGTTCAGTGGAATTTCTAGAAGAGATAATTAAGAAAGAGTGTAGGCCTAATTAAACAAAAGATGAATGTTCAAACTTCAATTGTGGATTTCATAAAAAACAATTAAAATTGTATGGCCATGTAAAAAGAATAATGGAAGACAAATTACCAAGAAGTATACTCGTAGAATGGGTGCCACGGCCGAAAATAACGTCGTTTGCTGGTGTTTTGAGCAGCATGGTGGAAAAATGATTGGACGATTAAATGAAGTAAACGTTTATTATTGATATTAAGCAAGGATAATAGTATTGATAATATTGCAATTACGTGTAAATGTGTGTATGTAGGTGCGCCAAGCATAATTCTGAAAGGTTTGGAGCAATTTAATCTAAACACGGTATATATATCACTTATTATCTGAAACTAGAGTGAGTTGGCGAGCTTTTATCAAAGTCCTATGCTTTCCAGCGGAGTGAAATCTGAAAATATATCTGGGTAGTGTGATATCCTGGCACTTATTTTATTATTATTTAGAGCCCCACCACCACCCCCCGGGTTACCTCGGGCATAATGCCCTTATCCCCGGGTCTGCTCTATGTCCCTATCTATATCTTATCTTTATTGAAATACATAATATATATACAATTCGGGTATTTGAAATGTGTTGTTACATAAAATTAAAATGAAGTGTGTTGTTTGTTTGTGTATATGTGTGTGTGTGTGTGTGTAGTAGTAGTAGTAGTAGTAGTAGTAGTAGTAGTAGTAGTAGTAGTAGTAGTAGTAGTGCTAGTAGACTGGTGATGTTTTTAACGCCTTTCTCGTCTCCGCTGGTCTTCGTCTCTTCTTAATCCCAAGACTCTTCTTGTATACTTGTTGAGGGATTTGAAGGCTTCCTTCCCGGTCCAGAATTCTAAGGCAGGTGGCCATTGTGTTTCACCGATCATGGCTGCTTCCTCCAGCTCCTGCCTGAAGACATTGTACTTGGTACATTGATAGAGCACGTTGACTACGTCGTCCTCTCCGGGGTTGAAACAATCACAGAGAGGTGAGTCGGCACGTCCTCTTTCGTGCAGTTTGGAGCGGAAGAGTCCATGGCCTTAAAGGATCTGTGTGGTGTAGTGGCTGGGAGTTATCCATGTAGTCTGCATTCTTTTCTGGACTCTCGGGAAGAACTGGAATGTATGGCGTCCATGGGGTTCCTGTTCCCACGGGGGAGGAAGATGAAAGTGTGGCGACATAAAATAATAGAAAACAATCGATATTAGTTTCGAATTCATAGTTTAGGGGGGTCGCCAAGATGAATATCGATACTCCCCATACCATTTAAGTCCAAGTTCAGCCACCATATACAGGGAATGCGAAAGGGGGAAAAAATGTCCAAAATGACTGAAGATCAGTATTGAATCCGTGTGTGTGATCTAGAATAGAACTCTGTACAACGTTCTGGATTTTTAAAGAAACGAATAGAACTCACTTAATCCGGGTGCTTGCCATCAATATGGTCTTTTATTTAAATGGGGTCTCCAAATATCTTCTCGTTCCGCGAAAACTTTGCAACTGTACAAGGCCGTGTTTAAAGAGGACAGCGTAAGTTAAGCGACTTTCTTAGAAGGAAATGCTGAGTGTGAAACAGTTATCTCACGGATATAACTCATTCCAACGAATCTCCTTTTAACTTTTAGAGAGGTTGAGATTTCTAGTGAGACTTAGCGTTCTGGATCACGATCAACAAGTCACAAGGGCAGTCTGTTAAGTACTGCGGAGTGGATTTGAGAACGCCATGTTTTTCCGCGAACAATTTTATGTTTCTTTCTCAAGGGTGGGTTCATTCCAGAATTTATTATTTCTCTCTCTTGTAGATGAAACCAAAAATGCTGTTTATAATCAGGATTTGAGTTAAATTAATGTTACAGTATAAATTTATTAAGTATACTTTTTAATCTGTACGGTACTGTATTTTTAAAATAGGCTTACTTAAAAAAAACTTCGGTTTTACACTATGGATATAATTTCATCTTATTTCTGTTTAATAGAGAATTGGAATAAATAAATACTCGGCATCGTCGGGCAATTAGCTGTGTATTTTATAAAAAATACGAAAGGAATAAGTTATTAATTGTGAAGATCACTCAAATGGATCCCATTATTATAAAAAAAAAAGTAAAGTGATCGCGCTTATAAGCCTGTGGAGGCTTTGGACCAGTAGGACGTTAAGTACTCTCTGGTTCTAATTTAATAATAATAATAATAATAATAATAATAATAATAATAATAATAATAATAATAATAATAATAATAATAATAATAGATCATCGGTTGTTTAATGTCTTTGATATCGTCCACCAATTTTGTCGGTCCTTCCTCCATCCAATCTCCTAGTTGTAGATGTTTCTCCTTCATGTATAAATATTTTCTCTGACTCTAGGAAGTTTTAGGTCTTCCTCTGCCTCGTCTTCCCTTAGGTTTTCATTTCAAAACACATTTTGGTAGCCGATCTTCTTCCATTCGCTCGACATGTCCGTACCATCTCAATTGTTGAGTTTTAATATTATCTAAAATAGTGTCATTGTGTTGTCAAAAGAAGTATTTGTGTGATCCAGAGTTAAAAATCCTCTCCCAACAGGTTGTGTCTCTGTAAGGCACGGGTGACGTAGGGTATGTAAAAATATCTTAAAGGGAGAGGTTAAACTAGGAGAGAGAGAGAGAGAGAGAGAGGGGGGAGATGTATAAATCTAAGATGAACAACAAAAGTCTGAAATCACTGGTCTTGATTTTTTATAAGACGAAGAGAACGGTGGGACTGCTTAGAAATTAATTGAGAATCCTCGTAAAATCCACCGTTGAACTTGAACTCGGCCTGGTTCTCATTTATATTCATGTAAGGAGAAATCCATTTGTGAAGTTCATCTTGCCTTTTCTTCTTTATTATATGATATGAACATTGGCCTTGACAAGGAAGTCTTCGAGGGAAAATACTGTAGTACGCTATTAGTATTCGTGTGAAGTTGCCTGTTAAAATTAAATTACCAGTTTTTATGATGACCGTATATTCCAATTTTAGACATGAGGATACTAAAGAAATCTGGTAGATTAGGGCTAGGGTACAAATTATTTATAAAATTAATTTTCTACTACTAGTTTTACAAGATGTTTTGCGTCTAGCGGATGTGGTCAAAACCACGCAGAAAAAAAAATTATTAAGCTTCTCTTTTGATAATAAATAGACGAAGTCTAACTGGCGTGAATTTCGAAACTGAACTCAAGAAATACAGCACCCCTATTTTATAAATATAACAGAAAATTTAGTGATCATCATTAAGCAGGCAAGAATAAATACCTAGTGGTCTGTTCCGGTTTCATTATCCATCCAGTAATCTTCGTTTCCGTACTGGTAGTATTTTAATATTAAATTGAGCACTATTTCTCTTAGTCATTCTTACAACTTGTAATCTCCATTTAAAAAAAAAGTAAAGTGATCCCACAACAGGCCCGGAGGCCCTTGGGGTAGTGGGAGGTTAAGGCTCCCACTTTTTCTAGACAATCGGCACTTTACGTCAGCCGGGTTGTCAGCCCTGCGTGACAGCCGCCTTTACCCCAGAACAAGCGTCTGGTACTCATTCCCGTTAAAGGCTGAGTCGACCCCAGGGCCATAGTGCCGCCAGAGGGTTTGGGTCAGTTTAAAAATCCTGACCCCAACGGGACTTGAACCCTCGACCCTCCGGCTTGTAGCTCAGTGCCTTAACAACTACGCTACGGCGTGCCCCCCCCATCTCCATTTAGAAATCATAAATACATAAAATACGATTTTTCGTTCGGTTCCATAGAAGAATCAAAGTTGCAATATTGCTTTATTACGTATAGAAATAGTCGATGGGATTTTTAATTAATTTCTGATATTTGGTCATAAAATAAGATAATACAAAATTTAACCAACTTTTAGGAATTCCGAATTTCAGCAGGATACTACATAACTTATCCCTATTAATTGAATTGTATGCCTTTTGAAGTCTACATGTAGCTGATATACAGTGTCATTATATTATTTCTTTACTAAAATCTGTCTTCTACTAAAAATCTAATCTATTGTAGACTATTCACAGTAGCCTCTGCCCGCTCCTGGAATCTCCTTCCTCAAGATATCAGTGGTTGCCGCACACTTGGCACCTTTAAGTCACGCTTATACAGTTACCTGTTGTCTAATAATTAATTTTTCTCTATTTATTTAATTTTATACTATGTCATCAATATTTTCCTAGTTTTTTTATATATCTTGTACATATTATATATTTAATTCGTTAAATTTAGAGTAAATCAAAATACATTATAAATATTAATTGTATTGTATTCATAACTTGTAATCTATATATATATATATATATATATTTAATTCGTTAAATTTAGAGTAAATCAAAATACATTATAAATATTAATTGTATTGTATTCATAACTTGTAATCGTTTATATATATATATATATATATATATATATATATATATATATATATATTGTAATTTAGATTTAAGACTATTTTTTTCTTTGTATTTTTTTAAAACCTGGTTGAGTGGTAGACAAGGCCTTAAGGCCTTAACTCTGCCAGGTAAAATAAAGCTATTATTATTTTTTTATTATTTTTATTTTTATTTATTCTAAATCCACATTGAATATCACCTATTGTGTCGTCAATATAGGGAGTAAATTTGGATATTAATTCTGTTTCCATTTAATCTGATCGTTGTATACGCACTTAAAAAAAGCTCTTCCACCTTCCATTTATTTCTTGGAATTTCGCTACCTATTTTGTGTCTTAATGTCACTCCACTTAAAGATTTTTAAAATTTTATTAAATTTATTAATTTACAAAATCTTGGGAGGACATATACAGTACTTCTACTTTATCTTCTGGCATCCTCAATTTTTATGTCATACCAATGAAGTTCTTTATTTATCATTGTTATATTTAAAATAAATAATATGCTATTTCTATGGCAAAATACAACAAACTCGCTATTTCTATGGTAACACATTTGGCACTAAAGAAATGTAGAATATTTATGGTACAGTAATTCTAGCGTGTTTTATATTAAAATTGAATTTTGAAACAGTATTTTATGCAAATAAATTGAGATAAGAACTCGTCTAAAATTATATTTCCTGAAGTACCGTTAGTTAAAGCCTGTTGTGAGACGTAATCTAACTAGGAAATAAAACAAGCAGGTAAATTAAAATTCAACAGTTTTTCTCATAGCGCTTATTGTTTTAAATTCTTGCATAATGCTTTATTTATTTTATTTTAAGACAAATCTTCTTATAGTTGTGCATTCACTTTTATACGAATAGACATTTCGCTATTTTATAATATTATTTATCTGCACGTTTGTTATTTAATGTTTTGCAAAGATAAAGTTTTTTGATTTAATATTTTATAATAATATGTAGAATGCTACAAGTAAAACTTAGGTACATCCTTTTAAGAACTTGTGGAAAGCGGAAAGAAGACTACACGAGCCATTATTTGTTCTTTCTTTAACATTAAATTGAAAATTTTACTGAAATTTGTAACAGCAACATTACCGAGTGTGTTGGCGCAAGTAGTAGCGTTTGAGACCCGTACTCGAGAGGTTTCGAACTCAAATTCGGGAGGCGACCAACCTGATACTTTTGTGTTTCCCTCAGTTGTCAAGGCAAATGCTAATTTAGAATTTTATTACCCGGTCCCCTTTCATCATGTTCACCTTTTCATATTATGATTTAAAATGGAATATATACCAATAAGTGGACGCGCTAATTGTTATATTGGATGTTTAAGCGTATATCAATACGGAATAAAGACATCGACATTTTGTATGTAATATTTTATTCTTAAATAGCATTCAATTACTTCTTAAATAGTGTATATTTCATAAATTAATATTCTTTCTTGGTTTCAGGTAAGTTTGCTTGGTCCATTAATGAATTTGTTCCAGTTAACGTAAGTGACATTATTATTTTTAATTTTTAAAATTCATATGGGTCATTGTGTTACATTTGAGTTTGTATAATGGATAATGAAACTGATATTAAGAAACGTAAGTGTTTTGAGAAATATAATGTAATGGGAGCACTGCTGTAACGAAATTTGGCGAGTTTGTATGTATATAAAAAAAATATTGAATATAATAATTGAAAACATTGAGAAGAAGATATATTTTCTTCCTTTGTTAATATTCCTATATCATCGTACAATGGGAAAGGTGTCTCTATTTGTGGCATTAATTCCAGCAATGTATGTAAACCTTAATGCATCATATCAATTTAAAGGTAAATTAACGCTGAAAAATGGGGCAACACCTATTTTGATATTCTTGATTTGGAGGATTAATTGGATTTGACACACAATACTATTATAAACTAATAATATTAATTATGCATGGATTTCCAAAAACTGACCAAATGGAATGAAGGCAAATAAGACAACGTAAGAGAAGAAAAACATTTTATTAGTTCTGTTGATTATTTTCTTAAAATATTTTCATTAAATTACTTTTACAAATTAAGTATTAACTAATGATAGAAATATATTTAAGCCTAACGAAAATATTATTTATGCATTTATTTCATGATTTTGGGGTTAATATTTTTATAATGAAAATGTAATAACAATATAAAGATTTATCTTTAATAACAAAATCGATTTTAAAAGTCATGCATGTTAGTATTATTACAAATTAAACAATTCCAGCATTATCGTTTTTTATGACTAACTAATGTCCCAAATTGCAGTCAATGATCAATCACATTTCAATGAATTTTTATTTACAACCAATCACAGTCTTTTTCGCCTCGTTTTTATCAGTTTCATTTTATCAAGTGGCTCCCCGATTGTGTGTGTGTGTGTATATATATATTATATATATATATATATATATATATATATATATATATATATATAGTGCACGAATGTAACCAGATTCTGTTTGCGAGATATAATAGAAAAACATTCGTAACAATTGAATATACCATAAAAAACGTATTATTTCCCAGAAATTAACGTTGCAGAAAAATATAATTGGCATATTTACATCATAAGACATCAGAAATTAATTAATAACCTGTAATGATGTATTTAATTTTTTCTCCGCTATGGTGCATTCTTACAATGTTGCGATTCTATTTGGCAATAAATATGATCTAGTTGCAGTGATGAACAAGTGAAACATCGCCGTTTACATTAAATGTATAAATATTTTAAAATAACTATATTTAAATAATGATTTGTTTATAAACAGCTTAATTTTATTCTTTAAATAATCCCAACAAATGCCACTCTTGATTTCCAAATTCTCTAGATAAATTCACTCCTCACGACATATTTACATCATGGGACATCAGAAATTAATTAATAACCTGTAATGATGTGTTTAATTTTTTCTCCACTAGGGTGTATTCTTACAATATTGCGATTCTATTTGGCAATAAATATGATTTAGTTGCAGTGATGAACAAATGAAACATCGCCGTTTACATTAAATGTATAAATATTTTAAAATAACTATATTTAAATAATGATTTGTGTGTAAACAGCTTAATTTTATTCTATAAATAGTCCTAACAAATGCCACTCTTGATTTCCAAATTCTCTAGATAAATTCACTCCTCACGACATATTTACATCATGGGACATCAGAAATTAATTAATAACATGTAATGATGTGTTTAATTTTTTCTCCACTAGGGTGTATTCTTACAATATTGCGATTCTATTTGGCAATAAATATGATTTAGTTGCAGTGATGAACAAATGAAACATCGCCGTTTACATTAATGTATAAATATTTTAAAATAACTATATTTAAATAATGATTTGTGTGTAAACAGCTTAATTTTATTCATTAAATAGTCCTAACAAATGCCACTCTTGATTTCCAAATTCTCTAGATAAATTCACGACTCACGAATTGGAAATCACTCGTGGCATTGCTTATGATGTTATTATAAAGAATGTTATATGAACTATGGGCACGAACAACTACAGTGCGATCAGTTTAGATTTGGGCTGCAGACGCAGGGTTTGTGCTTTGTTATGTCTGCATATTTATTTAACTGAGAATTGTTTCCTGTTCTAGGAAATATTCGGTTTAATATTGGAAAGCTAAAATATCATGTCTGTTTCGTCAAAGAAGGGAAGGTATTTATGACGTCAGTATTTTCCTTCAACTCCTATAATCCACGTGCTCGCTCAGTCGCAAGTATCCAAATAGGGTTGCTCACCAGTTGTTGATGACTATTACAGCATGTTGCTGCAGGTCCTCCTATGTTTAGCGCCAGCCAGCACATTTCAATTTTTAGGATTTTTGTGAAGTTTTATGCGCATCTGTCCCACTCTGCTGCCTGGAAAAGTAAAAGCACAACTAATACTACTGCCATTACTACTAGAGTTACCATTACTACAACTGCTACTATCACTACAGGGTGCAGGAGATCTAAAAAAAAAAAAAAAAAAAACCGCACGCGTGATCGTGCACGTGAGGGGTTTTCTTTATTGTTACCAAATCGCGAAACATGCTTGATATGATTTCGGGGATTCACAGTCCTGTGTTGTACTTGCAGTGCAGTGTGAAATGGAAACTTGAATGTTAAACGTAACAACACTAATTTTAATTCGCATCACGTCGACTGTATCAACATCATTTACATGGCATATATGCGATGAAGGTATCATCGACAGTGAAAATGGAAATAATTTGGGTATAGAGCCATTGGAGACGAGCGAGTGAAAGGATATTTTGACAATGTTATGGTCTTCGCACCAGATGGGAGGAGAAACATCAATCAAAAGTAAGATACAATGCACTGTATACTACCAGTACTACAAACACAATCACCAACACCACACCCACCACCACCAGCACCACCACCACAACCACCCATACACCACCACTCACCTACCACCACCACAACCACCCATACACCACCACTCACCTACCACCACCACAACCACCCATACACCACCACTCATCTACCACCACACACCGACCCCTACCCACCACTCACCTACGCACCACCACAACCCCCGTACACCACCACTCACCTACCACCACCCACCCCCCACTTCACCTACCACCACCCACCACCCCCGCCCCTCCCACAGCTCCCC
>JASPKZ010009017.1:0-54765 GCA_030220185.1 Diploptera punctata | reverse complement strand
GCACGCAGTTCCAGACAGAAATGAACCTATGGTTTATTTCTTTGTGCATCTCATTCCTGTTTTGTTTGTGGATTATTGTTGCTAGGTATTTGAATTTCAACCACTTCCTCAAAATGTGTTTCGATGTCATGTTAGAATTGTCTGTCCATTTTTACTGGGTTTCCCATGTTCTTGTACTATTGGTCCATGTGAATAATTTGTTTTGGGATTGTGTGCTTATCCATTCTCTTGGTTGAGCCCATCCACTGTCCTTTCTAGTGTGCAATCCGTCTAATGACTGTTCATATATATGCCAACACAACCCCAATTAACCTAATTTCTGAACTTTTTTTGTTCTTCGTTCCTGTTTTGGTTCAGACCCAGTGTTCAATCCATATTTGATAGTTTGGAAACCGCTATTGTTTTATAACATTTTAAAAGTGTCTCCTTCTAGTTCCCTTGATACTCCGTTTTATTGTAACCACACGATACCCAAAGTATATTTATTTTGTTTGTAATTCTTCACTTTTTCTGACCACACATTTTATATCAGATTATTAAAATGATTTCATTCTTTTCTATTATTTTATTTTCTAATGGGATTTTACTCTTATTGTCCATACCCTTAGAATAGTTTAAAACTTTTTGTTTTGGAATGGGTACTTTCACGTGCATGTTTCACATATTTTACTAATTTATAAATTTCCGTTGTAAGCGATCTTCTGTTTCATATGCCACAGATTCTGATCGCTTGCGAAAAATAGAGTGGACATATATAATAAAATATCCTGAATTTTAAAATGTTCAGTTAAAGGAGTTCGCCAATCCTGTATGACATCGTTAATATACACATTAAAAAATATGGTGAAATGGGAATCCCTGTTTCACTCCACGGTTTATTGTCGCTGTTTTATTGTTTCTTTTTTTTTTACTCATCCTAATTAATTTTTTATTATCTACAAATAAACTTTCAATAATTGCAACTAAATTTAAGAATGCCTCTGCCTATCATTATATTCCAAAAGCTCTTTCTATTCACCCTATCAAAGTCCTTCTACAAATAATAAACTGTCATACTTGTTAGTAGTTATACTTCTATGTTTCTCTATTAACTATGTTAATAAACATATGCAGTCTGGAAAAGACCTTCCTTTTCTAAAACCGTTTTGAGTTTGTCGATAGCACATTTCAATACTAATATTAAGACAACGTTTTAAGATGGAGGCATAGATATTATTATAAAACCTGTATTTTAAAAGGCTTTTCCTCGACTATTTAACTCATGCCCTAAATGGGTGTGTTCATGACCAATCCCGTTTTCAATGAATTTTTGTGTTAGCAACCTATCCCGTCGTGATCACCTCGATATTTATCAACTTAAGTTTATCATATTAAATAAATCTCCTTTTTAACATTCTGAACAGGTCAGATAATTATTTTGCAGTGATTGACTTCTAAGATATATGTTGAATATAGCAATTTATATAGGCTACAAGGATTTAAGAATCATCGACTGGATTTGGCTCCCAGATTGGTATACGGATGTAGTGCAAGTAACGCTTGCGGGATATAATAGAAAAAATGTAGCATTGATTATACCACAATAAAAACAAACCACTGTTTGCACTTTCTTAAATGTGTTAATTTCCCAGGTACTTACGTTCCAGAAAACTATAATTGACCATAGGCCTATTCACATCATAGGGCGTCAGGAAACACTATTAATAACCTATAATATTGATGTAAATACAGTTTTGTGTGTTCATTTTTTCACCACTAGGGTATATTCTTACATTATTGCGATCCTATTTGGCAATAAATAGTATTATCTGGTTGCAGTGGATGAACAAAAAAACATAACAAACGTTTCTCATTTCTTTTCAAACATCACCGCTTACATTACATATATAAATATTTTAAAGTAACTATATTTAAATGATGATGTGTCAGTAAACATCTTAATTTTATTCGTTAAATAGTCCTAACAAACGCCACTTTTCATCTCCAAATCCTGTAGATAAATTGGAAATCACTCGTGACATTACTTATGATAATTACTATTATATTCATGTCTGCTACCTTTCTTATGTATTGGGTGGATATTTGTTAACTTGCATTCTTTTGGAACGTTTAATATTCTCTATAATGAACGTAAGTCTGGCTTTGGAACATCTTAGAGTGAACAAATCAATCATTGTTATATGATATAGGGTAGAAACGAAATGATGACGTTAATGTAGGGTATTTTAGTTATTTAAGCCGTGCGGTTCACATCTAGGGATTAATAACAATACAAAGAATCCAAGTAAAAGCTTGATATTGAGCGATTCCGTGAAAATATCATACCGAAGTGAACTTTAAGAAATTGTCGCAGGAATAGTTTTGTCGACGGAATCGAACACATCTTTAGAGATAAAATGTTCTGATTCCACAAGAGAATATTTCAAATATTTACTATTTTAATCTAAAATCAGTGGTAGAACTCGTCATATTCCAAACCTGTAAAAACAAGCAATTTTTTACGAATTTGTTGTTTAATTATTTGATCGTATCAATTTGTTTTATTTAACAAACTTTTGTTAAACCATATTCTGGTCCTTTTAGTCGTTACTGTAACAATATTAACTGCATATTAATGTTATAGATACCTTAAATGTGCTCTATTACTGTTAAGTGTATGCAATGGTCACTCAGTCACGGAAAACGTATACAAATCATTGTAATAATTGATGGATTAAAATTTCTTCCTGGATTTTAGGTTATCCGTATATAACTAACTAACTCACTGGCCCTGTCGAACTCCAAGGTTCATGGCCGCGCGGACATATAGGCTACATCCCTACCCTGAGATGTTTCCTAATCGTCCCCTGTATAATATACTTCCCACAAATCATGGTTAATGTTACTCTCCCTTCTAATTCTTGGCCGATCTGCTGGACGCTCATTTCTTGGAAACACCTACCTTGGTTTATTTTAATAGGATATTCTGAGTTTCGTTGTCAAACATCGAAAAATGTGACCACTAGAGCGATTTTTAAATTTTCGTTTGAGTCGAACTCCTACACCTAATGATTTTAACACATAATAGAAAACGGCTAATCACTCGTAGCATATATATATATATATATATATATATATATATATATATATTATTGTTATAATGATTCATATAGATTAATGTATCGACTTACACATTCACAGTCTATTTGTCATAGTTGGTAGATATATATATATATATATATATATATATATATATATATATATATATATGTATATATTATGGGTGAACAAGAGGAGCCGGACATCATAGGCATTATAGAAAAGAAAAGATTACAGTGGTATGGCCATGTAAAAAGAATGCGAGTGCTAAGATTTCCTAAAATGTTTATGGAATAGATCCCAATAGAAATGAGGAAGAGAGGAAGAGCGTAGAAAACTTGGATAGAAGGGGCACAAGTAGCTATGAATATCAGGGGATTGGAGGAAGATTAATGGATGGACAGAGAGGAATGACTTTTGGTTTCCGAAAGACGGTGGCAGCTGATATGATACCGGATGATATATATATATATTATAATTCCAAACACCAAACAAAAAGTTAAGAATAATCAACGCGTTTCAATAACGAAGTTATCATTATTAAGTCTTGAAAAGATAGCTTTGCTGTTGGAACCCGTTGACTATTTTATTACTTTTTTTGTGTGTTTTGGATTATATTCTCCTTCTTGTAAACTCATGTTTCCCTTAACAGAGATTTAGGCGCTCTCCCCCTACAGGGAAGAATTTGAACCATACTAATTTAGTTACACTTGTTTTCGTATAGATGTCATTTGAGTGGTCCGTGGTCAGCGTTTCGCCTCATACTGACATCTAGGAAACCAAGGTAGTACTAGGATGTGAATATTCGGTAAATTTTTGCTTTGACGCCTTTTAATTCAGGCTTAAGGATCTTTTACGAGCCTGAAAATCTTCAGACTCGGGACCTATAGCTTAAAGTCCCTCCAGGAGGACTCGCTCCTTGGATTTTCCGTCCTCAAAATTCCATCGACCCCGGCCGGGTTTGAACCCGCGACCCTCGGGACCAGAGGCAAGGAGCATAACCACTAGTCCACCGCATTATATATATATATATATATATATACTATAGCCCACAAACTGTGGTCTCGAGTTAGCGTGCTGCCTTGTCACACAGCGGGCCCGGTTTCGATCCCCGGTCGGGGCAGTTTTTCTGGGTGAGGTTTTTATCGGGGTTTTTCCTCACCTGTAAGACAAACGGTCTCCTAAATCATATGGCCATCATCATCGTCCTTCTCATTATCATCATCATCATCATCATCATCATTCTTTACCAGTGTGGAAAGCAAAGGGAGGCTACCACACCTACAATTTCCCTAGTAAAGCTGCAAGCATAGCATGAAAATGCTATGATTGCAGTGAAGGACCTGCCTTCGGGCAGAATTACTATGGATGGATGGATGGATATACTATAGTAATTCTGCCCAAGGGCAGGTCTTTCACCGCAATCACAGCATTTGCATGCCATGTTAGCAGCTTTACTAGGGAATTATAGATGTGGTAGCATTCGTTCCTTTCCACAGCGGTGAAGGGAGATGAAATTATAAGGATGATTATGATGGCATAATGATTTTCCGGGACCGTTGGACCCTAAGCTTCCTAAAATATGTCTTACAGGTGAAGAACGACCCGAAAAAATCTCACCCAAGAGCCTGTCCCGACCTGGAATCGTTCCCGGACCCGCTGCGTGACAAGGTAACTCGCTACCTCGAGGCCACTGCAATGGACTATCCATATGAACACCACGAGATTGTATATAATTATTTTTTCAAATACCCGAGACTGTCTTTCGACATTGCTGATGTTTCTCTCCTGGCATGTCGTACTTGTAACCCACATATGAGGTTGGGGCGCCTGAAAGGCGGGGTTACGTTTCCCCGATGATATGATGGATGATGATGATAGTGGTGCGCCAGGAGAGTTCTTAATCCTAAGATGAATATGAATGATGATGATTGCGATGGCCTAATGATTTCGGGGACCGTTATGGCCTTAAAGTTTTCCTGACATTTTGTCTTACAGGTGAGGAAAAACCCCGATAAAAATCTCACCCAGAAAACTGTCCCGACCGGGGATCGAACCCAGGCCCGCTGCGTGACTGTATATAATAATTACATATTGGTTCATTTGACATAGTGTTGTTTGTTGCTATGAAACAGATATCACATATAAAATAGGTACAAACAAAATATATTAATTTACGTACAAGTGATTCTAATAAATGAGTTTTATAAATTGTACGTATTTCCAGTCCATCCTTGTATCGAACTAAGTAGGGAGGTAAGTAGATAATAATTTAGCTTCCTTGGTTGGTAAATTCTAATTACTTGTGAATACAGATCAACATAGTACTAAACATAACATAGCGTGAGAGAAAACAAGTATTGTATAGTTTATTACTGTTCAGAGCGTGTTAGCAAATAACGCGTAATTGTATCAGTGATATGACATTAAGTGTTAAGACTTTTGTCCGTCCTTCTAACAACTTGGTAACAAATAACAATCAAATAGCAATTTTTATTTTCAGTAGTAAAATCAAAGACATCCTCAGTAATTTAAAAATCAATCAGAATATATTCCCTGTTTGTTTAAAGAACTGGATTATATAATATACTCACAACTAACAGACTATGTAAACTTTCTTGATGAACGCATGTCTGGCTTTGGAACGAAACATCACACACACACCGCACTTCTGCACGTTATAGAGAACATTAAATGTTCTACGGACAAAAGTGACAACAGTTCTACTCAACTACAGCAAAGTCTTTGATACTGTAGACATAAACTTGCTCCTAGCTAAACTAAAGGTATTACATGTCTGAGGCAACTCTGCCTTGATTGGTTTAGTTCTTACAAATCACTACCAATCAATTTCTGTTAATAATCGTTATTTCCTCTGCATTTTGTGAAGACAAGAATAAATAAAACCTACAGTATTAGTTCTTATCAGTTATTATAAGTAATGACACGAGTGATTTGCTAATTATCTAGAGGATTTGAAAAGCAAGACAGGCATTTGATAGGACTATTTAACGAGTAAAATTACTCTGTTTACTCACAAATTATTATTTAAATATAGGTATTTTAAAATATTTATGCATTTACTGTAAACGGCGATGTTTGAAAACAAGTGAGAAATGTTTGGTTTATTTCATTCGTTCATCACTGCAACTTTATCATACTATTTATTGCCACATAGGATCGCAATATTGTAAGAATACACCCTAATTGAGAAAAAATGAAGCACATTAAACTGTATGTTATAACCAACATTACACGTTGTTAACTCGTTTTTTCGGAAAAATGTCAATAAAATCAGTATTCAAACACAATTATTGAACACACAATTATCAAATGTGTACGTCGAAGGACTCTGTTCATTATTTGCTATATTCAAGTTCAAGAGTCGGTCACGGCATATTACTGCTCTGGCCTGTTCAGAATATTAAAAAGGAGGAGCTTTCTTTAATATGTTAAACACGAGTATATAAATATCGAGGTGAAACACGACAATGATTGGATGTAAAACAAAATTCATTGAAACGTGAGGTCATTGACTACCATTTGGTACATGAGTTAAATAGTCAAATATTATTAAGCCTATTATTGTTGTGATAGTAACACTAGCCCTGGTAGTATCACAACTAACTCACTGACACTATCGAACCCGTAGGTTCATGGCCTTGCGGATATAATCTCTCCATACATCCCTTTCACGACCTAATATTTTCCAATCATCTCTTGTACAATCTACATCCCAAAATCATGGTCAGTATTATTCTCCCATCTCACTCTTGGTCTACCAATTGAGCGTTTTCCTTCTGGTTTACTTACATAAAGTTTCCATTCTCTCTTCCGTGTCACATGCCCTGCCCATTGCAGATTATTATACTTAACTGTTATTATACACATATTTATCTAGTGGGTTCATAGTCCGAAGTAATATCAATCTATTAGAAGATTCTTGTTTATCAAATATTAGTAATATTATTAGTTAATTCAAATAGTCTTTAAACAGTGAGAATAAAATTAAAGGAAGGTGTCTTTTGTTCAAATTCAATATTTTTTTATTAAATGAAGTTTCTTTAATACCCTGACAGACAATGTATAAGCACTTTGCGAAGATTTCAAATGGGTTAGTTAGTAATTTTTTGATAATGAAGAAAGATCCCGTTTTCAAGGATGGTATCAGCAAACGTAATCATACGTATAGAGAATTTCATCATCATCATCCTTCACGTATTAGGTCTTTGCCTGTTCCGATCTCACATCTGTGGTCTTCCCACCGATCCTCGTCCTACAGAATTATACATGAGTGCCATCTTTGGTATCGTATCATCTGTCATTCTTTGCAGATGCTCCTTCCAATTGTTCCTTATTCTTCTATTTGTTGAAGAAGTGGTTGTACTTTTAGTTCCTCTCTAATATTTTCATTTCTAATATGTTCTTCTCTTGTACAACCTTTCACAGCACGTTGGAATCTCATTTTCGCTGCCTGAATTTTACTTTTTCATTTTGCCTTACAGAGAATTCCTTGTCATATATCATTGAAAGTTAACTTCCTGCATTGTCAACTAGAATTCTAACTTTGTGAATTTATCAACAAATGGAAGATTTTCACCAGGACATAAGGATAATGGAGGAAAGTTACCAAGGTTTCTGGAATGATTGTGTAATGGTAGATCACTGCTGGATGCTCCAGAAGCCATGTGCCAGAGAAACATGAAGTCTACATCATTAAATCACAGGCAGTTTGTTTATTTATCATTTACTCTTGTTTTAGGTCTTAGATTTATGGATATCAACATAACCTGCCACAATAACATGTAGAGGAAGTTCGGGTAATGTGGGCCCTTCGGTTTGAGTGGACCCTCTTAATATCTTATTTAATTGGTGCTGCCCTCGAAAAGAAAATGTTTTAATTTCTTTCCCTAATCAACTTCGACATGTTCAATGCCTGTTTCCTTTATTCTTTGTGCGCAGAATGGTTTATTTGTGACATTTATGAAAACAGCCAATTTAAAATTCTTCAAGCTAAGAATTAATTCTTCATTTCCGCTATTGAATGTGATAAAATATTGAAAAATCACCTAAATATATTATATTATGTAGATGCTGTTTCAATACACTAATGGGTTTAGTTTGATATCACGTGACAGGCGGCTGTGTAAAATAATTAAACATAAAACAAAGTAATTTGGTTAATGTGGACCCTCCACGAGGCGGTTAAAGTGGACTTCGGTGCACTTTACACGAATACGTATATTTTATCTATAAGGATGCTATATGTAAAAACCATGCACTTCATTTTATTTAATATATTTGTAATTTTGCTAAACCCAAATCTTTGTCTGCACATGAATGACACCTGCATGTTATAATCAAAAATAATTTTTCAAAACATTAAATAAATATCAACACTTATTAATTACGATCAGTCATAAATACTTTCAGATTACTTTGTGACCGTCTGTATAAATTAATGGAGTAAATAAACTTAAAAATAGTCTAAAGGCTAAGGTTGACTCTTGGGTCCATTTTATCCGAATATGGATGCTAAAGTGGACCTATCTTGTAACGTAAAATAGTTCATAAATTATGAAGAAGTTTCCATATTTGAATAAAATAACAATGATATTTCATAGTTATAGCACTAATGATAATCACTGTAATTAAACAAAATTCGAAAATCTTAATTAAAAGAAGAAAAACAACAAATTCAAAATAAGGTCCCACATTATCGGAAGTTTCTCTAATTTCGTTATAGTAAAAACTGAACGTGTTAGAAAAAAACTGAAAAGTGTTTTCGTAATCAGCATGAAAAACTGGTCTAGAGACACATATTTGTATTTTTGATGATTAAAAATATGATTTTTTAGACCAGTGCTATTCTTTCCTCGGCTGCGATGTCCCCTAATGTTATTGTTTTTCTAAGACTAATATTAACGCTAGCCTGATTGTTATGATATCTATAGTAACAAATTGTTGTATAATAATCACTACATAAACTATGGCAACGAATTTGTTTGGAGAATAAATATTTCACAAATCGCATATCGGTATGTTCTCTAATTGCATTTAAAGACTGAATTGAATTCCGTAATAGTATTGCAAGAAGCGTGTTAATGGAAAGGAAAATGTATTATGAATAGAGTCTGGGTTTAGAAGGAAAACACACTATTAAAATAGTACGAAGAAAGGTAAGGTTTTTGAAAACACTTAAAAGGGAGTATAACGAAAAAAAGTGAATACATAACCATTCCTACTTTCATTTCTCTATATTAAGAACAATTGTACTTAATTATATTCAATTTTTCTTAATATGTTTGGAGGCTAGATTCCATTCCTTTGTTATGTAATTGGCATCTTTTAAAAGAAATCTAAATTTATATTTGCTCTAAACTCGACTTCATTATTATCCAGTGTAAGATATATATATATATATATTATATATAATTAATTGGTGTTTCCCGTATAATGTATCATTTATATTATTATTATTATATTATTATTATTATTATTATTATTATCGTATCATTATTGTTATTACCCTATAAAATGTTGTTTGTACATGACATTTACATTGCTACATTTATTGTATCTTTAACTGTTTATAATTAGTATAGTGTATATCTATATTTGTCGAATATTTATTTGTATTTGTGCTGGTTGAGTGGAAGAGAGGGCCTTATGGCCTTAACTCTGCCAGAATAAATAAAGTATTATTATTATTATTATTAGAATGCCTTTGTACAATCGCATAAAAAAACAGTGCTGTAAAGTACTTGGTTTTGACTCTGAAATCCAAAGCCCTGCACTTTACTACTTCTTCAAGGTAGGATTCTTTAAAAACTGTAATATAAGTTCGTCACGTTTATGAATTCAATAATAAAAGTACCTAGATTGACGAGATTTATGTTAAATGTTGTTAAAATATATCAGAACTGATTAAAAAATGAACTTACATAAAAATCGGAAAACCCGGGAAGTTAAAAACCACGTAATCTTGACTATTTTATAGGACTGCTGTACAGGATATTTGGAGTTCTATGACGATAAAAAAGTATCTGCTTTAACATCCGGTAAATGTAAACACTCTACTCGTGTCCGGTCGAGAGATGAGGTAAAGCCCTTGTTATTTAACCCATTCGCCTCAGAAGATGAGGTACACTCGCTTAACTCTGCCTGTTATTTATAATAACTGATATCTTAAGTTCGACACAACGTACCTACTTTTTTAAATATGAGCCTAATTTGGTAGGCAAATAAACCAATGATTAAACAATTTATTTTTATCTTTCGAACTCTTAAAATATAGTACATTCCATTGACAATCTAATGGAAACTCATACCCTATTTCAACAATAAAGTGACTAAATCCGGTACTTTACTAGTAGCCTCAAATGTGTATTAATACATCACGTGACACACTGTATATGCATTTGAAAGCTTACTAATTGAAAATCAAAACAAATTCAACTCTAAAATTGCAAATATTCTGTTTTTCATTCTTGTGCATAACATTTTCTTTCATTCTGTCTTTTAAAGTAAACATTCCCGTTCCTTAAAATAAACAAAACTTCTGCCGCGAGAGACTTGCAAGTCAATTGATCTATTAATTGGGTGACCTCTTGTGTCATTTTATAGAGGTAGGTAAAAGTGTGTGTAAAGTGGCGACAGACGATAATGTAAAACAGTATATGGTTGGTATGTGGTCAGAATGACTGTTAATTCTTTAGTCGCTATTTATTATCGTGGCTTCGTCTAAGAGATCGTAGAACTGTCCATTCCTTATCCCTTCTCTATAAAATACTTCACACATCATCGCCTAATTATTTATCACGCCGCTTCATCAGACTATCCGACACACATAATCTTGACACTCGATCCCATCAGCACATTGTCCTTTATATCCCGCCTGATCACACTGTATATTATGCATTATCTTTTACGGTGTCACTTACCAAAACATGGAATTCCCTTCCACCCTATGTCAGAGACTGTCCAACTATAACATCCTTCAAAAACAAACTAAAGAATTATTTAATAACAAACTAACTTATACACCTCACTGATAGTATTCTTTTAACAATTAATAAACTTAATTATTTATGAAAATAATATTAAGAATAACAAATATTTTTATTTGTTTTGTTTTAAATATTGTATAATCTTAAAATTAGTTCTCTATATCTCATTATTTTCCTTTGTTTTTTATAAACATTAGACAGGGACAATTTAATATGTCTTGCTTGTATACACTTTATTATTAGTTTTAGTCTTAATTTTAACTAACATTAACTGGTTGCATTATAGATCGTAATATAATAGATATTATCTTTTTGATCAAATTTTTACTTAGTATTTAATATTAGAGTTAATTCAGATTGTTATATTCTGATGTAATATATGTTTGTCCTGGTGAATGGAAGAGAAGGCCACATGGCCTTAACTCCACCAGGCTAAATAAATTTAATCTATTAGAGCTGCCCAAATTCATCGCGACCCTTGGTGGATACCAATCTCCCAGCCAACTCATTAACTAACTGGCTCTATCCAACTCGAAGGTTTATGGTTGCGCGGACATAAGCTCTCCATACATCCCTATTCTGAGCTAATGTCTTCCAATCATACAAGGTATAATCTACTTCCCTCAAATCATTCTTGGTCTTCCAACTGGGCGTTTCCCTAAGGACACCGATCTTTTACTAACCAATATTCCATGAGAAAATTCCTTATCCATAGAGACTTGTGGACCGGTGCCAAGACATGATACGTTAGGTCGTTGGATATTTCGATTCCTGTATTAATTCCATTCATAGTAATTCTGCCCGAGGGCAGATATTTGACTACATTCATAGCAATTTCGTGCTATGCTTTGCAGTTTTGCCCGGGAATTATAGGTGTGGTAGCTTCCCGTTGCTTTCCATACCGGTGAAGGATGGTGATGATAATGATAAGGATGATGATGATGGCCGGATGATTTTCGGGGACCTGTGGGTCCCAAGCTTCCAGACATTTGTCTTACAGGTGAGGAAAGACGCTGAAAAAACTCACCCAGGAGACTGTCCCGACCGAGAATCGAACCCGGGCCCACTGTGTGACAACGCAGAACGCTACCTCGAGACCACAGCGGTGGACCTGTATTAATTATTATATGGCAATTTCCGCATTAATGATTTAATTCCGCCTATTTTTTGCTTTGTTCATTAACTGCAGGTTATCTACCTATTTGGAATATGAATCTTATAGATTTTTCTCCTTTAATAATTCTCTATGTTTTCCAAGTTAATACACGACACTCATTTGTTCTCAGACTACAATATTATGCACTACATAAGTTAGTTATTTCGGTAGATCAACATAATGTTTTAGGTCTAGTTTAATGTAAAAGTTAACAAAACAAATTTCATAAAACATCACGAAACGTCTTGAAAGAAGTGAGTATGTAAAGACATCAAGTTATCTGGTGGAAACACTCATCACCCCAAGTTATATATTTAAGTGTAAAGCTATCACATTACAGGTCTCAGAGAGCTATTGAAAAAGTAGAGATTATGACTGACGCCTCTTTAGACAATTGGAGACTATTTATCTCCCGATAAACACTGTTAGTCAACATAAGATATCTTGCTCTCATTGCGGCTGAATGGACACAGTGACATGAACCTACCACAATGTTTGTTGGTAAAAACCCTGACCTCATGTGGAATCGAACTGACGATTTCCCGACTTATAGTCTACTGCCTTAGCAAATTATTCGTGTTTTATACCGTTATTTTTAAGAATATATTAATGTTTTTTTCTTATTCTGGCTGATGTTGATAATCTTATTTAAAACATTAATTAATCCTCTTTTTTTTATTTTACCCAACACTTTTTCTTTTGTGCGCCGCAATTGGACTTCCATATTTTTGCAATGGGCGGATGAAAATAAATGTGAACGAGAAATAAACATTAAATAGCTTAGCTGAGTAGTTGTGACTCCGGTACATCATGAAGATAGCAAAGAACAACACAATATAACAAAACACATATCATACCCAATGTTAAGTTAGAAAGAGGAAATGTTTAATTAATAACAATCCTAAAAAAATTATCTGGGACCATCAGGGATTCCATGACCTTGACGATAGTGGGAGCGTTTAGAGCTAAATCAGAAGTACCATGGCAGGGCTAGCTCTACTGGACAAACCTTGAGCGAGAAACTAAATAATTAATTAATCTCCAAGAACGTGTCAAACTGCATCAATGCCAGAAGAGAAAATTTGACTTTCCAACGAAAGATTACAGAAGATAGATCAATGGGCAGGAGGATAATGTTAGCCGTAGAGAAGATAATCTTCTAAGGGATATAACCTTAAATAAATCCTAGCGTTCCAAGTTGGAGTTTGGATGTTAGAACCCACTCCACAAATATTCCAACATAAAAAGCTAGACCATGTATAATCGGATAAAACTTAGTTTAGAAGGTTAAAATCAGTATTATGATATTATTTCTATTTAACGACGCTCTTTAACATCTAAGATCATTAGAGCACAATTCAAATCTGAGCGAGAAAGGATCAACATATTTTGCTCCGAGTTATATTTCTTCAAACGTGAGGTTCTTTACATGCAGTAAATATATCCACGGTACCGAAGTATTTGGTGACTTTTAGACGATACCAGTGCACAGTCTTCTAATGTCCTGTAAATCCACACATCTCGGTGAGATTGATTTCGTGACCCTGGAAGTCAGATGGACGCGTGGTAACCATTGGTCCACCAAGATTGTCTACGACGTTCAAGAAGAAAAAGAAGAAGAAGAAGAAAAAGGAGGAAACAAAGGATAAAGAGAATATATTTTATATATTTTTGTTGCATGTGCATGAAAATTACATACTAAATACCTCACTCGCATTATCGAACCCGTAGATTCATGGCCGCATGGACATAAGCTCTCCATACATTCCTACTCTTTACTAATATTTTCCAATCATTCCCTGTGTAACTACTTCCCTCAAATCACGGTCAATGTTATTCTCCCATCACATTCTTGGTCTACCTAATGGGAGTTTTCTTTCTGGTTTTCCTACAAAGAAGCTTGCACGCACGTCTTTCATTCTCCATTTTTCACACATGTCCTGCCCATCGCACTCTTCGAGACTTAAGTGTTCTTATTATATCTGGCTTCCTATAAAGACCACGTTATGTAGTCTTCTCCATTAACCTTTGTGTTCATCTCTGTTTGGTCCAAACAAATCATAAGAACTTCCACCCAACGTCAAATTAACAAAATTTTAACTTAGTGTCAGGTTTTTATGAAGATGAAGCTGTGATCTCAGAATTTATTAACAAGGGATTCCACGAGAAAACTAAATGTAATTTGTTTTATCCGATATGGGACTTTTCCGCTACGTATAGTTAATATATATTTCCATTCCATTGGCGTGGTTTAACCTCACACTTTGTAAGTACTTTTACGTATCACACGCCACCCGGGCCTTACAGTCGCACCACTTGTCCGGGGAGCTATTTTAACCATACAGGACATGGTGGGCTTCCTCGAATGAGTGATCAGCTCAATGTCAGGGCCACCTCCAAGACAGCACAACATTAAGACGAACACTCCATTTATACACCCATTCATACACCCTCATGGCGAATATAATAACGGTTGCCAGATGATGTTCGTGGATCATTTTGGCTCTAATAATTTACAAGGAAGATAACTTCCATAAAACACTTGTTGAATAACAAAAAATGTGCAATAACGTACGAGTACGTTACGAAGAACGCCACTAATGTGAAACTGAAAAATATTTTAAATTAATAAAATATTACTATTTCACAAACTGAATTCAAACTCTTTTATCTATACGTCTATACTGCTAAGAATATTAGATAGATCAAAGGCTAACGCTTTTTTTATAAAAGGTAAATATAAATACAATTTCAAATACCAAATTTATGATCATTTGAAACACTCATTCAATAACGTAAAAAAAAATAAATCCAAAGTTACAAATATTCTATTTACCTTATTTTAGATAACATTTTGTTATTATGCTTTAAAATGAAGCCATTCCGGTCTCTAAACTAAATTAAACTCATGGAGCGATAAGTGTGCAAGGAACTTTGTATAACAGAGAGGTAGACGTTATAGCTATGTGTGATAAGGGGACAACCGTCGGATTCCCAAAATGTTATACACGGTACATACTACAACTGAAATTCCTCACAATTATAGGTGGTCACCGTTCCACACTAGCCGACATTCAGTGAGTAAATTTCTTCCACACAGGGACTCGAACCAAGGGATGTTCGGTAGCTCTACGACAAGGCGTAATGTCTTAGACTTTCAACATTATCACTATATGAACATTTCCGCACCAACAACTCTCTTCCATCCGTTGCTTATTTATTTATAAGCTCTAGGTTACATATTGTTTCCAATATCCATTTTATTAATATTTTTCACAATTCTCTACTTTTCTTAAATTTATTGCAGGGGGTTTATTTGTTCTCACCAGGCTTCAAAATTATATATTTTTAAGTTGGCGTAGCGCATTCTTGAGCCATAGCCTCTCCTTTGTAAGCAGATACTGGTCCAAGTTAATGTTTAGTTACATTAAGTGTTCATAGATGTCATGGATGGCTTGTGGTCAACACACCCACTCAATGAGACATCTAACAGGCAACTAAGGTATTTCTAGGATGTTGAGGTGAGCAAATTTTACATAGAGGCCTCTTTATTCAGGCTTAAGGATCTTTCACGAGACTGAAAAATCTTCGGACTCAGGGCCCACAGTTAAGAGTCTCTCCCGGAGGACGTGCTTATTGAATTTTCCGTTTTGAAAAGTCCATTGACCCCGGCCGGGTTTGAACCTCGGAACCAGCTGCATGGAACATAACCACTAGTCCACCGCACCAAAACTATATATAGCCGAATAACCATTTAAATGTATAATGGGATTTTTCCTCAAAGCATAATTAACACATTTATTAAAACTGGAATAATTTAATAATTTGCACAAAATGCGTCTTGTTGACAACATGAATGATGACACAATAACCGTAACGTTACCAAGCAACGTCATTGAATATGAAATAGAAAATTACGGTTTTAAATGGTATTAATAAAAATATTAATATTTTGCAGATTGGATTCAAAACTGTTTAATGTGAGTAGCTGAGATTTACAGACAACGCTTCCTCTATCAGGTAAATACATTTTCAAATATCTCTTTTATGATCGTTTAAATGCTAGTTATTATATATCCTCAGAGTAAATCAAAGTAACGCACGTTACGAAGCTCTGCACATGGTGCTTCATCCCCATCCATCCTTAATTTTCTATATTATTAATTATATAAAAATTTTCACGTCAATGATTTTCTTCCATGTGTAGATTATTTCATTTATAAACTCCAGGTTATGTGATTAGTTGGGATATCTACATTTTGATACAATTATTTTCATTACTAATTATATCTTTGTTGGCTTCTACCGTTTTTCTCTGCCACAAATTTCAATTCAGGATTTCTCCAAACTCATCTCATACATTTCATTCATTCGCCCCCGTGGCGTAGCGTCAGACGTGATCGACCTGCACACGTGTCGTACACAGACGTCTCTATAAATATAGTGGCTTCACCTCAACTCACCCCTCATCCCGACACTAAGTTGGACACGAGTTGAGGATATTATATAATAATAATTATCTTTATCAAGTTACACTAGTGCTTAGTGTTTGTTATTTTGACCTCAGACTTTGAAATTATACATTGTTAAGTTACGTGCAAACTGTTATTTTTCAGATTTATTTATGGATGTTCTGTAATTTTCATCATTTATTGTTGGGCTTGTCTAAGTTTCATTTTCTTCTTATTCTTCTTCTTGCAAGGATTGAACCGTTTTGGTTTGATCCGGGTTCAAGTATTATAGCTGCTGTGTCCATCTTTTTCGAGGGCGTCCCCGATCTCTTCTTCCTCCTCTTGGTTGATAGTTCAGACTTTTCCTAGCCAATCTGTTGGTATCCATTCTGCAGACATGTTCATACCATTTACTCCTGTACTCTTGTATTTTATCTGTAAAACTGCATATTTGGGTAGTTCTTTACCGTAACTTCACTTCGTTTTTCACGCATTAAAGTGTATCCTGCCAAAAATCGTAAATATTTCATTTCTGCTGCTAAGTTTCATTTTAAAAGCAAAATTATCTCGAAATTCGGATGTACACGTTTTTGCACCGTAACCTACTTCCAGACATATTTAGTGTTTCACCAAAATATATTCTTCAATTTACTTTTAATGGTGAAATATTAAATATAGTCTTATAATAAAATACAACAAACAGATCAGTCATGGAGGGAAGTATAAACAAGGCAGAATTCTTATTCAAATTTGAGTAATTAGAAATGCGAAAGTTTGACGTTTGTTAAAAATAATGTTTTAATGTTTGAACGGACGTGACCTACATTTCGGAAAGTATTGGCCTACTATGATGGGTTAGAGACCCCTAGCACCCATAGGGATATGACATGTAATGTAATACGACCGTTGCTGATATCGAAACCGATTAAATTTAAGCCCAACTTTTTACGTAAAGTGTTCCTAAGAGGGAGCGAGATGGGAAGAAAAATAAAAAAAATATAAAAACGGGTCGAGATTAGTGTTGAATCCATGGTCTGTCTGGTCGATAAGTTGATTATTGACTCCCGATGACATTTAATCCGAACTTTTGACATCTAGTCTTCCTTGGAGGTTAAGGATGACAAGGGGTAAAAAAAAATAGAAAGTGAAAAATGAGCGAGATTAGTGTCGAATCTATAAGAGTCGTAGTCGGTAGACAGATTGGTTACATCCAGATGACAGTTAAATCCTAGTTCCCCAGGGATTTAAAAATATTCCAAAATCACTGACATTAGTTCAAAACCGTATTTCGGGGCCGCCGAGAATAATGGTGATAATTCTATACATAAAGTTCACGTTTAGCAGAAGAGGAGTGAGAAGGTGAAAAGTAAGCTGATGGCAACAAGGAAATACGGATAAATAATACATGGGACTTTCTATATTTGTGTGTGTGTGTGTGTGTGTGTGTGTGTGGATAAAGGAATATAAATTATATTATTCGCTAATTCATTAACACAATCACGTCAAATACATCAAATTCTATTAAGAGCCTAACAGTCTTCAGACTCGGGTCCCATGGCTTAGGGTCTCTCCTGGAGGACTTCCTCTTTAGATTTTTCCATCCTAAAAATCCGTCGACCACGGTCTGGTTTGAACCTACGACCTTTGAACTAGAGGTAAGTAACGTAACCACTAGACGAGCACGGCCGACATGATGATATACAGTGCACATTAATCCACTAAGTTTATAGTTCACTTGATTGACAATTACCAACTAAACGAAATATCAAACCGCTTTAGGGTTACAACAGCCTTATTGACAGGCGAGGACATTATTAATACAAATTGTACATAAGGAGGAGGAGAAATATTTTTTTAAATATCGTATTCAAAATTGTTTCTGCCCAGAACTTTGAAAGAACCAAAAATGGGGATCGAGACCTGTCAATTATCATTACCTCCCAAATTTCTTATAATAGTCTACTTTTTCTACTTGCTTATACAATTTTTATGGTATACTAGCGGACCCGGCAGACGTCGTCCCCTCTGAACGTTCAACTCTCGTGTCATAGCCCGACAATAAAAATATAAGTTATGTTCTTTTTACCTCAAAATTCACTAATTAATAAGTTCCAAAGAAAACTCCTCACTGTCATCTGTTGTGGCTCAAGAAGCTTGCATTATAACGTCACATTGTAGTCCCGCGGAATATGTCGGTATGCATATTTATTCACATTTGAAGCAAACAAATCCTATAACCCAATCGCAGCACCATCTAAAGGGGCCGCTTTAGAAAAAAAAAGTAATCAAATTCGGTCCAGTTGTTTAGGCAGTTTTTGATTTTGGACTTCAAGTAAAACTCCACTTTTAATTGTCTGATTTCGCCCCTCTTTGGATAACCCTACCTCGGTTTGTTTTAATAAGATATCCTGAGTTTCGGTGTGAAACATCGAAAATTGTGACCACTGGAGCTATGTTTAAATTTTTATTTCAAGTGAACTCCTGCACTCAATGGTTTTGTAGCGTCCAGTTGTGGTTCTAAACCATCCAGGAACCCAATCAGACACAAAACATAACATTTTTAAAAAATCGGCCCAGTCGTTTAGGCAGATTTTAGTTTCGGATTTCAAGTAAACCCCCACTTCTATTTGTAGAATTTCGCTCATTTTTGGATAATACCTTGGTTTATTTTAACAGAATACACTGATATTCATTGTGAAACAATGAAAAATGTGATTGCTAGAACTATGTTTTAAATTTTCGTTTGAGATGACTCCTACACCTAATGTTATACAACTTAATAGATAACGGCTAATCACTCGCCACATCTAAAAATCTTGATATACACATTTTCACGAAGATCGGTTGAACAATTTAGAAGTATATAGGCCTAAAGAATAGACAAACATACATTCATATGTGTGTGTGTGCGTGTACATATATATATATATATATATATATATATATATGATATGAAAACAAAAATGAATGCTTGAGTCGGGATTTGAACTCGAGTCTCTAAAGTCTGTACCTTTAGCGCTCTAACCAACTCAGCTACCCACGAATTCCAACACAAACATACAATTTTCTTATACATGTAGTATTCTCAATTCACACAAGCGGAAATTTGTTCCAACTGACATCTAGTAGCTAACATAACAGTTAAGCAATTTTTTTTTATATTTATAATATCCATATATACAAGCGTTACTGCTATAAAGTAAATATTCTCTTTAAAAATTTGCTTAACTGTTATGTTAGCCACTAGATGTCAGTTGGAACAAATTTCAGCTACCTCTTGTGTGAATTGAGAATACTACATGTATAAGAAAATTGTATGTTTGTATTTGAATTCTTGCGTAGCTCAGTTGGTTAGAGGCCTAAAGGTACAGACTTTAGAGACTCGAGTTCAAATCCCGACTCAAGCATTCATTTTTCTTTTCATATCATATTTGCCTTCATTGCCAAATGTCAAAAATATATTTATAATATCTATATATACAAGCGTTACTGCTATAAAGTAAATATTCTCTTTAAAAAATTGCTTAACTGTTATGTTAGCCACTAGATGTCAGTTGGAACAAATTTCCGCTACCTCTTGTGTGAATTGAGAATACTACATGTATAAGAAAATTGTATGTTTGTGTTAGAATTCTTGGGTAGCTCAGTTGGTTAGAGCGCTAAAGGTACAGACTTTAGAGACTCGAGTTCAAATCCCGACTCAAGCATTCATTTTTCTTTTCATATCATATTTGCCTTCATTGCCAAATGCCAAAAATATATTTATAATATATGTATATATATTATTTTAATATTACTTTGTATGTGTTAATGGATCGACTTATCCAATCACAGACTATTTGTCATAATTTATACATAATTTACCATTAGAATTCCAAACACGAAAAAATAATTTTAAAATCGTCAACGCGTTTAAATAACGAAGCTATCATTATAAGGTTCAGGTTATGCAGCCTGTTCCGGCGAAGTTAAAAGTGGAGTCCATCTTCTGCGTGGTCGGCCAACATCTCTTGTTGCTCTTTCAGTATTAGTGGAACAAATAGAGAAAATAAGAAGTAATGAAGAATTAATACTAATGGGAGATTTAAATGGGAAAGTGGTAGAAGAAACAATGATGAAGCAGTAGGAAAATATGGGGAACAAGAAGTCAACGATAATGGAAATAGAATCATAGAGATGTGCAAACAACATAAATTAAAGATAGTAAACACATTTTTCGATCATAACGATATTCATAAATTTACTTGGGAACGACCTAGTCTCAATCAGAAATCAATAATAGACTACATAATTGTAAAGCAAAATACTTCCTTATTTATTAAGGACTCAAGGGTTAAAAGAGGAGCAAATTGTGGTTCCGACCACTATCTACTCACAGCACAGATCATCCCCAAATTCCTTACAGGGAAAAAAGTGCATGATGAAGCAAGGGAATCAACAATGCAACTGAAGCAGGAAGAAAAATTTAAACTGTATTTATTTAATCAGGATAGTATCAAAAACCTATATAAAGAAAGACTGAGGATTAAAGTTGAGAATTTGGATTACAAGGAAGACATAGAAGAAGAATATAATCATTAAAGGAATTAATACATTCGGCAGCAAAAGAAGCATTAGGCACAATAAATAAAAAACAAAATACACAAGATTGGTGGAATGATGATATTGAAGAATTAACCAAAAAGAAAAAAAAATGCTACTTAGAACGGTTGGCAAATAAAACAACAGAAAATTGGATAGAATACAAGAGAACAAACGCCAAAGTTAAAAGGAAAGTGATAGAAGAAAAAAAAACAAATTATGGAAAAGCAAATGCCAAAAAATAGAAAGTTATATAGGAGGATCACAATCATCAGAAGTATGGAGATTTCTAAAAACACTGAAAACCAACCAAGGATCCAGCAAGATAAATTTGTTAGTAAAATCAGACACAGAAAAAACATTACAAAGCTTTACTGTCAGAAACTAGAAATGAGTTTATGGAAACAACAGAAATTCCAACTATAGAAATGAACGCCCTGGAATTTGATACAATAGATATAGCATTAGAAATTCAAACCCTAAAGAATAAAAACGCACCAGAGCCGGGAAACATACCCAATGAGTTAATTAAATATGGCCCAAAAAATTTAATAGGTAGATTGAGGGACTTGATTAATAAGAGCATTGCAATACAGAAGTATCCTGATGAATGGAAAATAAGCTACATTGTACCAATATACAAGAAGGGCGATAGAAGAGACGCAAAAAACTACAGAGGACTAAGTATAAATAACACATTATATAGAATATTTACGAAGTTATTAAAAACAAAGTTACAAAAAGATATTAAAGACAAATTAGGAGAAGATCAAAATGGATTCAGACCGGGAAGGTCATGTGTTGACAATATATTTGCAATACAACAGTTAATTGAAAAACGGACTGCAGTTGGAAAAGAAACCCATTTGACAATGATAGATTTAGAGAAAGCTTATGACTCAATTCCGAGGAACAAATTATGGGAAGTATTGTAGAAATACAATATTGACAGAAACCTAATAGAAATTATTAAACAAATCTATAAAGATAACTCCGCTTATGTTAAAATTGGAAATATAATGTCTAATCCTATAAAAACCTCAAAGGGATTGAAACAAGGGTGCAGTCTATCACTAATTTTATTTAATATTTATGTAGAATTTATATTAACGAAATGGAAACAAAGCTGCAAAGGTATGGGGATCCCAATAGGCAACAGATTTTTGCTGACATTACAATTTGCCGATGATCAACTGGTTTTAGCGCAAGACAAATTTGATATGGAATACATGATAAAAAGGTTGAAAAACACACATGAATCATGGGGTCTCACAGTAAATTTACGAAAAACAGAATATCTGGCAATAAATAGCAATGAAAGAGAAAATTTAATATTGGAAGAAGGAATCCAAATAAAGCAAGTGAAACAAACTAAATATTTGGGAATGATTATGGATAACATCGAAGGTATAGGCAAAGAGAACATAAAACATAGAATTGATTTGAGTAGCAAAATAATATCATTGTTAAATTCCATATGGTGGGATAAGCATATTTGGAAGGACACAAAAAATATATTGGTAAAACATTGGTGGAATCTGTTGCAATGTACGGAAGTGAGGTATGGAAAATCAATAAGTACTACAAGAATGGACTAATAGCTCTAGAAATGGATTATTTACGAAGAAGTGCCAGAAAGTCTAAATTATAACATGTCACAAATAAGGAAATTAGAAACATAATGGAAGCAGAAGAAAGCATAATTGAAAGAATTGAGGAGTTAAAGTGGTTAGGACATGTTTTAAGAATGGAAGATGAGCGATGGCCGAAGCAATTATATGAATGGCATCCGAACAGAAAGAAGAAAAGAGGAAGACCAAGGTTAACATGGAAGGAAAACATGAAGGCAGTAATGCAAGCTAGAGGGCTAATCATCGAAGATGCCCAAGACCTTAGCCTTTCGAGGTTTGGCACGGGAAGATGGCAGCAGCTGTAAAAACCCGAAGATAGATAGAGATCAATATAAGTCTTGCATTAACATCTTTGCTGTTGAAACGCGTTGAATATTTTTGTTTTATTTTTGTGAATATAAAGATATATATATATATATATCCCGCGCCGTACCGAGTGGTTAAGGCAGGAAGTCTTGGCGCAGAGCTACGGACTTGCGTTGGTTCGAGTCTCCATGGGAAAATAAATTTTCTCATGGTATTTCGGCCAGCATGGGACCCGTGCCCACCCAGTATCGTGAGGCAATTGGGTAGTTACAATACGTAGCAGTTCCAAGTTGAGAAAACCAGCTATAACGGCTGACGGACTCGACATGCTGACAACATGTCACCTCTTACAGTGACTAGATTTTCATCTACCTCTGTGATTGACACATGTGGATGTGATGCCAGCAGCCGGCTGGTAGGGTAATGGCCTTCTAGGCCTGTCTCGCCAAGGAATGTGGAATATATATAAACAACACAAGATTCTATATATCATTTATATATTGGTAAATTGGTCAGTGTTGTTTGTTGCTATGACAGACAAGTTCTATGTATCACTCAATTTTTTTTCTCTAATGCCACCAGGTATGACATTTCTGGCTTTCTCCCCTAGCATTGGCAGAATTGTAATCCATTTCTTAGGTTGGGGCACAGAAGGCGGAGTTACGTTACCCCGATGATTTGATGGGTTGTCCCTGCTCCAAACGCGTCAGGACAGTTAGTCACCTAACTTAACCCTCACTTCCGGAGAAGGGGCAACCCCCGGATTAATTCCCTTTAAGGAAAAATGCCTATGGTTTGACTGGGAATCGAAGTCAGGACCTCATGAACAATAGTCAGGAACGCTGACCACTAGCCCACGAGACTGGTTGTATCAGATATAAAATGATACAAAGAAAATATATGACTTTGCTAACAACTGATTCATAGAATTGAGTTTTAAAAATTGTATTAACAATAATTGTGAAAGTGCGTTGACACATTTCCAGTCCGTCATTGTATCGAAGTAAGTAGGGAGGTAAGTAGTTAATAATTTACCTTCCTTGGGTGGTAAGTTCTAATACTCATGAATACAGGTCAACAGAATACTAAGCATAGCATAGCTTGAGTGAAAACAAGAATTGTGTTGTTTATTACTATTCAGAGCGAGTTAGTAAATAACGCGTAATTGTATTAGTAATATAGCCATTAAGTATTAAGATTGTTCTCCATCATTTGTAACAACTTGGTAACAAATAATAATCAAATATATATATATATATATATATATATATATATATATATAAATGCAATGAACTGTAATTTGAGGCATACAACTATTACAATGATGCATGGAACATATTTAAATAGAAATGAAATTGAATTTTGATTTGCAGAATTTGATCCATAATTTTTTCTCATCACCCTCATCATCATCTTAGTCAATTCGGAAATTTAGATAATTTGATGATCTGTTTCCGTCTAAATAGTAATATCATTCAAAAGTATTTTAAGTGGACGTCCTTGTCTTCTTCCTGCAGGCTGATAGATAAATTTCTGGTTGGGTATCGTGTGATCCGCCATTCAATTAACGTGTTGCATCCATCTTGACTTATAATCACAGTCCATGTTCTTATATAATTGCATATTTTTTCCTTGATATGTTGTTTCGTAATAACCGAACATGTTGACGATTCACATAAATCGAGACCTCATACTCAAGCTTGATGTTACATATTGCACCGCGTGTTGGCGCTGGATCATACACAAGCGTGATGTTACATATTGCACCGCGTGTTGGTGCTGGATCATACACAAGCGTGATGTTACATATTGCACCGCGTGTTGGTGCTGGATCATACACAAGCGTGATGTTACATATTGCACCGCGTGTTGGTGCTGGATCATACACAAGCGTGATGTTACATATTGCACCGCGGTGTTGGTGCTGGATCATACACAAGCGTGATGTTACATATTGCACCGCGTGTTGGTACTGGATCATACACAAGCGTGATGTTACATATTGCACCGCGTGTTGGTGCTGGATCATACACAAGCGTGATGTTACATATTGCACCGCGTGTTGGTACTGGATCATACACAAGCGTGATGTTACATATTGCACCGCGTGTTGGTACTGGATCATACACAAGCGTGATGTTACATATTGCACCGCGTGTTGGTACTGGATCATACACAAGCGTGATGTTACATATTGCACCGCGTGTTGGTGCTGGATCATACACAAGCGTGATGTTACATATTGCACCGCGTGTTGGTGCTGGATCATACACAAGCGTGATGTTACATATTGCACCGCGTGTTGGTGCTGGATCATACACAAGCGTGATGTTACATATTGCACCGCGTGTTGGTGCTGGATCATACACAAGCGTGATGTTACATATTGCACCGCGTGTTGGTACTGGATCATACACAAGCGTGATGTTACATATTGCACCGCGTGTTGGCACTGGATCATACACAAGCGTGATGTTACATATTGCACCGCGTGTTGGCACTGGATCATACACAAGCGTGATGTTACATATTGCACCGCGTGTTGGTGCTGGATCATACACAAGCGTGATGTTACATATTGCACCGCGTGTTGGTGCTGGATCATACACAAGCGTGATGTTACATATTGCACCGCGTGTTGGTACTGGATCATACACAAGCGTGATGTTACATATTGCACCGCGTGTTGGTGCTGGATCATACACAAGCGTGATGTTACATATTGCACCGCGTGTTGGTGCTGGGTCATACACAAGCGTGATGTTACATATTGCACCGCGTGTTGGTGCTGGATCATACACAAGCGTGATGTTACATATTGCTGCACCGCGTGTTGGTACTGGATCATACACAAGCGTGATGTTACATATTGCACCGCGTGTTGGTGCTGGATCATACACAAGCGTGATGTTACATATTGCACCGCGTGTTGGTGCTGGATCATACACAAGCGTGATGTTACATATTGCACCGCGTGTTGGTGCTGGATCATACACAAGCGTGATGTTACATATTGCACCGCGTGTTGGTGCTGGATCATACACAAGCGCGATGTTACATATTGCACCGCGTGTTGGTGCTGGATCATACACAAGCGCGATGTTACATATTGCACCGCGTGTTGGTGCTGGATCATACACAAGCGTGATGTTACATATTGCACCGCGTGTTGGTGCTGGATCATACACAAGCGTGATGTTACATATTGCACCGCGTGTTGGTGCTGGATCATACACAAGCGTGATGTTACATATTGCACCGCGTGTTGGTGCTGGATCATACACAAGCGTGATGTTACATATTGCACCGCGTGTTGGTGCTGGATCATACACAAGCGTGATGTTACATATTGCACCGCGTGTTGGTGCTGGATCATACACAAGCGTGATGTTACATATTGCACCGCGTGTTGGTGCTGGATCATACACAAGCGTGATGTTACATATTGCACCGCGTGTTGGTGCTGGATCATACACAAGCGTGATGTTACATATTGCCCCGCGTGTTGGTGCTGGATCATACACAAGCGTGATGTTACATATTGCACCGCGTGTTGGTGCTGGATCATACACAAGCGTGATGTTACATATTGCACCGCGTGTTGGTGCTGGATCATACACAAGCGTGATGTTACATATTGCACCGCGTGTTGGTGCTGGATCATACACAAGCGTGATGTTACATATTGCACCGCGTGTTGGTGCTGGATCATACACAAGCGTGATGTTACATATTACACCGCGTGTTGGTGCTGGATCATACACAAGCGTGATGTTACATATTGCACCGCGTGTTGGTGCTGGATCATACACTAGCGTGATGTTACATATTGCACCGCGTGTTGGTGCTGGATCATACACAAGCGTGATGTTACATATTGCACCGCGTGTTGGTGCTGGATCATACACAAGCGTGATGTTACATATTGCACCGCGTGTTGGAGCTGGATCATACACAAGCGTGATGTTACATATTGCACCGCGTGTTGGTGCTGGATCATACCAATGTTGTTGATAATTACCTTGAGTTGAATTGCTCAAATTAACGTATCTTTGCCCGGGCCCATAAAAGACAAAGATTAATTCACCTTTCCTCAACGAATTGTTAAGCGCGTAATATATTGTACGCTATACATATTGCAATCGTGGAAGTTTCAAGGAAAGGGGAAATCATATCCGCTTGGAACATTACACTCATATCTGACATTGACTAGCTACTAAATCAATAGGCAGAAGTTAATTAAAAACAGATAACTTATATTTAATAAGAGTAAAAAAATAGTCAGATATAACATTCAAATAAATAAAAGATAGTTAGCTTAACATTGAGAAAAGAAAACAATAATCTTATCGATCATGTGAACAATCATACGTGCTCTCTTTCATTCACACTAGTCCCCCAAGATCCTTGTGGCCCTATCCTGGCCTAACAAAACAAGCTCCTCGAGAGCAATATCGACTTGACTCCTTTGGTTAACAAACAGATGATGATTTCGATGTTAGTAAGCACGGCTTATTTGAGGGTTCACTAGGAGAGGGGAGTATGCACGAATACACACGGCGCGTAGAGGAAAGGAGGGGGTATGTAGGAGAGAATTTCGCACTGTTCACTAAGATCACAGAAGAAATGGAGACGCGATGACGTATTGGTTGCACAGTATGACGTAATCCATGTATCGAAAACTTGATTCCGATACAATATTTTTACATATTTTATTCATTACTACATATTTATTAGAATATTACATATTTTTATATAAAATGGTCTTGAAATGTAAATTCATAAAATGTATGTGTACAGGTCAAGTAAGAAGGTAAAATGTCTGCATGATTTATTCTCAACGCTGTTTGTATGCTCATATGATTATATTATTATTATTATTATTATTATTATTATTCAATCTCCAAATATTTTGAAACCCTATTTCGCCACAAAAGCATGTTACGGTTGTAGCTTACTATAACAATATTATACTATACATTGTAAAACACAAATATTAACTTATGGTTTTGAATGAGTGTTATGAATTACATAAATTGTCTATAAGTGTCTTAGAAAATACTACATATTGTTATTAATGTTTATTATCCCATCAGCGTGGACATTTAAACATGGCGTGCCCTTCCCAGATGCAGAAGGACGTGTTAACACGCCTGGACGTTTAATCTTTACACTGCTACGAACGGGTATATGCGTTGGAAAGAAAATGCTTGCCGTGCTATGGGTGTGTATATCCATTCTCAACTTCAAACGCCTGCTAGTTATATAATATGTATTGCATTGCTTTCAAACTAAGCACGCATGTACTGCTATCTCTTAGGAACCTAAATTAACTTTTTCCATATTTCTCCCTGCATTGAGCAAGGAGGGTTTTAAAGGCTGGAAATATCTCAGCAGTGAAAAGGTTAAATATCCAAATGCAGATTGCCATGTCATCACGCGTTGGTACATCTATGATTTTCAAGGCTTATGGAGTTTGTTAAACATTCTGGAGAACTTATTTTTTCTTGCTGCTGTGGTAGGGGAATCTCCCTCCACGTTATGACATAATTTACGACAGGCATGTGGAGTGAGTTCGCTACTTATTAGTGAAAGGAGATACTTTTGTATTTTTTTTCTCTTCTGCTACGCCCTTCGTTCGAACTAATGAATGCCCTATTTTGCCGAAAAGATATATCTGTAAAGTGTCTCACTGTGTGGTCTCATAACTAACCTTTCTTTCAAAACCGACGTGGATCGTGTGTATACACAAAAATCTCAGACATTTCCAACTTCTATAAACATTTACGTGGTGAATTTGATGTGTAGATTTATGAAAAAATAAATAAAAATTATAATAGGATAATAGTAATAATAATAATAATAATAATAATAAATAATATAATAATAATAATAGCAATAATAGTAATGTATGTACTGCACACTTACAACACAGGTGCTCCCTAGCGGAATTTTATTAACCAAGGTAATCCATTCTACACGAATAAATTTCTGTAATTATATAAATGAATTTATATCACAAATAAAGTTTAGATTCTCCAACTTTTATAAATATTGTACATAGTGAATCTGATGTGTGGAATTATGAAAATCTTTAATTTAAAAATATGAATGAATGATAAATAGATGATGTTTAGAATTATGAATTATAAGTAAACCATTAGCAACAATTAAAAAAATTAATGCATTTTAACTTATATCTTGATGAAAGTATAAGGAAAGCTCATTCTACAATTAAATATAACTTGTAATTAACCGATGAAAGACACCATTTTATATCATTCTATGTTTTGATACTATATTCTACAGTGTTCTGTTCTAGTACAGGTCTTTCACTGTAATCATAGAATTTTCATGCTATGATTGCTACTTCATTAGGGAATTATAGGTGTGGTAGCTTCCAACCCAGGGGATGATCCATCCATAGTAATTCTGCCCGAAGGCAGGTCCTTCACTGCAGTCATAGCATTTTCATGCTATGCTTGCAGCTTTACTAGGGAATTGTGTAGGTGTGGTAGCTTCCCGTTGCTTTCCACACCGGTGAAGGATGATGATGATGATAATGGTAAGGATGATAATGATAAGGATGATGGCCATATGATTTCAGGGACCGTTTGGGCCTTAAAGTTTTCATGACATTTGTCTAACAGGTGAGGAAAAACCCCGATAAAAACCTCACCCAGAAAAACTGCCCCGACCGGTGATCAAACCCGGGCCCGCTGCGTGACAAGGCAGCACGCTACCTCGAGACCACAGCGGTGGACCCAGGGGATGATAATGATGGTAACAATGATATTAAAGCCAGATGATGTCCATGGACCGTTTGGGCCCAAAAGCCCACTGCATGACAAGGCAGTATTCTACCTCGAGACCACATATAATAATTATTATTTTATTGACACTTTCAGTTTATTATTTTTTATTTATTGGCACTTACACTTATTTACCAACATGTCAACAAGATTCATGTGGTTAGCACATCGCCTCAATGAGAGATCTATTAGGAAATTAAGGTGTAACTTGGAAGAAAGACGAACATAACATTGAGCAACGTGATATTTATGAAATCTAGATGTAATAAAACATTGCAAGTCTTGTAGGCTGCTATGGGTAGGGCATGTGGCACGAATAGGACATTATATAGGAACTTCGTGTATGAAAACTAGAAACAAAGTGCCCAGTAGGGGGGATAATCATAAAGTGCAAGAAAAATATTAACCAGGATTTGAGGGAGATAAATTATACAGGACCCTCACTGCTGGGTTCCCGAGATCGAGTCTCGGTCACTCCATGTTGGTTTAATGGTGGAAAAACGGAGCTTGGACAGGTTTTTCTCGGGGTTTTCTCCCGCTTTCCCCTGCCACAATTTCATTCCACCATTTCTCCATACTCATCTCATCACATTCATTTCGTTCATCTGCCTCTGTGGTGGTACGTCAGTCGTGGTCGGCCACACACTTGTCATTCACGGACCTCTATATGTAGCGGCTTCTTCACATCTCATCCCGCGACCCTGACTTGGACACGAATTGAAGATATTATTATAAATTATACAGGAATAATTGGAAAACATTATTTGGGATAGCAATGTAAGGAGATGTTATGTATGCATAATCATGACCTCCATATTCGATGGTGTCATTAATTTCAAGTCAACACAAACAATTTGGTTTCCAATGTCCTTCATTCTTTTTTCAAAATTGTCCCTTTCATTGAATATTTTAATAATAAATTCCAATCTCTCTACGTTCCAAATCAAGATATTGTAATAGATGAATCATTATGGTTATGGAGGAGCAAACAATTCCCTCCACTTAAAACTGTCAAATTTGATTTTAAAACTTATGAATTGTGTGAATCTACAACTGGGTATGTGGTCTCGAGGTAGCGGGTCCGGGTTCGATTCCTGGCCGGGACAGGCTCCTGGGTGAGGTTTTTTTTTGAGTTTTTCCTCACCTGTAAGACAAATGTCAGGACGTTTAGGGCCCAACGGTCCCCGAAAATCATCCGGCCATCATCATCATCATTATCATTCACCGGTGTGGAAGCTACCACACCTATAATTCCCTAGTAATGCTATAAAGCATAGAATGAAAATGCTATGATTGCAGTGAAAGACCTGCCCTTGGGCAGAACACTATAGAATAGAATTGAATAGAATGGTCATTCATTGTTTACATTCTATTAATCACAATTTTATATATATATATATATATATATATATATATCTAAAATAAGTTACTGGGTGAGTAGAGTTTAAAAGTACTACCGCACAGGGGTACTGCATGGACTTTTAAATGACCGCACAGAAGGGAGGAAACCGGTCTCGTATATGTACGGCAAACCACGCTGAGGGGTTAAGAATTTCATAAAATGTTCATAATAATTTTGGTTGTTAAAAATCACTTCACACATTGAGGCAGAAGCATCATCAACATTTAAAAGTAGGTTTAACCAGATGTGTTGCCTTCGAACATAGGAGAATCAAATAAAACATGATTTGCAGATTGTATTAATTATTGACATTTACAATTATGATCACTGTCTGGGTTAATATTAAATCTCCTAATATAACATCCAAATTTCCCATTGGCCAGTCATAAATTGTGTTAAAATGAAAATCGGAATAAAATGTTTTATATTTAGCCTATTGTGTAGGAAAGAAAAGCAGGTCATAGTTATATCACTTTATCACTGTACTTTGTGTAGTCAACCCTGTTGACTTTCTAATTTTCTCGTGAAAATTACATGGAATATCCCACAATTAAACAAAAAGCAAACAGTAATTAATATTTATAGCTTTTTTGGAAAACCTCAGCCTCAGTTATTTTCCGTATCTTTCAGAATTGATGCAAATGCTAAAAAAGTTTTCGACCTTCCCCCACCCCCATCGCCATGAGGAGTGAGTGTGAGGGTGAGTGAGAGGTTGAATAGTTTCTAACTACACCAGGATAACCCAAACAGGGAGCTACATTACGCCCTGATGTTGTTAAAGAAAAATGTGTTAAATTAAATACACTTTAAAAATATAAAATAACTAGCTGGCCCAGAGGACGTTGTATCGCCTTTAAATATTTTTACGTTAATTTTTCCGATATTTTAATATTTATCTGCTATTCGGGGCGGAAACAAATCCAACAAATCAAAGATCATAAAAATCGGTCCATCCGTTCTTGAGTTATAAATAGTATAACTAATCCGACTATGTTTTATATATATATATATATATATATATATATATATATATATATATATATATATATATATATATATAGAAGTCCCGGCCACGCGTTGCTGCGGCTAAGGTATACGTTAAATTATGTTGTAGTAAACAAAGTGAGAAATCTAAATTAGAAAGTTTTTGTTTTACACAATTTTTTAGTTCAGGTACGTTAACTACACCCGGTATAAATATGGGTGGTGGTTTATGTGGAAGTGGTTTTGTTGATTGAGATGAATTTATGTTGTCTGCATTCTCAGTATCATCCATAAGTGTATCATAAGGATTATATACATTTATTGATGGAATATTTTGAGGAGGCTTGTTGATTTCATTATACTTTCGTTTCTTTCTACGAACTTGTTGGCAGTTTGGATTCTCATCATCATCAAGAAGTCTCTGTATAGTAATATCATCTTGTGATATATTATAATCATCTTGTTTTTCATTTAATTGAGGCATGGAGATTGTTTCTGTAATATTAGGCATATTATTATAACTAACAGACTTACTTACAGTTCTGTTATTCCGTTCCTTAGGACCTTCATATGTTTTTAAATTGACATTCTTCTTAAATGTAAGATTTATGTCACATAGGCCTATACCAATTTGCGGAAATTCACTTGATATCATATCATTCATGGTCTCTAGAACTGATTCGCCATATTGTTCAATGTCCCTTCTCGGTCCAGTTAAATTTAAATTAAGGTGCTGTCTTTCAGCCAGATTACTTGAAACTAATACTTACACACGAAATTAATATTATTATCAATATATTGAAAATAAAATAAACACAAACACACTTAAATTATGAAATAATCAATATTTGTAATTCAATTGAAATTCGCGGTTGCAACAAAAAGCACAGCCACCTGGTTAAATAATAAACCAATTACCTTACACCGTCATCTGTTAGAATCGTATGGAACTCACAGAAAATTATAACTCTTTGCTAAATAATAAACATAATTTGCAATAAATGTAATGCGACTATAAATTTAGTTATAAACAACCGTAGGTCTCAAGTTGGATCAAACTGCACACAGTGTGCAAAATTTTATTAAAATCTGTTCAGCAGTTTAGGATTCCATGGCGGACAAACAACGGGACACGCAATTTTTATATATTAAGATATTTTTCTTTGCTTGATATTTGGCGTGGAATGAGGGATGCAGCATAGAACACAGATATGGTGCTCGAAATTAAGTGCGAAATTATCTGATTTCGCCTGACTATTTTCAGTTTTTTTTACTTATTAGGTCTATTTTGCTGTCACAGAAAGTCAGTGAACACAGATGAAAATTGCTTCGACTGGTCATCGTTATCTGACAAAAAAATATTGGTCATGGATAACTATCGATGATGCCTCTTTATCAGAGATAGTAAGATAGTGTTGTAGGCCTATACACCTTGTATACTATGCTACAGATAATTCAAATGTAAATACAGTATTTTTAGAGTTGTTCATAAATAATTTAAACCTATAAAAATAAGTAAATTTATGTGAAAATAACTGTAAAGTTATATATTCCGCTATGTTCTTTATATATTTATATATAAGGGACTATATATCATCATTTAGGTTCAGGACCTATGTCTAAATTTCATTTATTAAACCCAAGATTCTTCTGGATTGTTTGTTATTTATCATCGGTAGTGTAAATATATTAACCTCAACGTTTTTATAAAATTGGAGAATTCTATAAGAAATAATATAACAAAATAAGGCTTGGACAGAGATATAACACAATATTTTATTGAAGTATAAATTTTGATTCTTTATAACAAAAAATGTAATATTACATATTTTGAATATTTTCACTACATATTTATAGATTAATAATACATAAAAATCTGGATTCTACTTATAATCAGAAATTTTGTTTTCTAAAGTTCAGTGTGCATTTTTCTAAGATGTCTTCATTTTGTTATGATCTAGTTCTGTGTATGCAGCAGTCCTTTGAAGAGAAAACGGAAATTTTATTATATTGTAAGTTAAAATATACATTACATTATTAGACTTGTTAAATAAGATAAATTACATAAAGTAACATTTCAAAATTATTCTAACTCTGTGATCTAAGTAAGTGTAAATAATATCTTTACTGTGCACTATTCTGTTCTAGTGTTTATTGGATCATTATAGAAGATAATTATACGTGCAAGACATTGTGGTAAACACTAGCAGGACTTCAAAGAAATAATTAGTATCTGTTTTCTTCGCCAATTTACAGAGCATCCCAATCGAAGTGCAAGAAGAAAACTTGTTGAAATGTTTCAATCTCATCTGCTGAAATATCGTCAATTTGCAGCACTTCAAAATTCTAAACCTTAAAATGCTTATAGCAAAATCCCTAAAATAATGACTGATAAACGTAGTTTCTTACAATTTTGCTCGAGTTAAGAATAATGTATGCATAGAAGTAGAACAATATTTAGAAGATAGCAAAATATGTCGGTCTTAATATTACAGATTTTATCTTTAACATCAATCGAGATTATTGGTAAAATAAATCGTTACAACTTTTATTGCACAACACACTGTATTCAGTGTCACAGTAACGTTATAAATTTATATAATTTAACGCCCTGACATTAGGAGCAAAGTCACTTTACGGTAAACTTCCCATTATAATTCGCCATCAGATTAAATTGGAAGTTTTTTAAAGCAGTACTTAGTTTCATAAGGTCCTAATTCGTAACTCTGTCGTTATCACAACACAAAACACAACTAGGTGATGGGAAGATGTTAAGTCGGTGTAGATGTTCCGCAAGGTGGTCATGGCCAGTTAAGATTTGACCTGCTGCAACTGATTTTTCCTTGACTTTTTGGTACAATGTGGCGTGTTTCAAGAAGCGTGTTCCATTATTTTTCCCCAAGCTGATGATTGTATACTGTCGGTACATTTTTATTTACATTTCTATTGACAGCAGCTTCAAAGAGTTGATGTAGTTGTATGATAAATTGGGGGCCATTTCTTGGCTAATGTGTATGTTATTTCATTACAGTGTGTTCCACAACGGGAAGGAATCAATTGAAGTTTAATTATTTTCTAGATATTTCGGAAGTCTCTGAATAACGCTAGAATGTTTGATACATGAGAACATGAGGGATGTTTGTGTGTCAAAGCCTGTATTGATGATTTTTTACGCACAGTAAAATACTGCATTTTTGAAACTATCTTGCCTGACTTACAGTTGTTGAAAGGCAACATTTATTGCTTTTAATTTTCCATCCAGGTTGATACAGTAATTTCCAATGGTATAGAAGGAGAATTCAGTGCCTTATACACCGGCTCCAACATCACCTCCAACCACTAGCTGAGATCCAAGATGTATAATTTTATTTATATCATTTTCATCTTCTTATTCTTTCTTCTTACGAAAAAGGTAAAGACCTGTAATGGTTTGAGTCAAGCATTCTCGGTCTATCATTTCTAGAACATCCCAAAGATCTCTTCCATTGAGGGCAGTATTGAAGCATGTGACATAACTTATGTGTACACCCTTAGACAAAAAAATGAGTCATCTCTTGATTCTATCAACCGATCGGGGAACTTCGTGAGCACTCGCAGAAGCCTTATTCATATTAACACGTTTTCAGTAATTGTATTGTGTTTTTTGCTAGTTAACGCAGTGCACACTCAAGCAACATAAAACAGAGAGCTTGCCTTTGTGTGTTTCCGTGGTCGAGATGTTAAACACACAACATCTGCGTTCGTAACCTCACGGGTTCGATTCCCGTTCTACCTTTTTTTACTGAATGTTAGGATAGCATTTCGCCTGTAATATAGTTTCATATTTAATTTTATATTTGAGTTTTATGGCTTTAATGCACACACAAAACACATAAATGAAAACCTTCTAATAATTAAATGAAGAAAGAAAATAATATCTTCTAAAATTAAAAACTTTAACAAATACAAAATCAATATTGGGTGTATGAATCCTCAGCATCTATTGCCGCCTCAATCTGCGGGGCATTGATGCAATCAAATTTCTACAGGCACGTGGACGATCGGCTAGAGCATCCCAGGCGTCTTGAATTTGTGCCCATAAGCCATCTTTCGTTTTCCGTGCATCTGCAGGCCAATTAGAGTTCATCTCTATGTTCATCTTGGCCCATACATTTTCAATTGGATTCAACCTGGTGAACAGAGAAATTTGATTTGCCTTCTCCTTTAACAATGAAATCAAATTTCGCTAAACATATTTCAGAAAGCGGCCACAGTTTCAACAATATCGATAATACAATGTAAATTATACACAGAGAAAACAACAGACACAAAATTAACATTTTACAAGAAATCGAAATTATCAAGAAGGCCAAGAATACAAACATTCTCAACGAAAATGTGCCTAATAAGCAAAACCTTCTATTAGACATACAGTTAATTCAATACTACTACAACAACTCCAGAAGATGAAGCATGCATCGAAAGGCCTAGAGTGAAATGAACGAAAATTTTAGATAGTTGAGGAAGACGGTAGTATGCAAGACAAAAATAAATAATAGTTTAAACAAACTAAAACAACACGCTTTATTAGAAAACCGAACTGAAAAATGAGAAATATTTTTTTTCCAAAACGCTTGGGATAAAATTAAAGTGGCCAACAACAAAAAAATATCTCCAACACATCTAAAATAAAACTAGAGTTATCTACAAAAAAATTAATATCAAAAGCGTGGGGTGCTCTATATCAATTAATATATTTGATAATAAACAGATATTGGTAAAAGTAAAGTATCTAAGAAGAAAACGTAAAAACCATAAAAAGCACCCCACGGTTTTGATGGTAATTTTTTTTTTTGTAGATAACTCTAGTTTTATTCTAGATGTGTTGGAGATGATTTTTTTGTTGACCACTTTAATTTTTTCCCCAAGCGTGTTGGAAATTAAAATTATTTTTAATGTTTTAGTTCAGTTTTCTAATAAAGCGTGTTGTTTTAGTTTTTTAAACTATTATTTATTTTTTATTTTTAGTTTGGTTTTCTAATAAAGCGTGTTGTTTCAGTTTTTTAAACTATTATTTATTTTTTTAATTTTTAGTTTAATTGATTGTGATAAACCGGAATGCCATGAAAATTTAATTGCTTAATACTTTTCTAAAAAAACCTCGGGCCCGGATTTGAACCAGCGACCTATTGATTGCTGAAATTATATACCACTATAGTCCACCGCTTTACTAACTGAGCTCTTACAACGATTGGCTAAAAAGTTGATAAGTCCGCAACCTATTACACCGGTTTTTATTTTTTTTTTCGATGATTCTGGCCAGGATTTTAGAAAACAAATTATGAAATTATTGTATTGTCATGGGTCCTTTACAAGTATACAAAGTTTCAAGTCGATCCAATGTTTTTAAGTGGGTGAAAATCCTGTTCAAAGATTCCGTTACATAGATACAGATCCGTTACATAGACAGAAACAGGTCAAGCTAATATAAAGCGTGTAAAAATATATAATTTAATATTGTTATAACCGCAACGGTATAAAAACGTTATGAATTTAAAAAGTATACATTAATTCAAATGTCCAAATAAAATGTATTTAATTCATAAAACGTTTTAATACAAATATCACGAAAAAAACTGCGTAATTGAAGACGCGAACTCGCGATCTTCACTAATAGAAACAGTGACCGCATGCTTTACCGCTGAGCTATCGGTACACGTAGAAGAGTCTTCAGTTCATGCCACATAACACAGTAGCTCAGGGACTGCACAATTATGACTAGTTTCCTAGTTTGAACCCAGCGCTGTGCCGAGTATGACTTAGAAGAAATGTGCGTTCAAGAGATGACTCATTTTTTTGTCGAAGGGTGTACATATATATACATTTATGTCTGTAGCCATTCACCTTAAGGAAAAAATCTGTTAACAGTTCTCAGTACCGTTGTTTGAGTTTCATGTTTCATAACATCGTCTGCAAATATCAGCCTGTAACAGTCATAGTGCTTGTATTTTGTTTCTTTCCGAGACCTACAAAACGCAACAAACACGCCAATCTACAGGTGAGTTTCAAATATATTAAAGTTAGTGACTGCACTGCTAGCGGTTGAAATCTGTTTGAACAATTAAACAAATAAACGTCTAATATTTATACATTAATTACTTGTTAAAACAAGCAAATGTTTTTAATTTCTCATTTTAATTTTCAATAAACATATAATGAAAGTGATATTTCACAGCAAATAAGGATTTACTCTCTGAACTGAAAGAACCCAGTTATTTTTAAAAAAATTGATTTTCAGTTAAAGATATGATCTGTAAGACTTTAAGAATTTGAAAATACGCTCAAAATAAGATTAATGGAAAATGTACTTTCATTAATTCATCTCATCACAAAATTCTGTAAATATTATACAACATATGAAGTAAGTGTTTATAAAACAAACACATTATCAGCTCTACGTGCACTTAGCAAAGCAAAAAGAATGAGCGGACTCTTGATCTCCAACATTTCAAGTTTTAACGCGCGATTCACACGAGTAAACTAATTACACAGTAGAGCTACAACACGTTCCCCTTCCTCCACTGAAGAGCATTATTTAAAGTACAGCAAACCAACGAACGCTTAGCTCAGTGCCTTATGGCTTGCTTTGTATGCAAGAGGTCACAGGTTCGGTTCCAGATTACGTTATTTTTTAAATTCATACAATGCTTTATTTTATATTCTATCTGTCCATTCTTAAAGAAAAACGAACTAACTATTTGGAAGTATAACTATGTATTATTATTATTATTATTATTATTATTATTATTATTATTATTATTATTATTATTATTATCGTTGTTGTCCATCATCTATGGGCTATTCTCAGGCTGGACTTGACCTATAAACCAAATATTTTGATTGAAGGGTAAAACTTTTTCCTCACTAATAAGTAATAAATAATTAGATAAATATATGAAGCTATGTTAACTTTATTACATACATTTATAGCATTATTATTAAAACGTGGTACTGCTTACACAATTAAATTTATACCGGTAGTTAAATAGTGTTATAGAGTTTACCTAATTTAGTGTAAATGGATGTAGATTACGTGGCTGGAATTAAATTTTTTTAGGACGATTTTTGCGGAAATACCAATAAACAACAAGAAATCATGATAGAGGGACTTGAAGCCTGACTCAGATATATATATATATATATATATATATATATATATATATACTACAAGTCCCGGCACGCGTTGCTGTGGGTAAGGTATACGTTAAATTATGTTGTAGTAAACTAAGTGAGAAATCAACATCAGAAAGTTTTGTTTTACACAATTTTTTAGTTCTGGTACGTTAACTACACCCGGTATAAATATGGGTGGTGGTTTATATGGAAGTGGTTTTGTTGATTGAGATTAATTTATGTTGTCTGTATTCTCAGTATCATCCATAAGTGTATCATAAGGATTATATACATTTATTGATGGAATATTTTGAGGAGGCCTGCTGATTCCATTATACTTTCGTTATCAAGAAGTCTCTGTATAGTAATATCATCTTGTGATATATTACAGTCATCTTGTTTTTCATTTAATTGAGGCGTGGAGATTGTTTCTGTAATATTAGGCATTTTATCATAACTTACAGACTTACTTACAGTTCTGTTATTCCGTTCCTTAGGACCTTCATATGTTTCTAAATTGACATTCTTCTTAAATGTAAGATTTATGTCACATAGGCCTACACCAATTTGCGGAAATTCACTTGATATCTTATCATTCATGGTCTCTAGAACTGATTCGCCATATTGTTCAATGTCCCTTCTCGGTCCAGTTAAATTTAAATTAAGTTGCTGTCTTTCATCCAGATTCCTTAAAACCAGTACTTACACATGAAATTAATAGTATTATCAATATATTGAAAATAAAATAAATACTGAACACACTTAAATTATGAAATAATCAATATTTGTAATTCAATTGAAATTTGCCGTTGCAACAAAAAGCACAGCCACCTGGATCTCGCTTTGTTAAATAATAATCCAATTTACTTACCAAATTACCTTACACCGCCATCTGATAGAATCGTATGGAACTCACAGATAATTATAACTCTTTTTTAAATAATAAACAATTAATTTTCAATAAAAAATAATGCGACTATAAATTTAGTTATAAACTATCTTATGTCTCACGTTGGATCAAACTGCACACAGTGTGCAAAATTTTATTTAAATCGGTTCGGTAGTTTAGGATTGCATCGCGGACAAACAACGTGACACAATATTTTTATGTATTAAGATATATATATATATAATTTGATCGTAAATGGTTTATTGATTTACGCTACTCGCACGTCGGATACTAGTCTTCTAAATCCTGGTTGTCTTGTTTAGTTTTACACAATGCACAAAAGTTAATCTTTATTAGAAATGTCGTAATTTGAGTAATATTGTATACGTCGAACACTCGTAAATATATAGAAATATGTCTCCTTCTTTGACCTTTGACTATTTATGACCATTAAAATCAAATACAGCGTATTTGAAACGTTTAACAGTGTGTTACCTCGTGAAACACAGCTCTAAGCTCTTCGAGCATGCGCAGTGGATCGTAATAGCAGAGATTCTGCGTTTCGTTGCCGCACATTCCCTTTTTTTTTATTGTACACTTTTTTGCTGGATATTATGTAAGTCGTCTTCTTTTTAACACAATTTTTTTAGTAAAAAATTAGATTATTTTTATAATTTTCATACAGTGCAGCCGGAAAAAAGCACGAGTGTCTCTACAGGGCGTGTTATAGATTAAGCTATTTCTGGGTTCTACCGATGTGAAGGACAAGGAATTCGACGATCAGTAACAGTGATTAGTGTAGTTAATTAAAACGGGTTTATTCTGTGAACGTCTTATGACCAACACAATACACAATGAATTAATATGTCTCGAAGGGTTCTTGAGCAAATATAGACTCCTTAGTATAATTACGTACGATAGATTGATTCTCACTTTTAGGTAATAATATAGGAGCAACAGGCTCCTCCGAATACTTGTAATATGATAAACTAGCCCATTCTGTTTTCAATAAGAGAGCTCCTGAACACACTGTATGTACTCCTATGGGCCACCAGCCACACTGTGTGTGTGTATGAGAACAACAGGCCACACACTGTGATCGTATTAGAGCGACAAACCACACTGTGTTAACAATAAAATGTTTTGGCCTTTTATTTTAATTTTCCAAGGACGTTTTAAATTGACTCAAGTATTCCTTTTAACAAAATTTAATGTTTTGCAAATTTGAACATATTCAACACGTCAATCAAATTTACACTTTTATAATAAACATTAGTTTCACTTCGCTAGGTACATATACCTGCCAACCCTTGAGTTACCGTTAAGCACTGTATAACAAAACTTATTGTGTGGTCCCAAACAATAACCAAACCAATTCCAGGTATTACCTCGCTTCAACAGTAAGATGTTATGTTATGTTCCGCTATTCTTCAACACCTGATATATTAAAAAAAACTACTACCAATATTTTCTTATTGTAGGGATGGCGAGAGAAACGAAGATCACTGCACAGTGTTCCACAATCTAGAAGTCACTATTTGGCTTACAAATTTCTCTACATGCGTAAGATAACAAATTACAAGTGTATACGAATATCTGACTCTGCATAATTGATGCGAGGACTTTTAATTAGTTGTTAGGTGCAAAATATTAGTAACTGATTTTAACAAACAATTTATTTGCGAGATAATTCGGTAATGTATTAATCTATAATCATGGATAGGCGTATTTACTTAGAAAATAATAATAGTAATTATTATTATAATTCATTTATTCACAGATTTTTAATGTTTACACATCTTCCTGTGCTTAAAGTTGTGTTTTCCTTGTACATTCGTTTTTATCCTTCCACTCCATAACCTCCAGTCCTCTTGTTCTCATTATTACTTGTATCCATGGTGTGGACGACTCTCGATCACTCAAAGTCTGAATGTCGCGGGGAGTCTGGGGTGAGAGTCAGGATGTCGGTTCAATGTAGGGTGGGTGTACTGCGGAAGTCAGGCGGATGTCGGGCGGAAGTAGGCGGATGTGGACGGAAGTCGAGCGAATGTAGGGCGGACGTCGGGCGGAAGGCCGGCGGATGTCGGGCGAAAATCGGACGGATGTCGGGCGGCAGTCATGGCTGGATGTCATGGCTGGAAGTCAAGTCTGGAAGTCGTTATTTGAGGTCGCGGCTGGAAGTCGTGGTTGGAGGTCATGGCTGAAGTCATGGGTGCAAGTCAGGCGAAAGTGAGGCGTGAAGTCGGGCGGATGTCGGGTTGATATCGGGATGATGTCGGACTGATGTCGGGTTGATGTCGGACGGAATTCGGGCTTCAAGTAGGGTTGGAAGTCGGGCGGATGTCGTGAGGATGTAGGAAGGAAGTCGAGGGGTTATTGGGCGGATGTCGGGAGGATGTCGGACGGAATACGGGCGGAAGTCTGTCGCATGTAGGGAGGATATCGTGGAAAATTCGAGAGAATGTTGGGAGGATGTCTGCTGGAAGTCGGGCGGATGTCGGGCGGAAGTCGGTTTTAAGTCGGGCGGATGTCGGGCTGTGTGACTCTCGGATTCTGTTTAACACAGTTATGCATAGTTTTTATTAGAAAAAGTGTAAATAGTTATACCAAAATTAGGAATACATTTTCAGTTTTTATAAAGCTTAATTTTACGCCCTCAAAATTATGTCCAATAATTAGTATAAAAGTTAATTTATTTGGCAGATTGTTACCTCATTTAGTTTTGAAAAACTGTTCACATTTTTCCATGTAACGTAAAGTAAAAAACATTATTTTTGCCGGTTCTTTGGATCGCTGTGCACTGAGTGGCTGAATTTTTGGAACCATATGCTACAGTAGCCACATCGCGTCGGCGGAAATGAGCATTTCCACTTATAGATATTTGACAATTTCAATAAATCTTTAGAGCACATCTCGTGCTATTTAATATATGATTTGTTTGAGCTGTGAATTTGTATTTAGTTTCCAAGTTAAAAGATGCAGGAGATTAAGACGATAATGAAAACAACTCAGAAGGAAATTTTACATTAGATATTTGCTATTAAAACGGTTGTGACTATCTGACATTTTTATAACCGTTGTTTACAACTTACATATTATTTCCCCTAGTTATTAGAAAAGTTTATTCAAAAAACAATTTAAAAGATCAGTTTGAAGAGGACGCTTCAAGTTTTAATATGATTATTTAAAAACGACATCGTGTAATATTAAAGATTTTAGGACCAAAACGTAGACCGTGAATATATGACATTATCTGGACTATACAAATTATTTATATGCTAGCAGAGTACTGGAAATACATATATTATACACATATATGCAAAGAAAATACTTATTAGTTATACTCCTCTCTCTTTAAACTAGTTAGTGTGAAAATTATTGATTGTAACATTTCAAATGTATTCCTAGGTATGAAATTTCCATTGAATTCCTTAGGAACAGGCACAGTCGGGGCGCAATACTAGTGAATTGATGGAGAAATCAGGTTTTTCGACTTTGGTGTTAGGATGTGCACAGCGAGGGTGATGACAACATAATACATGTATAGGTAAAGTTTATATTTTAATTCTATTTTTTTAATTTAGTAATATTTACTTCTAAGTCAACTATTTTTTAATATAATTATTTACTTATTAAAAAATGTGCATAACAACATAATTGAAATCTTTCTGTTTTGTTCGCATTTAAATTGTGTTCTGTACGTCAAGTACAAAATGGAACAAATCACTGTAACCTACTCTAATATCAACATATCTTCACAACATTGTTTGAAACATAACATCCAGCAAATCTTGTCGAGATCTCGTAGAGGTACAACTGAAAATGCATATGAAATGTTTCCTATGAAATATATTTTCTTTTTGCTACTAATATTTACAGACCTCAGACAATGTGATTTTGTATTTGATTTGTAGGGTGGTCAAAGGGTAGTAAAACTATTAAAATATTAATTTTAAAATCAAATTGATATTTAAAAAAATAGGGAATACTGAGTAAAAATACCACATAATTTTGGTTAGATCTACAAACATATGTATTTATATTGTAATCCTGGAAATAGATAATTACTGTTATTCAATGATATATTTACTATTATTGTATTATTATTGTTGTTTGTACTCGAAGAGAACCAAAACTAGCAGCTGCTGCCTTATAACTCAGTGTTGATTCCCTAAATGCCAGAAGAAGACAAACCCGATAACAAATTACCTGGTCCTCCAAGTTGGATATTTTAGCAATGGGCCAATTCCCTGTTCTAGATATATAAAATGTATAGGCCTACTCCTGTAACACCAAAAAAGAATAAAGTAGGACTGAATCAATCCGACCAAAGTTTCAGTTGTAGGCCTACGAGTAACGTAAACAAACCTGATGTATGGATTGCGTTTTCATCGCTCGAACTGATTAATTTAATAGTGTAACACAATGTGTTCCGCTTTCTAAGAGTCGAAATGAATACAATAAAAATAATATACATGTTAGGCCTAACTAGCACATGTGTATTCAAGTTATGTGGGAGAATCTTGAAATATAGGATCTATAATAATTTTAATTAGATTAAATAAGAATTGACCGCGGTGGACTAGTGGCTATTATGCTACTTGCCTCTGGTCCCGTGGACAGCGGGTTCAAACCCGGACGGGGTCGATGAACTGTTTTGGAAGAAAAAATCCAAGGAGCAATTCCTCCGGGGGGACTTTAAGCCGTGGGATCAGATTCTGAAGATTTTCAGGCTCATAAAAGATATTTAAGCCTGACTAAATTACTTCTAAACAAAAGGTACCTAATTTTCCCATCCTAGTACTACCTTGGTTTCCTAGGCGTCACTATGAGGACGAACATTGACCATGGGCCAATCTGACATCTATCCGAAAACAAGTGCAACTAAATTAGTATGGTTGAATTTCATCCCTGTTGAGGGAGAATTTACAGGTAAGAAAGAATTTACATATATCTTCTTGTAGATGTAATGATGTTGGAAATATAGGAACCTATCTATCGACATCATGGAAAAAGTGTAAACGTCTGGTTAATTTTTGTCATAAATAAATCAGAAATGGAACTTACTAAGTATTGATACCATCTTGTCTTGTATTCAGGATTATTTCCACTAGTTATACGACATAACATAAGAAGAATGTTTTTATCATTGACACTTCCGTACACTATTGAGTCATCTGGCAGCTAAAATCAACATTTTTGAAATTCATATTAAAGCACTGTAGAGGTTATGTAATGAGATGTTAATTATATATTTTTTTACCTGGTACGTCACGCGCCCTCAACTAAATTATTAAACTTCTTCAAGTTATTCTAATGTTAGAATTATTTAGTTGAGGACTATATATATATATGTATATATATATATATATATAATTAACATCTCATGGCAGATAAATGTAACATCACGGTTCCGCCAATAGACGGGCTCGGCGGAGTAATATCTTAAGTAAGTTTGTTTACAGTACAACTGGAACTTAGCTCGGATACAGTACAGCAGTTAATGAACATTGGATGCTGGGACAATCACGGGATTTCAGATAAGATTAATGTAATTCCGAAAATGAATTAGGAATGAATTGCTGAAAATAGTAAACCCACAACAGTAATGGATGGATGGCATCAGGAGAAGTATGGAGACAATGGAATTTGCACAAGAAAATGCGGAAGTGATAACATATAATCGAAATACGAATGAGAAACTAATTGCCTTTATCGAACTCCTAGCTCCATATACGCTTGGATATGAACTGTCCATATATCCCTAACCTGAGCTAATTTTTTTCGAATCAATCCTTGTATAATCCACTTCCATCAAGTCATGGCTAATGTATTCTCCCACCTCATTTCTGACTTACCGACTGCTCATTTTCTCTCTGTTTTTCATATAATTAATTCCCATGACTTTCTGTCATTCCCCATTCGTCTTACTTGTCCTGCCCATCGCAGTCTACGTAATGTAATGTTCTTGTTATATCTGTCTTCCTTTAAAGATAATGCAGCGCAACTGTTAGTTACTTTTCCACATTCTCCTCACTCATCATTTCTATTTTTGTCCAAAAATCCTCTTAACAACTTTATTATCAAATACCAGAACTCGTAATATCTTCTCCTTCCTTAAAGTTAGAATCCAGGTTTCATATCCATATAGCATAACTATTTCATTACATTCAACTTCGTACAAAATTCTAACAAATATATTAGTAAGCAGACTTACTCCCTATATTGATGACATTCTAGGAGATCATCAATGTTCATTTAGAAGAACCAGGTCTACAACAGATCAGATTTTTAGTATAAGACAGATTTTAGAAAAGAAATGGGAATATGATAGTACTGTACATCATCTATATGTAGACTTCAAAAAAGCATATGATTCAATTAAGAGGGAGAAGTTATATAGTATCCTGCTGGAGTTCGGAATTCCTAAAAAGTTAGTTAGACTTATACGAGTTGTTTGAAGTGGTGGAAATAGTGGGTCTCAAGCTGCAAGTTTAATTATACAAGTGGGAGAAGTGAAAATAAAATATTGGTGGATTGTTATGCGAAGAGAAATTATTTGTGTGTGTTTTTTTAGGTAGTATTTTAGGATTAACGGATTTTATCCGTGTTATAGAAATAGCACAAAGAGTAGGGTGTGTGTAGGCAGTTTTCGGACACTTTTGAAATCCAGAATGGGTTGAAGCAAGGAGATGCACTATATCCTCTACTATTCAATTTTGTACTAGAGCATGCCATTATTTTTAGAGAATGAAGAAGGCTTACAACTGAATGGTATTAATAAGCTGTTAGTTTATGCTGATGATGTAGTATTATTGGCCGATAGCGAGGAGATACTAATGGACAATACACACACAGTATTGAGTAACACTAAGATATTAGGACTGGAAGTAAATATCAATAAATCTAAATATATGGTTACACATAGAAATTCAGTGTATAATGGAAATGGACAGCTAATGACAAATGAGGGAAATTTTGAGGAAGTGGCTGAATTCAAATACCTAGGAACAGTAATCACAAATAGGAATGAGATGCACAAAGAAATTAAACATAGGCTCAATTCTGGAAATGCGTGCTATTATGAATTGCAGAGACTCTTGATATCCCAACTCCTCTCAAAAAACGTTAAACTGAAAATATATAAAACTATTATTCTACCAGTTATATTATATGGATGAGAAACATGGACTCTTACTTTGAGGGAGGAAAGGAGATTACGAGTATTTGAGAATAAAGTACTTAGGAAAATTTTTGGACCAAAGAGAGATGAACAGAAAGGTGAATGGAGAAGACTCATTAACAATGAACTACATGGTCTGTATAGGAAGCCAGATATAATAAGAACAGTTAAGTCTCGTAGACTGCGATGGGCAGGACATGTTGCACGTATGGGGTATGAAAGACTTGCATGGAAGCTTCTTGTAGGAAAGCCACATGGAAAGCGCCCAGTTGGTAGACTAAGAATGAGGTGGGAGAATAACATTAACTATGATTTGAGGGAAGTAGATTATACAGGGAATGATTGGAAAGCATTAGCTCAGGATAGGGATGTATGGAGAGCTTATGTCCGTGCGGCCATGAACCTACGGGTTCGATAATGCCAGTGAGTAAGTAAGTAAGTAAGCATAACAACAGTTTTATTCAGTTTATATTTGTATAAGAAATTGAGAGGACGAAAGTCACTGCAATGCATAATAACATTGAGCCTATGTTTAATTATTTGTGCCTCTCATTCTTTTTCCAATTCTGGTTCCTAAAAGTATTTGAACTCATTCACTTTATTCAAAATTTTCTTCATTAACTAACCGTTTCCATTATACAACATTCATCAACTATCATAACTAGACATCGGATTTATATGGAAATACATGTTTTTTTTTTATTCAGCTTTCATGTATGACATGGAAACAAAGTTGGGAGTACGTTTTATGTTCACCTCTTTCCGAATGTAAAGTTTTATGTTGCATATACTTTCATATTTAGGGTATTGTAGCTTCTTTCATGTCTATGGAATGCTCGTGCATATATTAATCGTTTTTATAGTATTGATTCATATTTTATAAATCAATATAAATACTTTTCAATTTTTGTATAACATACCGTTCTCCGTACAAATGGTAGCAGAAGTCATTCGGCAGCAATTTCCTGAGGTAAATGCCTTCATTTCTACTAAGAAGAAGGTATTTGTAAATGCTTATTGGAAAGAACGTCCGGAACATCCTCTACCCCCGGGACCAATTCTATTTCGCTGAGGTACATGGGTAAGCGCTGCTCTCTTTTATGCAGTCTAAATCCAAATTATTATTTGGTCTGGCTATTACAAAATCGCACTACAAAATTATACCTCGTGCAATACAAAAATTAGAAACATGTGGTTTGTCCTTTCATGCGTCTGTATGAATCTTTAGGGAAGTGAAAATTGAACTGCAGTGTGCCCCTCCAAATATTGAGAGTAAAAGCCTCCAGTATATTACAAACAAATCCCGATTCTAATATTTTAGGCTCTGTTAACAAGTATCTCCAAGGTAACAGTGTAGAACTTCCAGAGGAAATTCCTCCAGAGCTTGTTAGCTCTTATAAATATTGTCCAATCACGTCTGTGGATGTTGAGAGGTCCTTCTCTGCACACAAACTCATTATCTGACACTCGTCATAAATTTAATCTTGAAAATTTGAAAACTTATGATCGTGTGCAGTAAATCAAATTGTAGCCCCAGGAAGACATAATATAAGGAAGACGATTCAGTGTGAGTAGATCTATAAAACCATTTACCTATGTATGTGTGTATAGTGTATAATAGCATATTTTAAAGTATTTTACAGCATAAATGCATGCATATTTCAGATGTTTTAGTGCACATACATCCGATGTCTAATCATAACATCAGTGTAACGTAACTCCGCGTAGAAGGTGCCGCAACCTATGATGTGGGTAGCAAATCTGCTAATTCCGGAGAACAAACCAGGAATGTGAAGACAACCTGGTGGAATTACTAATATATTGCAATGTGTGACTAATAATAGTAATGATAATAATAATAATAATAATAATAATAATAATAATAATAATAATAATAATAATAATAATAATAATAATAATAATAATATCTTAATAACTTACCGGGGCTATGGAACCTGTGGGTTCATGGCCGCTCGGAGATACGTTCTCCACACATCCCTTACCTGAGCTAATGATTTACATTTCCCTCTGGTTACTCTACAAGTACCTTCCATGCCCCTCTTTCATTCCCCACCCGTGCCACACATCCTGCTCATCGCAATCTATCTCTTCTTATTGTATCTGATTTTCTATTAATTTCATCAGTGTTACAAATGTTTCTCCTTTCACATGTATGTTTCTCTCTTTTTGATTCGAAAAATTTTCTTTAAAACATTATTCTCAAATACCGATATTCCTGATCTTTTGTTCTCCCTTAATATAAGAGTCCACGTATCACATCCATGTAATATAACTAGGAGAATAACAGTTTTATATATTTTCAGTTAAACCTTACTTTAGGGAAGTTGGAACGACCTGAGTCCCTGTAATATATAATAGCATACGTACATTTCCTGAATTAACACTTGTTTAACTTATTTGTGCATCTCATTTCTATTTGTAATTATAGTTTAAAGGTAATTCTTTTATTTCAAACACTTTCTCAAAATTCCCCTCATTTGTTATTAACTGTTTATTACTGTTTATTATACCAATATACAGGGATATTCAGAAAGAAGAAACAGACTTCAAACATTTATTTCTTCCAAACTACAACAAATGGAAACACAGTTCCAACGCTCCTAAAAGATAAAAGTTTGAAGTTTTAATCACGGCCGCATTGGCGCTGTTGCTTGTCATGTTGATTGTGTGTATTAAAATGGCGACACAACAGGACTTTGGATTGGAAGGGGAGAAGTAGAAGATCAACCTCATTACCGGTGGCCTCCCAGGTCACCCGACCTAACCCTGTGTGATTTATATCTATAGAATTACGTAAGAGACCGTGTTTTTATCCCCCCTATGCCTGACCCTCTTGAAAATCTGAGACATCGAATTGTTTAAGTTGTGAATTCGATAGCTAGAGACCAGCTGATCGGTGTGTTGCAGGACATGAGCCACCATTTTGATATTTGTCATGCAATATATGGTGCTCATATTGAATGCATAAAAAATAGAAATTTCAACTTTCCATTCCAGGAACTTTGGGATTGTGTTTATATTTTTTTGTATTTGGAAGAAATAAATGTTTGATGTCTGTTCCTTCTTTCTGAATAACTCTGTATAATATATTCCTATGTGTGACCGCACATTTACTTTTTTGATATTATTAATAATACAAATATAATAGCAAATACAGAAGACGAACTTCAAAGGAATATTTTTTATCTCAAAATATCCATAGAAAAAACTAAGGTAATGGCATTCAAAGGAAAAAATCAAATCAGATCCAAAATAGTAATAGGAAACAAAATCGTAGAACAGGTGAACCATCTAAATTATCTAGGATGTGACATTTCATTTAATTATGATAATGATATAAATAATAAAATAGCAAAATTCCAGGGAATATGTGGTACGATAAAACGATCACTAAATAACAAAACAACAAGACAGACCCAATAGAAATTTTATAAAACGTTGGCAGTACCGGTACTGCTCTATGGATCAGAAGCCTGGATACATAAAAAACAAGATCTAAGTAGGATAACGGCGGCAGAAATGAAATTTTTGAGATCTGTTAAAGGGTGCACTAAGGAATACAGAATCAAGAACACAGAAATAAGACAGGAACTTGAAATATTTGCAATAACTGATAAAATAGATACATATAGACAAAAATGGAAGCAACACATAGACAGAATGAATGAAGATAGATATCCAAAACAAATAACAAAATACAAACCTAAAGGCACCCGAGATGTGGGCAGACCTAGAAAGAGATGGGCTGAAGTCGGAACGGGTCAACAGACCTAATCCATGAGTGCAGATGATGATGATGACAGATACATATAACAACATAATAATAAAATTAATAATATAGAAAATAACGTTTTTATTACCCAGGTAATTTTTACACTTCTTAACACCCGACTCTTGAGATGTAATTATTTACTTTATAGAGTGTGTACAATTTGTATGAAACATGTTGTAACATTTCAAGCAATTTCTGATTTGTTTCAAGAATTCTCAGCATAACTAATAATTTGATAAGCTTTAGTTATAACATTTTATACAAACTCTTAATGTTGATTTATACTTCATTAATACTATCGATTGTTTCAAAAAATGAATTAAAACAGAATCGTGACGGGACATGAGAGAGAAAGCTACAGCCATTTCTTCAGAGACGCGAGACCCGGATTCTGCAAGTTATATACAATCCTCCTTATAAAATTCAACGCAGATAAATTAATATTGACATAAGTTACATACGTCATTTTTTCACAAACATCTCTATAAATAATTAACCATATTGTGATCCTGCCAGCAGCCTGTCGTTACGACATTCTGGTATACTCTCCTGCCATGGTAGTCCACTTATATTAACCAATTCCCCTCCAAAGACTAGTTTTAAATGTGTTTGTTATGGCCGATCATTTCCTTACTAAAAAAAAGTTGATTTTTTTTAATCTGCAATATTTTGTATACACCTTGAAAAGGCGTTCTTTATTTCAACAGATCGGTTGTGATTGACTGGTGATTATCATAGTCAGGTTTGGAGTTTCGCAGGTGCAATTCTGGCTTAGGCGAATGGATTTTAAGGGACTTAAAATTCCTGAATACATCATTCATGGAAAAGGAAATAAGTCATGGATCCCGTATCATAGACTTACAACTCGTAAAACATCCTAAAACCAAAAATAAAATAAAGAAATAAAGTGAAATAGAGAGACCTGTGCGTCAGTCCATTGACGCCTGGATTTGAATTGGACTGTAATTATCCTAGTTGTGTCCTATTTTGTTTGAGTTTACTTTTTTTAGTATACAGATCTTAGCTTTCTCTTACTTTCTCCACTTCAATAAAATAAATTGTGGATATTTAAATCTTAAGCAAATGGTTAAGAAAGGGAGCCTGGAAGACAGAGTTAAGTTTCCCCGACGACATGATGTGTGATTAATAATAATGAAGCACCAGGAGAGTCCTTAAACCTAAACTTAGTTCGAATCTAGATCATGAGCGACAATGGGAAAAAACATTCCAGTGCTCTGACCGGTAATCTAACCCGAGGCGTCATGAACTCTAGTCAGAACCTCTGACCACTAGCTCATAGGGCTGGTCACCATGCATAGGTAATTGTATTTATACACTACAATAACACAGAACACGCATTTCCTTATAAAGGTGTGTGTTCAACATTATATCATTTATCATGTGAGATCTAACTTTAACATCTATACTAATTCGAGCTAAGTCCAGTTGTGATGTAAACAGAGCAGATGTGTGACTGCATTTTACGTTTGAGCGAGCAAGAAAATTTAAATAATGAAAATAAAAATATGTAATATCTAGCACATGTCTACGTATGTTATATAGGAGTCTCTTAAAATACATGTTTATAATTTTACTAGGTAAAATATGCAATTGTTTTATTCCCATGCATCCGCAATGCAATATTCGTTGGAATTTCAGTTGTTTCAAAATGACCGATTCTCAAGAATTCCTAAAATATTGGAAAGGAAAGCTATAGAAAAGTCGGAGGAAATCAAAGTATTTTGAATATTTTGAAAGCGCTTAGTGAAAATATCCCACATTAGCCTTTGAGGATGTGGTGAAAATAACAGAATTTACAGGTGAGTCAGCATGGAACATATATTCTGCTCGTAATGGAATTATATATAAAGGATATCTATCGACATCAAGGAAAAAACTTAGGTCTAAATGTCTGATTAGGTATGTTCATATATAATTCGTTGTCATACATAAGTAGGAAATGGAAGTTACTAATTATTGGTACCATCTTCCATTCCATCCAATCCGGTAGAATAGGATGTTGTCTAGAAAATAATAGTTTGTATCGATGACAGTTCCGTGCATAATTCGTTCATGTGGTGAGTAAAAGTAGCATCACATTCCATCAACAGACCGAGTCGGAAGCGTAATAAAACTTAAACAAGTTCTTCATAGTACAACTGGAACTTAGCTCGAAATTAGTGCAGGTCATATGTGTGTATTTATTTTACTGTATGTTTGTTTATATAATGTAGACATAATTACATTATCAAAATGGTGAACACGATAAAATAAGCAATTTTTAATGACATTACAAACCAGAATTTGTCTTGATGTTCGAGGAAAAAACCAGAGAAAAAGTCGGGACCTATCAACATAGGCTATTTGAATCCCAAAATTTACCGCTTGAGCCACCTCGCTCTATGTCCACGCGTGGAATAAAATACATAACCTCACATTCTCCAGTCTTAATGGAGATACAATGTACATACAGAAAACAAAGATTTTAAAGAGAAGAAATAAGAAATAAAAAACAGAAGAAACACATTAAAAACAAAATACTGTTAGAGTGCATAGCCTATTGCCTCAGTACAACAACTAGACATACAATATTTGATCATACTAGAAATAAATTATAAAATGGGATTTAATAAAAATGTTTGAAATATTTAAGAAGTGCCGGAATTCAAATATATAGGAAAAATAATTACAAACAGCAATGATGCGAAGAAAGAAATTAACATAGGCTAAGTTATGTAAATTCGTCCTATTATGACTACAGTAATTCTAGTCATCTCTCCGTTCAAAAAAAAATATCTTCAGCTAAAACTCTATAGGCCCTAACATGATTATTCTCCGAGTATGCGAAACACTGTCATGTAGTGAGTTAGTTCATAAGAAACATTTACACCCAATAGGAATTCCACAAAGATGCTTGATGGGTATTTGTGTTTCTCAAGTCCCAAGAACTAAACTAGCAATTGTATAGTTTCATAGTAATTGTAACTCGCCCTTGCTTGCAACAAAAGAAGGAATTCAGAAGAGAATATCAAATGTTGGAAGAGTAATTTTGACTTTTCAGCGTTAGAAATGGTGGAAGAGACATCAACGGGTAGGAGGAACACTTCAGCCGTAGAAAAGGCGACTCTCACAAGGGAGAATGTTTAAACAAACCAATACGTTCAATCAGTGTTACGTCATATATTAATAAAAAAACGAAGTCTTTAAAACTAAAATAATAGTGTCGCAATTATAATCTAGTGGGAGAAAGAACCAACAATTTCGCCCAGAGATCTCGTCTTACAAGCTTACATTATATTAAGTGTCGTAAATCCAGACAGGTGGTACTGGTTTTCTAG
>JASPKZ010009016.1:0-127028 GCA_030220185.1 Diploptera punctata | reverse complement strand
GTCAACTTTCAACCTCTCCGGTTGCCTGGATCGTCCTTTTCCCTTCGTCTCCTGGTTCTATGGTTCCCTAGGGATAACCACACTAGAACTCTCTTCTCCCCTTGCCCTGTTTAACGTTGCCACATTTTGCAACCCTCTCATAGGAAAACGCATTCAGTTTTACAGGAGAGTGCAGACGAGGATTTGGCAACGTCGCATTGCGGTGTGTAGGGGAATCCCACCCTCCTGCCCCCATTCTCCTCTTTTCCCTTCGTCCTTTTCTTCTTCTTTTTCAACTATAATTCACAAGCCCTCCTCCTTCTACTACCTTTCCCAATCCACCGCGAGAGTAGGGTTGAATTTGAGTACATTCCCGACTAGAAAGATTAGACGGGAACGTATTTCCGGGTGAGCATCTCATAGAACATGTTATCATAGGTTAGGTTCAGCAAATTGTGCCATTTTCGGTTAATTACCAGTTGCCAAATTGCGGAATTTATGAAATTTTAGAGTACTTGACTCTGTGATATCAATTTTAATGGCATACAGATTACGCATTCAACTTTGTAGACTACATATCGCTTGATAGTCATACCGATGGCACAGAATAAGATGATTTTGTTAATTGCTGTCTCCATCTTGGGGTAAAACACTTCCCAATAGATGGATGAAATATTTTCGAGTTTATTATATTATTATTAATATTAAGTTATTATTGTCATATTATTATTATTGTTATTATTATTACTATTATTAGACCTATTATTATAAAGTCAGAAAAGTGTCTTCTTATAAAAAAATAAAAAAGTTCATTATTGTTAGCTGTAATTTTAATCCAACTATATTACGGAAAGTATACTTATAATTTTATGGAATTTACTGCCAATACATTTGAGAATTTAAAATATTCTACAAACCTGAGTGAAATATTATAGTTTAGTACATGACAGTGCATATGTTTACTTTTTCTCATCCCCTTAATTTGAATTTTTTTATATTTGACAGTGCATGGAAACTTAGACTATTTTTTTAAAGAATTGTAAGATTTTATGGATAGCTTGTATTATTTCAATAGCACAGTAGCAACTAACAAATTATATTTCAGTCGGTCGACTTCGCTCCAGAAAGTGTAAGTTTGAGATTTTACCAGCTTACAGTGTAGTGGTTAAGGCACTGAGCTACAAGCCAGAGGATCGAGGGTTCAAGTCCCGTTGGGGTCAGGATTTTAAACTGACCCAAACCCTCTGGCGGCACCATGGCCCTGGGGTCGACTCAGCCTCTAACGTAAATGAGTACCAGACGCTTTTTCTGGGGGTAAAGGCGGCCGTCACGCAGGGCTGACACCCCGGCTGACATAAAGTGCCGATTGTCTAGAAAAAGTGGGAGCCTTAACCTCCTACTACCCCAAGGGCCTCCGGGCCTGTTGTGGGACCACTTTACACTTTTTACATAATTCTATTGTTAACATTTTTATTTGCGAAATTGAAATTATTGCTAAAAACACTAGTTTACTATTAATATGAAAACTATTCTTAATGGATATAACGCTGATATGGATTTGAATGTTTCAAATGCTGGTTCTTGTATACTGTTAGTTATCAGTTATCACTTTGTCTTCTGGGTCTGAGATTCACGGGTTCATACCTGTCAGGGATCGATGGATTTTTCAGGGCGTAAAAATCCTAGTAAGTATTCCTTCGGAAGAGAAGTAAAGCCAATGTACTCTGTGTCGTAAATTCCGGCAAGTAAAACAACATTCAGCCCTGTTGAGAGCCCTCTGTGCAAAATTTGTTGGCTCTTTCACGTCCGCAAAGACAATTTTGATATGTGAATTAATGTTGGAATTTGACCAAAGGGAGATGAACAGACAGGTTAATGGAGAAAACTTAATAACAGTGAACTATATGATCTTTATAGGAAAACAGATATGATAAGAAAAGGCAAGTCACGTGACTGCGATGGGAGGGACATGTAGCACGAATGGGGAATGAAAGAGAGGCATGGAAGCTTCTTGTAGGAAAACCAGAGGGAAAACGCCCAGTTGGTAGACCAAGAATGAGGTGGGAGAATAACATTAACATTAGCCATGATTTGAGGGAAGTAGAATATACAAAGGATGATTGGAAAACATTAGCTCAGAATAAGAATATGTGAAGAGCCTATGTCCGCACGGCCATGAACCTACGGGTTCGATAGTACCAGTGAGTTAGTTTTTGTGAATTAATGTTAATAATCTAGTTATATATTGAATATGTCCACCGCTGTGGTTTCGAGGTAAAGTCACGAAGCGGGCCCGGGTTCTATTCCCGGTCGGGACAGGCTTCTGGGTGAGGTTTTTTCGGGTTTTTTCCTCACCTATATGACAAATGTCAGGAAGCTTTAGGGCTCAACGGTCCCCGAAAATCATCGGGCCATCGTCATTATCCTTCACCGGTGTGGAAAGCAATGGAAAGCTACCACACTTATAATTCCCTAGTAAAGCTGCAAAGCATAGCATGAAAATGCTAAGATTGCAGTGAAAGACCTCCCCTCGTGCAGAATTATTTTGGATGGATATTGAATATGTCTTTATATTATTCCCTGAGAGTAGTTAATAATAACAATAATTAATTCGTTATCTCTGTCAAATATTCAATTTATTCAATAATTTGTGGACGTTTCAATCTCCTGTATGAGATAATTTTCAAGAGATTTAACCTTTCCAGTTATCCATTTTGTATGGTTGTTTTTACTAGATAGAACCATTACCAATACAATTTTGTTTGTTTTTTTTAACAAATTTAAATTTACAGAATCAAAATTCCAATTTTATGATTAAAGATATTTTAACAAGGAATCGTATGTATCTAACCGTTCATTTAAATATTTTCGTTTATTTTATTGATAGCGGAAATGACCTAAAAAAGGCCAAAATAAAGCACTGAATAAACAAAAAAATATTTAAATGAATGGTGTGTTACATATGATTCCCTGTTAAAATATTTTTCATCATAAAATTGGAATTTTGATTATTTTATTATAAATATATTAAAAACACACACAAAATTGTCTTGGGAATGGTAAACGGAAGGTCTAGGTATAGATTTTTTTATTCCATGGCGCGACAGGCCTAGAAGGCCCTTAGCCTACCAGCCGGCTGCTGACCTCACATCCACATGTGTCAATCACAGAGGTAGATGGCCATCTAGCCAGTGTAGGGGTGACATGAGGTCAGTATGTCCAGTCCCCCAGCCGTTATAGCTGGTTTTCTCAACCTGGAACCGCTTCTTATTGTAGCCACTCAAATGACCCACGATGCTGGGTTGGCACCGGCCCCATACTGGCCGAAATACAATGAGAAGATGTCTTCCCTCATGGAGACTCGAACCAGCACAAGTCCCGTAGCTCTGTGCTTAGACTTCCTGCCTTAACCACTCGGTTGCGGCGCGGGAGGATATTATTAGGATGGATCTTAGGAAAAATGGCATATGATAGTGTACCTCGACAATTGTTATGAATGGCAATGAGAAATGTGAATATCTGTGATAAATGGATTAATATTGTTAGGAGGATCTATAGTAATACAAAAGCTAAAGTAAAATTACAGAATAATTTAAGAGAAATTCTCAGTAAATAAAGGCCTTAAGCAGGGATGCAGTTTGTAACCAATTCTTTTTAACATTTATTTAGACCAGGCTCTTAACTTATGGTATAAAAAATGTTCTGAAATGGGTATTCCTATTGCATTCATTGTTGTTTGCAGATGATCAAATAATTTTTGCAGGGGATGAAGATGATATGGAATATACATTTACAGAAAACAGAATATATGTGTTTGGGAAAGGATGTGGATGGCCTCATAATTGAAACAGGGAAAATAAAAAAAAAAGTTATTTTTTTTAAATATCTTGGGTCAATAGTTACAAGTTAGGTACCTGTGAGAGAGATGTACAGACTAAAATTGCAATGGCAAAAAATGCAACTAAGACATTACATGGAATAATTTGGAACAAAAATATTACAAAAGAAACTAAAATGAACATTTATAAGAGCATAATACAGAATACATTGGCATATGGAAGTGAAACTATGTATTTGAGGGAATTGAAAAATAATCAAATTAGAACAGTTGAATTTGATTATTTTAGAAGAAGCCTCCAAAAAATCAAGACAGGATAAAATAAGAAATGAATTCCTTTGGAGAGAAATGAATGTCACCATATCTGTTGTTAAGAGGATTGAAAATCAAACGCTTAAATGGAATGACCATGTACAAAGAATGGAAAATGAAAGATAGCCAAAAAATATATACCAATGGTCACCCCCTGGAAGAAATAAACGTGTTAGACCAATATGGAAATGGAAAACCTACGTCAGAACCATAATGGATGATAGGAATTTCGAAGAGGGAGATTGGAATGATAGAGGTAAATGGAAACTGAAGACGGCAAACCTATAAGTGGGGGAAAGCCGAAGAAGAAGAAGAAGAAGAAGAAGAAGAAGATGATCTTAGGAAATTGGATATCTGAGTTATGAACTGATTTCAATTGGCTGAAGGTAGGGAAATAATGGAGGATATTGCGAATGATCCATTGAACTTACTGTTCAGTAAGACGTAGAGCAAGTGTGAGTGAATTAATTAAAATTATGTAGATGATGGGTAAAACTTTATACAGCATCATCTAGATTCTATAAATTACTCCAAAATCTTGTGCAAGAGTAGGGTAAAAAACTGGAGTGTTGCTCGACCTGCAAATATCTGACAAGTGTCATCTAAATGTCCTCTAATTATTCCAAGTACGAAGAAAAGCAAGTAGTACTACAATGGAAACAATAAAATAAAGGAAAGAAAAGACTGAACCCTTACCATAAGTACTGTCCAGGGAACCCTGGTTTAGGTTTATGTATGAGGCTAGTTATCCTTGTATGACTTGTTCTTCACATATCCTGCTCCACTCTCATTAATCTGCATACTATGCATGATGCTTCAGGCTGAGGATCGTGATGACACTTCATCTCTTCCCTTATATTGATATCATACTTTAAGTTTGCATTTCCATGTGAACTCTGCAGTCTTTTAGCTTTTCTGCGTGTCTACAATTACTGTGGAGTTACTCAGAAATTTCATCTTACAAGATTGAGGCAGATTGTGATGCACGTTTCTAAACACTTAGTAATGTGCTACAGTACTATGCATACAAAAAACGTCGTCTTGGTACCAAATTATATATTATACACTATATTATATCATATATAATTCCTTATTATCTGTCCAACGTAAGAAGCACACTTTGACATTTAACTACCGAATGTATTACTCCGCGCAGCACGTGTAAGAGTGCGAACTCTGTCAGCTGTTTGTTACAAAATTAAAATATAGACGGACCTTTCAGGTGAATATTCCATAATATTATATTTTAATTTTGAATAATACCTCAACGGACCACATCATGGAGCTTATAAAAGTTGTTTGTCACAAGGCGATAAATTAATGCACTATATCGTTCACTACAGTGCCAGGATTATGCTACACAAACTTACAAAATACATTTAACACCGTTTTTCACCACTCTTTAACAATTTCCATTTGTGCTTCTAATAATTTTGATCACACATTTTATCACCGAGTTAACATAAACTACCTGACAGCCGCCATATTTGTAACTGACATTTAGCTTCCTCTCAAGAATCGTTCAGTTTCAAACAAATGCGAATTTTTAGTTAGTCTCCGACCTTCGAAGAAATATGTAGGTGTACACTGGATTCTGATCAACTATAGTTAACATAAATAGCTTTAAATACGTAATTATATTAATCGAGTACATGATCTATTTTTTCGCTTCCGCTGAACTGCGCTTTGATCATAAACGAATCGCAGTAACTGCAGCACTCATATGCATCTTGGATTACCCGCCCATTATTTTCCTGAAGTGTATTTCTTAGGCTGGACAGAAAATAGTAAAGCTGCAGATCATAGCTTGAAAATGCTATAATTGCAGTGAAAGACCTGCCCTCCAGCAGAATTACTATAGAATAGAATGTTATATCATATTAATTACATCACACTAAATTGCAGCATTGGCCTATTATATTTACATTAAGCACATATACTTTATCTATCTATACTTGCGTTGCCCATTGTTGAGCCATAGCCTCTCCTTTGTAGGGAGTTACTAGACCAAGTTAATTTTAATTACCTTATTTGTTCATAAATTTCATAGACGGTCAACACACCGGCCCAAAGAGACATCTAACAGGCATTACTAGGACATTAATGTCGGTAAATTTTGCTTAGACGCCACTTTATTCAGGCTTAAGAATCTTTTACGAGCCTGAAAATCTTCAGACTCGGGAGCCACGACTTAATATCCCTTCCGGAGGACTTACTCGTTTGATTTTTCCGTCCTAAAAAATCCATTGACTCCGGCCGGGTTTGAACCCGCGACCCTCGGAACTAGAGACAAGGGACATAACAATTAGTCCACCGCGGCCGATACATATACTTACTCTATATTAAATAATACATGCGTTTTGTTGTTCTTCCCCCCCCCCTCCTTGAAAGGGAATACACCGTAGCATAGATGGTTAAGGCAATTCGCTACAAACCGAAAGATCGAGGTTCGAGTCCCGGTGGAATCAGGAGCTTTAAACTGACTCAAACCTTCTAATGGCAACATGGTCTCTAAATAAAAAAATAATAATAATATTGACATTATGGATGGTGCGTAGTTTGAACACAAGAAGCAAATGATATTCAAAATTTCTCATGTATATAATACATATGCTTGTTTTACCAGGTAACCTAGTTTTAAAACGGATTTTAAATCTAATTTTTTATTCCGCTGTTTCTTATGCATGCCTCCCACAAAGCGAAAAATATCGTATACAACGGAGGTCCCGTCCTTCCCCATCTACTCGTATCAAATAAATAAAAAAAAACACAACGCGGATTTCTGTTGAATGCTATCTAAAATTTAATTAACACGAAGCTACCCCTCTGCAAAATAAACGAGTTTAAAAATGTCTTACTGTTTTATACGTTTCCGCATAATTATATCTTACTTTATATTTTTCAGTACAGGTATTCACACCTGGGCGATATTTAAATATTAATAAATTATTATTTATGAAGTTGAATTGCCTGAGATATTAATCGTTGTAAAAAGCTTATACCGTGCATTAACTGCGTTTCTGTTTAATTAACAAACATACGAAAGTAATTAGCTGTTTTATTTTACCATGAATATTCACCATAAATCAATCCTCTTTACCATACTGTTTAAAATCTTAATTAACTTCTCCTACAACCTAATTGATTATTATATATGTTCTATAAATAAATAATTGGTATACCAAAAATGGTAAGGCTTTGTGAAACATGTACTAAAGGATTAGAATTTTTTGGTATAAATCATACAATACTATTTTTTTAGAGGGAAAGGGGCGTAAAAATTTTCCTTATCTTTTGTAATTTTGATTTTATTACTTTCTGTTTTAATCGTGGATTGTTCTAAAAACAAATCCTGCCTTAATTTATCATCAATTCTATTAAGGATCTATTTAAATACTAATTTAAGAAATCAAACAATTCACTCTAGATTGAATATCGCTAGAAAATTCATTTATACGTACAAAAAATAAAATGAATTTTACTCCACTGCAAACAATTCTGTCTGCTTATGCAGAAGCTTATCAACAGGAAAAGATTATTTTCCGAGATACATTCAAGGATAGAAATACAAACAAAGTTAATTCCAAGAAATGTAAATTAGGATTTAATTAATGTATTAAGGTTAACATTATAATACTACAACACACAACAAGGCCAATATATCATGTCCTTAGATATAGATTAAATTTCTTCCTTTTTTCATATTTTTTTTATTCTTCTTCCTTTTGTTAGATTAAACTTGGAATAGGACTTACAAGCCTGTGGTGGGGTGTTTATTTGTACCAACTCTTAAATACACATTTGACAGTTACACACTACTATAGGGTTTCGAAAATAATATTGCTCGTATGGAGCAATTCTTTCTAGCAAACGTGTATTTTGTGTGAGATTGATTTGTTAGCCAATCCATTTGAAATAAATAATTAAGTTAAATGGTTTCGCTCGTAACTTGGCCAAGAAATTGGGAGCCCGATTTATGAAAAAATACCATTATGGAACGTATAATTATCACACAATTATTTAATAAAGTCAAACTTGTTTTGACACGTACAGCCGTGATGAAAAATGAGACAACTAATATATCACGTGTGGTATAAAATGCTCTAAAGCTACTGATATTTCTGTGGTCACAATCTATAAAATTCCAAATGTTAATGCTGTTCTTTAATCAGCTAATCACATGAGAATGGTCTCGAATTAGATTTAGTAGCTGTAGTGAAAATAATAGTACCTGTAGTGAAAATAATAAAGGGCTTCCAATATAAAACCGGACCGGCCTTACGGAGTTTCACCCGGCACGCAGTGCTGTCTCTTCCTCCCGCAATTCACCCTGCCTGCCACCCGTCCTTGAACTGTTTCTTACCTTATAGAAAATACTGGAAATGTTGTCCTCCCGCAGTTAAACAGGCATTATACCGAGTAAACACATTTAGGTTGACACGCTGTCGTTCGGGCACTGTCAAGTTTCTGATTTCATTTCTTATGTTGTTCTTCAGTTCTTCCAATGTGTGCGGATTTGTTTTGTACACTTTGTCTTTCAGGCTAGCCCACAAATAAAAATCACACACTGTTAGATCTGGGGAGCGAGTGTTTCTTATTTTGTACTGAACCAGTGGTCTCAAATTTAGTCACAACATCGTGGATTGTCGATCTGGAAGGAGGTAATTGTCCAGGGAAGTTCCGAATAAATTCCTCGCGAACGCGACGAGCTGGTTCGTATTTTATAATAGCATTTACACACATAAATGTGCTGCTCTAATGTCAGCTGACGTCTCATCTTGTCGAACGATAGTAAACTGACTAGTTCAAGGACGAGCGGCTGGCAGAGTGAAATGCGGACGAGGAGAGAGCGCTGCCTGACGGGTGAAACCCGTGAGGCCGGTCCGGGTATATATTGGAAGCCCGGTAGTAGCTGTAGTGAAAATAATTGTTCCATAAAATTATGTTGCTGTTGTACTTATGCCAGGAGGAAAAGAGATAAATATGTTTCCATCTCTGTCACTCAGTCTGCGGCGTCAAGTGGCAACAGCGTTCCCGTAAGAGCAATAGTATTTTCTAGACATGACAACTCCTATAGAGATGCTTGTATATTTATTTAGCACTCAGAAGACAGCACAGAATAACAAACCGTAAGTCAAGATACATACACCTAGACCCAAGGTGGAAATTTGAAATTCCCTACCTTATCAGGAACCGAACCAGTGATGCCGGATTGAAAAGAGGGTACTTTACTCTTTACGCCACGACAAAAAAAATCACCCTCAGAGTTTTTAATTTACTTTCTTCTCTGTTAAATAAGTGAATGATGACTAATTATTTTTATTACAATATTTATATTTTTACTCTATCATTTTTTTATAGTTTTAGGCGCTAAGTTTTTTCTGTAAAATTAGTTATTTATTATTTATTTCTAAGACTAGTTGAATATTATTAAGGTTAAGCTTATTAAGAAATTTGTATAGGTTGTTCAAACAAATATTAATCCTAACACATTTCAATCGATAACTATTCTACTAGGCCTATGTTTGAATAATCTCAGTGTGTTTGTTGTTAGATAGACTCGTATATATATATATATATATATATATATATATATATATATATATATATATATATATATGAAAACCTTTTTAAAAACATGAATTAATCATAAATAAGGCTCTATGTATTATGAAGTTATATTCTTTCTTGCATGTTGTGTCAAATTTTTTTCAAACTGATCATGCGCCTATTAAGAAGCACTCAAGAAGATCTCATGGAATGTGAAGTTGATTTAACAGAAATGGTAACATTCGATTTAAAAAGTAACTTCTAACCAGTGACAGAAGTGAAAAGAGAATTCAACATTAGATAATTTTGATTTCTATTATTTATTTTGATATTCTATAAAGACTCCTAATTACGTCGGAAAGACTTTTGAAAGCACCGCGATGCATTTTAATAATTTTCCTATCCGTCAAAATGATTAACGTTACATTAAACGTCGTTAATACCGTAAAAGCTAAGTAATTTGTCTTTATGCAATATCTTCTTTCATACTTCACCAATATAGGCCTACTCATTCTCCCATTATAAGTCTTTCCCTATAGTTATCCATTTAACGCTGAAAATAATTCCAAGTAGGTATATAACATCCTCAGCTTCTGTCGAGCGGGTCGAGGGATGAGATGAGATGAAGTAATTATATTTATAGAAGTCTGTGAAAGACAAGAGTGCTGGCCGAACACGCCTGACGCACATCATAGGCACGGTTCAACGAAATGGAACGAAAATAATTAGATGAGAATGGGGAAATGGTGAAATGGAAATGATGGCAGGGGAAAACGGGAGAAACCCCTAGAGAATCCTGCTCAAGAACCGTTTCGTCCACCACGAAACCCATATGAAGTGGGCGAGACTCAATCTCGTGACCCCAGCGGTGAGAGGCGAGCGTCTAACCGGTTGCGCCACGGAGCCGCCTAGAAGTAGCCTAACTAACTAACTCACTGGCTCTATCGAACCCGTAAGTTCATGACCGCGCGGACATAAGCTCTCCATACACTCCTATCCTGAGCTAATGTTTTCCAATCATCCCCTGTATAATCTACTTCCCTCAAATTACGGTTAATATTAACCTCATTCTTGGTCTACCAACTAGGCGTTTTCCCTCTGGTTTCCCTACAAGAAGCATCCATGCACCTATTTTATCCTCCATACGTGCTGCTTCTCCTGCTCATCGCAGTCTATGAGACTTAACTGTTCTTATTATATCTGGCTTCCTATACCTCACTATTATGTAGTTTTCTCTATTCACCTATCTGTTCACCTCTTTTTTACCCAAAAAAATTCCTAAGAACTTTATTCTCAAATACTCGTAATTTTCCTTCCTCTCTTAAAGTAAGAGTCCATGTTTCGCATCGATATAACTGGGAGAATAATTGTATTATATATTTATTGTTGAAATTCCGATGAGTCATCAATTTCTACTTTTTTAATTCCCGCTGGAATTTTTTGTTTATTTTAAATATGTATTTAGTCCATAAATAATATATATTTTAAAAATAAACATTACAGCATGAAACTTTTTACATACAATGTTATTGAATTTTAATCTATCTTCTATCTCGTAATATTTACTTTACTGAGTTCTACTTATAACTATATAATTAATTAATTAATTCAAAAATACATTTTTACTTAAGCTAATATGTTTCGCAAGCCGCTTACCTTAAGAATCTCATTTATCCATGTTAAGTATCATTTTACCAGTATGAGGTATATGTAGGCTAATTATATAATTACTGTAACTAATCAATATTGTGTTAATTACTTAATTTTCTTAACGGAGTTTGCGTAGTGTGTAATTTTCGACTGCAGTTCACTTATATTATGTATTCTTAACACGCTTTATACACCCTCTCTCTGCAATTAAGAAATCGAACTGGCGCCGTTGCGACGTTCTGGATGGCTAACTTTCATTAAAATCGATTCGCAGGTTTAGAAATTATTGTGGGATATAATATCACAAATTCTAGGTTATGAATTCTGTAAGGCTTTATTTCCATTTCTTTTCATATTATGAACTGAAAGAACGGTTTCCCAACCATGCTTTATCTCAGAGCTCATTTTTAACCTGGTATCTGATACAAAAGAATGCAACTGTATTTTCCTCCCTTACTCCATTCGCCATCTTAATCAAGATCCTCATTACAATGTTATAGTAGAAAATAATGTCAGACATTTTTACGAGAAAATAGCCTCACAATCGTATAACAAAGGATTTCTAGTGCTTAATGATAGATATAGGTGATGTGTAAAAAAAAACATAGCGAACCTAGGGCGCAATATATACGTATACATATAGACCTAATCCGTGAAGGATGATGATGATTATATATATATATATATATATATATATATATATATTAATGTATGTAGCCTGTGTCTGTCCTTTATATACTTCTAAACCGTTCAACCGATCTTCGTGAAAATTTGTACAAACAGGTTTTCAGAAGCGGCGAGTGTTTAGCCGTTATCTATTATGTTCTAAAATAATTAGGTGTAGGCCTAAGAGTTAATCTGAAACGAAAATTTAAAAATCGCTCTAGTGATCACAATTTTCGATGTTTCACAATAAAACTCGGAATATCCCATTAAATAAACCGAGGTATGCATTATCCAAAAGTCAGCGAAATTATTCAATTATAAATGGGGGTTTACTTGAAATCCGAAATCAAAAATTGCCTGAACGACTGGACCGATTTTGATTAAATGTTTTGTGTGTGTTTGAGTGGTCCCTGGATGGTTTAGATTCACAAGTGGACCCGGTAGAAGGCGCTACGATCGGGTTATAGGATTTGTTATGTCAAATATGTAGTCATCTGCTTTACCAACATATTCCGCGCGACTATAATGTGACATCATAATGCAAGCTTCTTGAGCCACAACAGATGAAAATGAGGAATTTTCTAGCGAACTTATTAATTAATGAGTTTTACGGTAAAAAAAGTAACTTCAGCTATATTTTTATCGTCCGGCCATGACACGAGAAATTGAACGTTCGGACAGGACAACTTATGCCGGGTTCGCTAGTCTCTAATAAAAAAAGTACGACATTCGCCTAAGAAGAAAGTTAAATATTTTGTTAATATCTTATAATTGGGATCTAAATCGTACCCAAATGTATCTTTAAGATAAGTTATAACATTCACACTCGGGCTCTCTCAGTCCGTTAATTAATAATGATAATAATAATAATAATAATAATAATAATAATAATAATAACTGTATTTTTCATTATCCTGTTACTTATTTAGTTTTTATAGGCCTAATAAATAGTTGATAATGAAATATTTACTTACATATTAGTAGGCCTAGTAATATTTATGATACATTTATTAGTATTTGTCGTTAATATTAAGAAAAATCAAGATAGAACCATAAAATCTAGAAGACTTGGATTTTTCTATAGTTTGTAGAGCTTTTTGTTTTCGTATTTTTTTCTGATTGCAAGCTGTTTAAGACATTTCAAATTATGATAGGCTTAGATGCTATAACCCTGCGAAAAACCAGGTAAGTCCAAAACTGACACAAACAGGATGGGTCTGATTTTTTTTATCCAGTAAACTTCCTCCCTTTTAGACTTATCTAAAACAAAAATATATATTATTGTTAATAGAATGAAGAACTAGCTTATCTTGTTATTACCATATGAAGCGGCATAAATAACAATGTTGATTAAGAAAATAAAAAATAGACTTATCTGGATGAGTGTTTATAAACTACAAGTCTTATATGAGTACTTCAACTCAATGCTCATCAGATCTCTTAACTAATATCATGATGTCCAAGTCATATTTAGATAATGAATAATAGTGAGATTGTCTTTCAGGAGCTTGCAGTAAACCAGAAGGTTGGAAGACCAAGTCTCGTATTTTAAATTTACTTTAAGATGCTGGAGATTATGTACGGTACGGTTGCCAGAAATAGAAGGTCATGGAGATTAGTTCTAAGAGAGGAGAATAGAGAGTCACGAAGGACATTTCTAACGAGGTTATGACGCTTTTGGTGTTTTGCTATTTGATGTACAAAGTGGAAAGGGAACTCTACTGACAAATTTTCAGAAAGTGTTCAGGGATATCGGCTGGATGTTTTAATGTAATTAATCAGAATAATTTGAAATGTCAGACATTTATCAGCTGTAATTATTACAAAACACTGCGAAGGAATGAAATTGCTATTTTTTCTGGAGAATTTATTCTCCAAGAAATTATTTAAATTCTGAAAATGCCTCCCATATAAGTTATAATTGATTTCTCAATATCCGTACGCCTATATATTGTTCTACTGTGATGAAGATTGTAATTATTTATTTGTTATAGGAACTTTTTAGTTTCTAAGGATTAATATGGAATGGGATAAAATTGTTTACTACAAAGTCTAAGACGTATTACATTTCTGACACATGAACATTATATGAATCTGTAATAATGTGCCCCAGATATTCAGCTAAAATCTCTGAAGGTCGGTGTAGTTGGTTTCCATTTTGTATAATATAACAACATGGATATTAACAATTATATTGACTTATATCCTGTAATATATATATAAATTACGTACCACGTTGTTTGTCCGCGATGGAATCCTAAACTACTGAACCGATTTTAATAAAATTTTGCACACTGTGTGCTGTTTGATCCAACTTGAGACCTACGGTTGTTTATAACTAAATTTATAGTCACATTATTTTTATTGCAAATTATTTGTTTATTATTTAACAAACAGTTATAATTATCTGTGAGTTCCATACGATTCTAACAGATGACGGTGTAAGGTAATTGGTTTATTATTTAACCAGGTGGCTGTGCTTTTTGTTGCAACCGCGAATTTCAATTGAATTACAAATATTGATTATTTCATAATTTAAGTGTGTTCAGTGTTTATTTTATTTTCAATATATTGATAATAATATTTATTCGTGTGTAAGTATTAGTTTTAAGTAATCTGACTGAAAGACAGCAACTTATTTAAATTTAACTGGACCGAAAAGCGACATTGGACAATATGGCGAATCAGTTCTAGAGACCATGAATGATAAGATATCAAGTGAATTTCCGCAAATTGGTATAGGCCAATGTGATATAAATCTTACATTTAAGAATAATGTCAATTTAAAAACATATGAAGGTCCTAAGGAACGGAATAACAGAATTGTAAGTAAGTCTGTTAGTTATAATAATATGCCTAATATTACAGAAACAATCTCCATGCCTCAATTAAATGAAAAACAAGATGACTATAATATATCACAAGATGATATTACTATACAGATGATGATGAGAATCCAAACTGACAACAAGTTCGTAGAAAAAAAAACGAAAGTGTAATGAAATCAGCAAGCCTCCTCAAAACATTCCTTCAATAAATGTATATAATCCTTATGATACACTTATGGATGATTCTGAGAATGCAGACAACATAAATTCATCTCAATCCACAAAACCACCACCCATATTTATACCGGGTGTACTTAACGTACCAGAACTAAAAAATTGTGTAAAACAAAAACTTTCTGATTTAGATTTCTCACTTAGTTTACTACAACATAATTTAACGTATACCTTAGCCACAGCAACGAGTGGCCGGGACTTCTATATATATATATATATATATATATATGATCTTTGATTTGTTGGATTTGTTTTCGCCCCGAATAGCAGATAACTATGAAAACATCGGAAAAATTAACGTAAAATATTTAAAGGCGATACGACGTTCGCCGGGCCAGCTAGTGTATATATATATATATATATATCAGGGTATCTTCCGCGCAGTAGCCGAGCGGTTTAAGGCCTTGACGCAGAGCTACAGGACTTGCGTTTGTTATAGTTTTCCATGGAGGAATAAATTTTCTCATGAAATTTCGGATCGTGCTCACTTAGAATCGTGAGGAATTTGGGCAGATAGCAATAAGTAGCGGCTCCAGGTTGAGATAAACATGGATACTCGACATGTTGATCACATGTCGCCCCTATACTGGTTACATGATCATCCATCTCTGTGATTAACATACACGGATGTAAGATCAGGATCCGGCTGGTAAGCCAACTGCCTTTTCGGCCTGTCGTGCCAAAGAGTTATAATATATAGGCTTACATACATATATATTGCTTTTCAATCTACTTTTACTATTTTAACCGTCTAATGCTTTCTTTGGCGGACTGTAATATGACACTACTATTTAACGGCGTAAGAAGGTTGAAACGAGAGGTATTGAGTGTCCTTATTTCACGTATGTTAGGCACATTGAGATTCAAGTTATTTGCATTGGAATTGGAACGGTAGGTGAATGTAATTCATTGTTCACGATGGTGGGTGTTTGCAGTACAAGTTTTAAATACAAATAGAAGTGGGATCGTGAACAAGAAGAATGAATGTGTAATTACAAAATCAATAAGGGCGGTTTCACACTGCGTTGCGGCATCGTGATTTCATAATAAATACATGCGTGTGAAAAGTTGCGTTGCGGCATTTTACAATACGATATTGTTCTCTTTATGATACCATTGTTCATTTGAATATATTTGTGTTCTTAGTACAAAGTATCAATTTACATCATAAACATGTACTCGTTTTTACTTCGTGAGACAAAAATTATCGTATAAACGTGTTATTTAAATTAACCGCAAAAAAAGGGGGGAAAATATTGCATTTGCTAAGACGTCAGGTACTATTCACGAATATGTATGCTTTTAATTTATCAGTGACAAGATTATATTATTTACTGTTTAGTGGCAGTTATATAGGGTGTTACCGAAATGAGTGCAGATTTTTCGTGTGGTGGTAGGGAGCATCCATACAAGTATTTTAACACAATGATCCTTGGAGAAATGCATTGTTGTGAGTCTGCAAAATAAAACAGCATTTAAAATTGTTCAACACATTATTATTTATTTATTAACTCTAAGAAAAATGGAAGGTATTACATGTTATTTTACAGTAATTATTTGGAAATGGCGACCATTGACCAGGATGCACAGCTCTGCACGTCTCACCTCGGACTGATGAACGCTAAAAGGGCGGAATTCATGAAGCCGCGGTTTTATGAATACTCTCTACGTCATAGAGAGGGGGAAAGAGTCGCTCTTTGCGTAAAGATGGTGTCATGAATTCCGCTATAAGAAGTATATCTGGATGCTCCCTGATTTCCGCAGCCGCTGTCACGGTCCTTGCTACAAGCTCTGGAGCTGTGCATCCAGGTCAATGGTCGCCATTTCCAACAATTACTGTAAAATAACATGTAATACCTTCCATTTTTCTTAGAATTAATAAATAAACAACAATGTGTTCAACAATTTTAAATGCTGTTTTATTCTGTAGACCCACAACAATGCATTTCCGACCCAAGGTTCTTTGTGTTAAAATACTTATATGGATGTTCCCTACCACCACACGAAAAATCTGCACTCATTTCGGTAACCCGTAAACGTTCGGACTATTGTCAGACTTCTCCCGCTTCATATCAGAATCAGTTATTTCAGAAACCGGACTTTACACTTTTTTACGGTTTTGAGTTAAAAATAGACATACATATATCTTCAAAGATAGATCTGTATATTTTGAAAGGAACATACTTATGTGCTCTGCATACTAGCATATGATTTCATATTTCATGCAGTAAGCAGACTTCTTCGGGAATTGTCCGGTTTTTGCATATAATGCACTTACTGTTGTGAGGTATGTTTAAGCAAAACCTGAAACTTCCTGTATAATTAAATAATAATTATCACAAATTAAAATGTTACAATAAATACCTAGCAGGTTGCCGTCATCTAGGTTATTTTTTTAAAACTTTTAAGAGTAATAGATCTGTCAGTTTATTGTATTTTTAAGAAGAAGCCTTTTGTTTGAAATAAATTTCTCAAGGTGTAACTACCGCTTGAACTTGAAAAGATAGCCACATTATAATTGTATGCACTATCGCTTGAAAAGTAGTACGCTGATATTTACATTTTTCCAAGCGGCGTAAATTCTATTAAAGTACAATTGACCATTTTAACCATTTTATATAAATAAATAATAAGTTATTCCTTACTGACCAACAATTGTCTGATATTTTATTTATTGGTAGATGAAAGGAAACCTCATCATGTATGATTTCCTTAACAATTTCGCATGGAAATAAATTGATGTAAATTCTAAACACACGTTTAGTGCTGTCGGAATATATTTTATATACAGTACTAAGTACATTTTTTAATTATTTTTTTTCGCATGTAATATACAGGATTATATTCAAAGTGTAAGGCTTGGAGAATGTAGGTTCCATAAGACAATTAATTCAATACATTCTCTTTATCTTTCACAGTCATTGTATACAATTGCTTTGCTTGTTCACATCTCACGGGAAATCTGAACCAACGGGACTCCAGGTCCTTCTCGCTTGCATTCTACTCCCGCCCATGCGTTTGGCACTTCCCTCCTATATCCCTGAATACGTACGCCAAGTTCCTCCTCAGAAGCAACGTGACTGAGAAATTCTGAGAGCGAGATTCGAGTGGCAGTGAATGTATACTTGACCGGACTATTCTGTAGTAACAGAGACGCTGCAAATTTTGAAATTGATGAAATGCAAATTAACTCAGTAGGAACTTTTACATATCTTATTGCTACATGTGAACGGAAATAATAAAATCGAAGAAGATTAAAGCGATATACTAAATATTTTTTTTCAACATAATCGATCATATTTTGACAAATGACTATATACAAATGTAAACCTATAGATAACACTTAATAGATCCAGTATCACATGAGCAAGCGAACCCATGGTACTCAACGAAAGAAACAAAATTACTGATCTCTAGAATAAAAAGAAAAAAATAGCAGAATGTTTGAACAATTTAGAAAACAGTTAACGACTGAAGAATGAAAATGAATAACGAATGCCCTTAAAATGTAGTAAATCATAATAGGTCACTCAGAATGGGTTTGATTGGGACAGATGATAAGTATGGATAACCGGGGGACTAGTCAAAAAGTTGTACAAGTAGAAGTAAAGACTTAAATTGAGGTGTGAATAAGGTGTAATGAATGATCTAAAAAATAAAAGTGACAAAATATGGAAGAGTATCGAAGAGGATTATTAACAAGGCTAAAACTTTCACCTATGAAGTTGTAGTGCCTTAGAATAATGATTATAAAAATGCATATATCGTGTAGATACATTGGTGAAAATAAGTAAGAAAAACTGAAAACGCTCTTAATTGTATATGTGGGTAAGAAGAGAGCCCCCATCCGAAGAACGAACTAATAATGTTATGACTCTCAGCATTACAGTATATATTGCCGAAGAGTATAATCATGCACGATCTAGGTACCCTATCAGAACTACCTGTCATCATCAAAAGACTGAACATTTCAATGTACACTTAGCAAAAAAAAAAAAAAATGAGCCGACTCTTGATCTGGAACATTTCAAGTTTTAACGCGCGATTCACACGAGTAAACTAATTGCACAGTAGAGCTTCAATGAAGATCGTTGTTTTACGGACAGTAACCCAGCGAACGCTTAGCTCAGTGCCTTATGGCTTGTTTCGTATGTAAGAGGTCACAGGTTCGATTCCCGATTAAATTATTTTTTTTTATTATTACAATGTTTTCTATTTTATTCTGTCTGTCCACTCTAAAAAAAAGGAACTATCTATTTGGAAGCATTATTATTTTATTATTATTATTATTATATATTATTATTATTATAGTAGTAGTAGTAGTAGTAGTTAGATTGTCCATCATCTCCGAGTTTGTACTATTATGCTGGACTTGACCTATATAAACTACATAATTTTAATTGAAGGGTGAAACTTTTTTCTCACTAATACGTAATAAATAAATAAATATATGAACTTATATTATGTTTTATTAGATAAATTTATAGTATTATTAAAAACGATTCGGACACTAATTGTCTAAATCCTTGTTGTCTTCTTTACTTTTACATATGCACCAGAGTTGAACTTTATTCGAAATATCGCAACTTAAGTAACATTGTATACGTCGAACACTCGTAAATATCTAAAAAAACATGTCTCCTTCACTGCCATTTACTATTTAAAACATTTAAAAATGAGTTACCTCGTGAACCATAGCTTTAGCTGTTGGATCATGAGCAGTGGGTCATAACAGGGACTCTGTGTTTTGAAGCCACTCATTATTATGTTTTATTAAGTGTAGACTACAACTCAGATGGGTATCTCTGATCAGATGACAGATAAGTTATCGCGGTAACTGCATTCAGACAAATGCAATTTGGATATGAGATGCACAAATAAACAATGACTGTGTTATGTACAAGTTTGAAGAGCATTGTTTAGAGTTTTGGTTTGATTTCGACATGGAAATTAGTATAACGTGTTTGAGCCAAGTCGTACACAATATATTTTAGTGCACAATTATCCGACTTGTAATTATGGCAGTGGACCGCAGACTGGTTGCATTCAGCACGCTAATTATACTGTACAAATTGAACTGGACTCTCGTTTCCAAAAGCAATTATCAATTTTGTCCCAACTAGCGCATAGCCCACATTGCATCTTTATTAAGTTTCCTATAAATTACATTGTATAAATATATTTAAAAATATATGTCATTATTAAATAATAATATCGCATAAGGTTATTTTGTGACCTTTCCATCTTTATAAAATGCACACTCTGACTATAAAGTACCTTGTAAGAAATTTCGAAGACGATTTCAAAATTCTAATTAAAGCTGTAAAAAAAAACAATTATAATAATCTTGATTTGTAAGGAACAAAATGTACGTTTTTTCGGTCATCACCTTATTTGTTAATTTGAGAATTTTCTAACTTCCTAAATTAATAGAAAGCACACAATTCCCCTAAATAATTAATATACATATATATATATATATATATATATTCTTTAATTTGCTTACTTGTTATAGTCAGCTACTAGAAGGCAGTGAAGACCGAGTTCTCGCGACATCTAGTAATAATGGAGAATATAATACATATATAAGAAAAATAAGTGTTTGAATTGGATTCGCCTGGTGGTGTAATGGATAACACGCTGAGGTACAGACTCAGAGTTCCGGGTTCGAATCCCGTCCAGGCATTTATTTTTCTTATCATACCATATATGTTGTAGGAAATTCTACATTACGCTCTTCTTGGACCTACCGTAAAGCTGAAGTTCCACAGGGCTCGGTGCTCGGCCCATTGCTTTTTTCAATCTATATAAACGACATATCTGACTCCCTAAAACATTGCAAACATCATTTATTTGCGGACGACATGCAGATCTAACCTTCACTCAGACAAATATTCTTTAAATGACGCGGTAACCAAAATTAATGAGGACCTTGACTCGCTAACGGCGTGTGGACAGAGAAATATGGACTTGAATTAAATCCTAGAAAGACACAAGCAATCATTATGGGCCATCAGAGACTATTATCCTCAATTAACACAAATGCAGTATTACATGTGTCACTTAATGGGGTTCAGATCCCTTATAGTGAGACAGTAAAAAATCTAGGAGTGTTTATGGATAAACATTTAATTTGGAATAAAACAAATAAATAACATTTGCAAAACTATCTTCTCAATAATACACTCATTAAATCGTATAAGAAATTGTTTACCGTTTTCTCTAAGAAAAATGCTAGTAGAAACACTCGCAATGCCCCATTTTGATTATTGTGATACTCTTTTTACTGACCTAAATACTGTTCTTACAACCAAGACTTCAACGTGTTCACAATTCTTGCATACGTTTTATATGTGGTATACGTAGATTTGATCACGTTACACCATCCCTGGAACAATTGTCATGGCTTCGTCTTCAAGATCGTAGAACCATCCATTCCCTATGCCTTCTCTATAACATATTACACACATCTTTACCTTATTATTTATCACACCGCTTCACTCAACTCTCTGATACACATAACTTAGATACCCGATCCCTTGAGCACAGTTGTCCTTTATATCCCTCCTCATCATACTACCTATTATTCGAAATCTTTTACAGTTTCTCTTGCTAGAACATGGAATTCACTTCCACCCTATGTCAGAGACTGCCAAACTTTACCATCTTTCAGAAATAAATTGAAAATAAAATCACTAACAGAAACAACTCACTAATACTACTTTTAAGAATTAATAATGCGTTTTTGCATTATTTAATAAAAATAGACTTAGGATTTGTTAATATATTTACCTAATGCCTTGTATAAAAAGCGTAGATTAATTCATTGTAGTATATTTTTTTTCTCTTCTTTTTATGCATAGTAGATTCGAGCTGTTATTCCTTTTTTATTCATTGTATCATTAATTTAATTTTAATTGTATTTAGTTTCATTCTATTATTAGACATTAATTTCATTATTATTCAATATGACAGATAATGAATTGTTCAATAACTATTATTGTAACTTTTTTTTGTATTCATGTGTAACATATGTTTGTCCTGTTTTATATGACTATTATTGTATTTTTTTGTATTCATATGTAACATATGCTTGTTCTGGTGAGTGGAAGAGAAGGCCACATGGCCTTAACTCCACCAGGCTAAATAAATAAATAAAAATAAAATAAAATAAATATATATATATATATGGTATAATGTAGTTTCTATGTTATTAGTAATGATATAGTTAAAGGTCCCAATGATCGTCTCTGGTTTCGAGGTTCGCAGGCCGGGGTCGACGGATTGTTTCAGAGAGTAAAAATCTTGAGCATGGCTTCCTTCGGAATGGAAGTAAAGACGTGGGTCCCATGTCACACTCTGACTATTACCTGAACTGAGAGGCGTCTGCGTAAAATTTGAGTGCTTCCTCACATCCAGCTTTCAGTTGAGTCGCTGGGACCTGATATGTTAGTTATATAGCATCGTTAAATAAAATACTAACTTCATTCTGTAATGTAGACCTATGAAATCTTCTACGAAACAACCAAAAGCTTTATTCCCCTGACTCACCGATTTTGGGTTCCTAAAGTCTCTCAACTGATAAAATATGTATGTTTTTAAATGTATTAACTCCTAGGCGTGACAATTCTAGAAGGTCCATGACCTACCATCGAGCAGCTGGCTTCACATCCATATATTTTAATTAGAGAGGTTGACGATCATGCAACCATTATAGGGGTGATATGTGGTCTGTATGTCGATGCATTATAACCGATTTTCTCAACTTGGTTTTCAATTTATTATTATTATTATTATTATTATTATTATTATTATTATTATTATTATTATTATTATTTTGCATTATATAAGTCCACCGCTGTAGTCTCGAGATAGCGGGCTGCCTTGTCACGCAGCAGGCCTGGGTTTGGACAAGCTTCCTTGACAAGTTTTTTTTGGGGTTTTTCCTCATCTGTAAGACAAATATCAGGGAGATTTGAGGCCCAAAAATGGTCCTCGAAAATCATTTGGTCATCATCATCATCCTACGGTGTGAAAAGTAATGGGATGCTACCACACCTAGTAAAACTGCAAAGCGTAGCATGAAAATACTATGATTGCAGTGAAGGACCTGCCCTAGGGCAGAACACAATAGAATAGAACATTATATAAAGTTAATAAGTACACTTGTTGCGTGTAAAAGCGTTCTTTTTAATTGACAGTATAATTTCTATATTATTATACGAGTAATAACGGTATTCCAGTGTTAATTGTCATAATTTCTTTCTGCAGACCAACATTAAGATCTACAAAATTTACCGAATATGTATCAGAATATAACGTTAGGTAAGCATATCCGAAAGGTGCCCGGTCTGCCAATCTAAGACTATTTATGGTTTCCTCAGTTTTTTTTTTTTTTTTTGTGAGATGCTGAGTTGAAAATTTATTATCAGATCTACTGTACTATTAATATCAATTGATAATAATTCAGTAGAAATTTATAAAAGTGAATTTGAATACAAATAAAATAAATACACAAGACATGATTTACAGTAGAAACACAAAATAGGGCACTATGTTTTGTGTCATAGAATTATGTAGCTTATAAATAGATCCATGGATTTTGGATGCGATATGACCAAATATGTTCACTTCTCTCAGAACAAATGAAAATACTAAATTTGTTTATAAATAAACAGAAGAATCAGGCATTGTACGAAAATATTAAAATAATTGTTCTTTCCTTCTTATTTATTTTACTGTTTGGAAAATTCCTATACCGCTATAGGCTAATAAAGACAAAGTATATCATGTAATATTTTCAAATTTTATTTTTAAATATAGATGAAAGTAATATTAACATTTATGATAAGAAATGTTCTGTATAGTTCAACGTACCCGTGAATTTGTATTGATCTATATAACTTAAGTCTAAAACAGCTATGTTATGGTTGTCTATTCGGAAATAAGAATAGAATAAGGACAAATAAATGTTACACTCGAACGAGCAAGTCCTCGTGCTCGGTTGCAGTTCAGTTACACGAATAATACAAATAGAATATATACATTTAAAGTCAGGGGCCAGTTTCATTTTTACACAAATTATGACACATACAAATAAAAAATAATAATGTATTGGGAATAAGACTTATTCTAACAAAATACTTAATGCAATAAACCATATAATGTGATGGATTATAACCAATAATACACAAGAAAGTAATTAGTAAATCCATCCATCCATTGTAATTCTGCCCGAATCATAGCATTTCCATGCGACGCTTGCAGCTTTACTAGAGAATTGTAGGTGTGGTAGCTTCCCGTTGCTTTTCACACCGGTAAAGGATGATGATGATGATGACAATGATAAGGATGATGATGATGGCCATATGATTTCGGGGACAGTTCGGGCCTTAAAGTTTTCCTGACATTTGTCTGACAGGTGAGGAAAAACCCCGATAAAAACTGCCCCGACCGGGGATCGAACCCGGGCCCGCTGCGTGACAAGGCAGCACACTACCTCGAGACCACAGAGGTGGACAATTAGTAATATATTGATTTATAATAATACAAGCAAAAATAGATGCTTTATATTTATCATTTTAAATTATTCAAATTATTGATTTTATTCACTTAATTTACTAATTAATTTAAAATAATTAATTTAATTGCTTTTTTAAAATTAGCTGTGTTTAGTTTACTTAGTTCTGGATTGGATCCAATTAATTCATTATATAATTTGGGTCCTAGATATCTACTATATTTAGATCCAGAAGTTGTATAAAATTTTGGAACATGTTGCAAAGAAGTAGTATTTTGTCTGGTGCTGTAAAAACTTCGATTGTGCTCTTTAAATTCTTTTTTATTTTTATGAAAATAAGTAAGCAATGTATGCTTGAAAATTTGTTTAATATTTGGCACGTTGAAATTCTAAATAAATTAAATTTGTAGGGTAATGTGAAGGTTTCTGCAAGCAGAATTTTATGATTCGTTTTTGTAATAATGCTAAGGGAGAAAGGATAGAATTTGCGCGTCCACCGCAACCTAATATTCCGTATTAGATTATCGATTGAACCAGAGCTAAGTAAACAGTTCGCATTACATACATTGGTAAATATGATCGAAGGATGATAAATTTGTGAATAGTTTTAAGTAGTTTGTTACACAGCAAGGAAACGTGTTTGTCATATCTTAAATATTGGTCTATTATGATACCTAGATATATCACTTGTATTGATATTCGCAACGATGAACATGTGCAATATGCGTTTTTACAATTGTGTATTGTAATATCGAGACTGGGGTTTGAATGAAATTCATATATATACCGCGTGATGTTAAAGAAAAAAAATTTAACGTAGTTTCAAGGAAAGTAAATTTGAGTCTAATGTTTGTAGATAGTACTGGTATCAACAATTCTTTTGCAAGAATTTTATATTCAGTTTTATATTTTTAGGAAGTGTATCGAAATTAACCATAATCATTACAAACACAAACATATTTTGATTATTATTATTATTATTATTATTGTTATTATTATTATTATTATTATTATTATTATTATTATTATTATTATTATTATTATTATTATTATTATTATTATTAAATTAAAAAAATACTATCTTCTTGTGATAATAATACTGCATTCACTTCCTTTTATAAAGAATCAGTAATTAATGATATACCGTAATTAGAATTTATAAAATGTAAAAACGAACGCAATATTTGCCCTTTCATGTTTTTTCATCCAAAAATAACTAATTCGCATTGATGTTACTTCTATAAGAAAGAAAGTATTTCTAACTTAAGTTTCGTCAGAAGGTTATGAATAGTTGCAACGAAACATCGTCATTATAACGATGCATCTACTCAAGATATGCTCCGCATCATCAAGGGATACATTCTCAAGTGTCTTAAAAATATATTTATACACTTCCGTGCACCGCGCCGTGCTTGTCTAAGACTTGAATCATCTTGTTTTTGTAACTATTTTTTTTAGATATAAAATACTTGTGCCTCTATCATTATTATTATTATTATTATTATTATTATTATTATTATTATTATTATTATTATTATTATTATTATTAGGAAAGACGTGGATAAAAGCTTATTATAAGAAAACCAGAGGGAAAACTCCCAGACCAAGAATGAAGTGGGAGAATAACATTAACCATGATTTGACGGAAGTAGATTAGATAGGGAATGATTGGAAAACATTAGCCCAGGATACAGGATAGGGATATATGGAGAGCTTATGTCCGCGCGGCCATGAACCTACGGGGTTCGATAGTGCTAATGAGTTAGTTATCATCATTATTATTATTATTATCATCATCATCATCATTGTGATGTTGGATAATATTCTATCCAATCATTTCATGTTCCTTCTTCAATAATTTCCATCCAATTTGTATTCCTCTCATTTCGTTTTCCTTAACTTATTCTTCCCGCTTGTTGGCATGCTCACATTTGATCTCTATTCTAGTTTTTGTCTTGTTCCACAATCCATTCTCTTATATATAACTATACTTTTTTTTTTCTTATTCTGTGCCTTCTCCAATTAAGAACTTCCTCTTACTTTAAATATTCTGTATTTTATTTTGCTACAAAAGTATTTCAATTCTGTTTTTAACAGTGAATTCAGCCTAGTTTCCACCATTGTTTTCTGTCACATTTAAAATTAAGTAATCACATATATAAATTGTAGAAATAAGTTAATATGATATAAGTTGTAGAAATTATAATAAAATATTTTTAAATACTCCATGAATTTAGTTGTTATAAAACACTACCTTTATGGCGAAAGTGGTTACTCACTCGCCCTCCAATCCTCAGTCCCGAGTTCGCGTCTTGGTCGCTCCAAGTGAGATTCGTAATGCACGAATCGGAGCCAAGACGGGGTTTTCTCGGCGTTTCTCCCGTTTTCCTCTACCAAAAACTTTATTCCCCCACGTCTTCATAATCATCTCGGCCATTTCGTTCATTTCATCTGCTTCTGAGATGGTGCGTCAGGAACTTGGTGTAATTCAGGAGAGAGTGGAGAGTGGGAGGTGAAGATGCGCGGGAGTAGAATGCAAGCGAGCGCCGACAAGGAGGCCCGTTGGATATGATTGTCGTTATGAGCAGTGAACAGTTATCATAAGAAAAATAATTCTATATGATGGCTGTGAAAAAATTAATCGATCTAAACAAACTGGAAGAATAACATTCAAAATTCAATGAGGAGGAAATGGTTGTAACAGATGAAGCGATAATGAGCACAGAGAATGTTCTTGGTATTTTCTTTCTGCTCCTTGTTTCAATTTTCCATGCATAGACAGCCTTTGGTAGTCTTCCATCCTGCGTTCCTCATAATAATAATAATAATAATAATAATAATAATAATAATAATAATAATAATAATAATAATTTATTATTTAAACTGGCAGAGTTAAAGCCATAGAGCTTCTCTTCCACTCAACCAGCGAAAATATTGTATACAGAAAATATTTACACAAGATTATAATGTATACACTATAAGTAAATATTTATACAAATTAAGCTGAAATTGTTATGAATCAAGTAGATATTATTCGAGAAGTAAAGAATCAGAAACCATCCCCTGGAAGTTGAATTACAAAGGAAAGAGATTTAAATTTATTTTAAAGGTAGCTAATGTCCAGCGGTCTCTGAATTCTTGTGGTAAGGAGTTCCAGAGTCTAGCACCACATATAGTATAGGAATTAGAATAATATGTGATTTTGTGTGATGAAAGCTGATATAGGGGTGGGGGCAGCTATGGCTGCCGGTAGCCAAGAAGAGAAAGGAATTTGAGCTCTCTTTGTTGGTAGAACAACCAACAAACTAATTAACTCTATTTTTAACTATTCTTTATCCAAATAATAAAAAATGTAATATTCAAGCAATTACAAGGGTCTAGATATAGTGTCAGTATGTGAGTAGAAAATAAGACCTGATGTATTATGCAGCTCTAAGAAGTAATCAAATTAAAATCTGGTCATTTTATATTTACACCATTTCAAAATATATTATTCTAAAAATAAATACTTTCTTGGCACTTATCTTGTGACCTGCCCTATGTTAACCGTAACTTTAGTAAAATTTATAAACTCACAGATATTAGGTCTACATACACATCTCTGATTAGCACTCTACAGAAAGCACAATTTCACCACACGTTAAATTGTCACAAATAATGCCACGAGTGATTGCCAAATTCTCTAGATAAATTCACTCGTTACTTCGTGACATCGTGAATTTATCGATAATTTGGAAATCAAGAGTGGCATTTGTTAGGACTGTTTAACGAATAAAATTAAGCTGTTTACTCACAAATCATTATTTAAATATAGTTATTTTTAAATATTTATATATTTAATGTAAATGGCGATGTTTGAAAACAAATGAGAAACGTTTATTATGTTTCAATTGTCCATCACTGCAACCAGATCATGCTATTTATTGCCAAAGGATCATAGTATTGTAAGAATGCACCCTAGTGGAGAAAAAATGAAACACATCAAATTGTTTATAACCAACATTATAGGTTATTAATTAATATTTCTTATGTCCTATGATGTAAGTATGTCAATTATTTTTTCTGGAACGTAAATACCTGGGAATATTACGTTATTTAAATATAGTTATTTTTAAATATTTATATATTTAATGTAAATGGCGATGTTTGAAAACAAATGAGGAACGTATATTATGTTTCATTTGTTCATCACTGCAACCAGATCATATTATTTATTGCCAAAGGATCGCAGTATTGTAAGAATGCACCCTAGTGGAGAAAAAATAAAACACATCAAACTGTTTATAACCAACATTATAGGTTATTAATTAATATTCCTTATGTCCTATGATGTAAATATGTCAATTTATTTTCTGGAACGTAAATACCTGGGAATAATACGTTTAAGAAAGTGTTTTTTTGGTATAATCAATTCCTACAAATATATCCCGCAAGCAGTATCTGTTTACATTCGTGCACTATATATACAATCTGGCAGCCACTTGCATTCTAGGATCCATACATTTTAATATATAAATTGTTATATTCAATGTATTTCTTAGAGAGTCAGTCACTGCAAAATAATGTTCAGACCTATTCAGAATGTTAAAAAAAAGAGGAGTTTGATTTTAATATGATAAAATGAATGGATAGAATACGAAAAAAAGAAATAAGGGAAATTATGGGTGAACAAGAGGAGCCGGATATCATAGACATTATAGAAAAGAAAATATTACAGTGTATGGCCATGTCAAAAGAATGCCAGAGCAAAGATTGCCTAAAATTGTTATGGAATGGATCCCAATAGAAAGGAGAAAGAAGAGGGAAGACCGAAGAAAACTTGGATAGAAGGGGTACAAGCAGCTATGAATATCAGGGGATTGGAGGAAGATCAATGGATGGACAGAGAGGAATGGCGTTTGGTTTACGGAAGACGGCGGCAGCTGCCATGATACGGGATGATGATGATGAAAATTAAATTGATAAAATCGAGATGAAAAACTATTGTGATTGGTTGTAAATCAAAATTCATTGAAATGTGATTGGTCACTGACTCCCATTTGGGGCATGTGTTAAATAGTCTATATAAACCGAGCACCGACTCAGAAAATGTAAATTGCTGTTAATCGGAAGTGACTATAAATGTATAATTAGGACTGGAAGACGAACGAACGTATCATTCACTCAGCTGCTATTATATTCTCATGATGTCATCAAATCTGAAAATAAAGAAACACTTAGAGCCTATATTTGTGGTTATTATTTTTACTATTTAATCAAGATTACATTTTAATTTTATATACGTACTAGCTGGCCCGGCGAACGTCGTATCGCCTTTAAATATGTTTACGTTAATTTTTCCGATGTTTTAATAGTTATCTGCTATTCGGGGCGGAAACAAATCCAACAAATCAAAGATCATAAAAATCGGTCCAGCTGTTCTTGAGTTATAAATAATGTAACTAATCCGACTTTGTTATATATATATATATATATATATATATATATATATATATATATATATATATATATATATATATAGAAGTCCCGGCCACGCGATGCTGTGGCTAAGGTATACGTTAAATTATGTTATAGTAAACTAAGTGAGAAATCTAAATCAGAAAGTTTTTGTTTTACACAATTTTTTAGTTCTGGTACGTTAACTACACCCGATATAAATATGGGTGGTGGTTTATGTGGAAGTGGTTTTGTTGATTGAGATGAATTTATGTTGTCTGCATTCTCGGTATCATCCATAAGTGTATCATAAGGATTATATACATTCATTGATGGAATATTTTGAGGAGGCTTGCTGATTTCATTATACTTTCGTTTTTTTCTACGAACTTGTTGGCAGTTTGGATTCTCGTCATCATCAAGAAGTTTCTGTAATAATATGATCTTGTGATATATTATAGTCGTCTTGTTTTTCATTTAATTGAGGCATGGAGATGTTTCTGTAATATTAGGCATATTATTATAACTAACAGACTTACTTACAATTCTGTTATTCCGTTCCTTAGGACCTTCATATGTTGTTAAATTGACATTATTCTTAAATGTAAGATTTATATCAAATTGGCCTATAACCAATTTGCGGAAATTCACTTGATATCTTATCATATCAGGGTCCTCTAGAACTGATGCGCCATATTGTCCAATGTCGCTTTTCGGTCCAGTTAAATTTTAAATTAAGTTGCTGTCTTTCAGTCCAGATTACTTAAAACTAATGAGCGTACACACACGAATTAATTATTATCAATAGATAGTGAAAATAAAAATAAACACTGAACACACTTAAATTATGAAATAATCAATATTTGTAATTCAAGTTTAAATTCGCGGTTGCACCAAAAAGCACAGCCACCTGGTTAAATAATAAACCAATGTCACCTTACCCTTACCAGAGGCAATCATCTGTTAGAATCATATGGAACTCACAAGATAAATTAATAACTTTTAGTTATAAACAACCGTATGTTTCTCAAGTTGGATCAAATAGCAGACACAGTTTGCGAAATTTTATTAAAATCGGTTCAGTATTTTTTGGATTCCATTCGCGGACAAACAACTTGACAACGTAATTTTTATGTATTAAGATAAGAGCTTAAAATCATGTAGACATATTGCGTTTAGAATCTTGGCGGGTATCTAGTCGTAAGATACATGTATCTAATATTATGTTTCATTATGTTGTTGTAACAATATTTAATTTTAAAGTTATATAAACTGGTAACTCCAAACGCGAAAAACATAGAAATCCCCTAGGACTTAACCAGTTGGATGCTGTCCAAGTCAGCATTCACGCTGTCTTAATCACAGAGGTGTGACAATCAGTGTACAGTATAGGGATGACATTTGATCCGCTTATCGAGTCCCCAGCAGTATAAAAGGAACTTGGTTTTCTCAACTTGGAGCCAATAACTTACTAGCAACTATCCCATTTTTCTCACGAAGCAGGGGCCGAAATTCCATGAGAAAATTTCTTCCCCCCATTGGCACTCGAACCAGTAGTTCTGCACAAAGGCATCACTCCTAAAACGCTCTACTACGGCGCAAGACATAAAATGGTAATTATGATGAAATGGGTCTTGGAAAAGAATTTCTGAACCAGGATTTGGCTTGCAGATTGAGGGAAACATGAACTTAAATCAGTGACCGCCTTATTATAAGTTTCAAACGTTACCTTCTAGTCAACTAACTCAGTGAATGTTATATTATTTACGTGCACAATACAATACAAAAAGATAGAATCTCTCTCGTAAAACTACCAGCTTAAAACAAGATGAATAAGCATATAAAAATATATCAACTATGAAATGTGTTTTCCTTGATTAAATTCTCAATGGACAAAAAAATTTGGAAGAAATAATACTCGAATTTAATGGAGATGCCATTAATTGCGGCATTGAATCTTTTTCTTTAAGAATTTTGTAAGATAATATTTATGACACTAGACTTTCAACGAACAGAGGTTGGACAAAGTAATATGAACCCACCCTATTATGCTGCCAGGCGTTGAGAACAGCGTCAATTCTAGTAGAAATGGATGCAGACAAATCCTGGGTGGTGACCAGCAGGATTTTGTAACGTTCCTAATAAGAAATTCCTCCAATTCCTTGAGATTTGCTGGAAGACGCTAACGGACATATAATCTGATTTCTAATACAGATCACAATGTTCAAATCAAGGCGATTGTGCAGGCCAGGGAATATATGTAAGTTCGTCAGCGTGATCATTAAACCAATCATTGACAGTTCCAGCTGTATAAGTGGGGACATTATAATAGTGGAAAATGAATAATGTTTGCATCTTTGGATGGACATATTATTTGTAGTATGAAAACTATTAATTATTTTCAATTCATGAAATACTTAAGACATTAAATTGTTTGCTAATAGATAATAAAATACTTTCGGAAAATTTTTAAAAATTCTTATTGGTAAACAAACTTTACAACGTTTGGTTTTGTGGAAACGGAATTTCAATCAATTAATGGAATCTTCAACCTCATGATTGACGTGAATTTATTCTATTGAAAAGCAAACTATTACCTTTTAATATAATAGTTTATGTAACGTGTGGGTGAATTAAATCAACCAGGGTCTCATATAGGATATCAAATTTACATATTAATTGAAATATTATTTTAATGTAATATTAATAATAATGTATATTAACATTTACCTACTTAAAATAATATATCAATCCACAAAACAATAAAACAGTGTTATTCTTCTGTTACTTCCACATCTCTCTATCTCAACCAGTGCACATTCATTTTGATTCGTCTTGTATGGAAGGAGAGTTGAACCTCAAAACTGGATTACAGCTTCAGTAGACCAGTACTAGGGATGGAGAAAGCTGAAGTAATGTGACGGCTGGGGTTGCTGAGGGTTGTTGCTATAGGAACAAATGAGGTGAAATTGTGAGTACACTAGGTTTGTTAGGACTCCCGTCAAATTCGTAAGGAGGGTGTGTTATTGCAGCTTTGGCTATATTGGTTTGTACATTCGCTCCAAAAAAAAAATATATATATATATATATATATATATATATATATATATATAATAATAATAATAATTTTGTGGTTCATTTCTTCAAACTTAGTGAACCGTTTATAAAATAAATATCTCCTCTAAAAATCATACAATTATGTCCACAAAGTTGATGCTATCAAATCTTGATATCCTTTTATTATACAGATAATTTAATGTTATCTAATTGAACATGTACAGTTTAAAAATTGGGTTTTTATGTAATATATTTGGCTAAACAATGCTATAAATAAAGTAAGCTATACATAAGATTCATGTATTTTAATATTATATTCCATTAGTTGGGATTCATTTTAAATAAAGAATTATATATTATTTTGTCTTTAATAACACTAGGCAACAAATTTAAACTGTTTTCTGAGTTTGGTTTGTAATTCAGTGGATTTACCAAATTTTCGGGTGCTGAATTCATCGGTAATTTTTTTCTCTATCATGTCACATTTCCTAGTTACACAACAGAATTAAAAACTGTGCTGGCGAACATTGACAGAATTAAGACAAACTTTAGAACTTAGAACTCAATATGATTATATATATATATATATATATATATATATATATATATATATATATATATATAGTGAAAATATGTCATATCTGCCCTGAATGTAATATTATGGGATAAACATATCAAAAGAGAAACTAAATTTAAATTTTTAAAACTGTAGTTAAGGTATTATGACTTATGGTTCAGAGCTTTGGAATATAAATTATCATATGAAAAGAATATTAATGGTAGCAGAAATTGACTATGGGAGAAGATCTGCTAGAATATCAAGGAGAGAGAAAATTAGAAATGAAGTTATAAAACAGAACATGGACTTACACAACTCAATTTTAGAATTTATCCAAGAAAAGCAACTGAAAGAATATTAGGCGAATGGAGGATGAAATATTACCAACAAAATTATGGAATGTGGACACATCAGGAAAGAGGAGGAAAGGACGACCAAATCTCACGTGGATCCAAGAGATTAAAGAAACTTTGAAGGACTGGGAAATAGAGGAAGAAATGTGTTATAATAGAGATGAATGGAGGAAAATTATAAAGCGAAATTGAAGACCAATCATTGGTGCCGGAAAAATGTGTCAACATTATTAAAACCGGAGATTATATATATTCCATCACTCTCCCTAGCAAGACCCAGCAGTAGTCTTCCATCATCGAAGGATTACATTGACCTTGATAACGGTGTTCCATCGTAGGATATGTTGGTGAAAGCATTCACCCTGCCCATCGCTTACGGCTCCCAAATTTCCGGGAAGAAATCAAGCTGGAGTTGTAGAAAGTTAATTTTAAGCGACATTCTACGCCCTGTGTTCTTGTAGATCATTCACAATGGAAACATAGTTATATTTTCTGTTCCCCCAAAAAAAAAAACCTTGACAATTCCTTTGAAAGAGGACAAAGCAGCTAATTCCATATTTATGATTGTGATACCAAAGGTTGGATCTTCCAACAATTTTCTTATTTGTTATCCAACAAATATACCGTCTTTCAGCTTTGCTTCACTAAATTTGGGAAACTTTTCTTTCAAATGATTGAAGACCTGATCTCCTTTATCCAGATATGAAGCGGATGCAAAATTATTTAATCGGTTCAACCAATGGAGTGTTTTTCAAATATTGCTTTCCAGTAACATGATTTCCTTGACTGTAGAATGGTTCTTGGTGTCACGGCTATCACATAGGCACAAAAACAGTAGCATTTCGTGAACCCACCTTGTAAACCAGTAAAAAATCCAACAACCTTTAAATCACAAAGTTGACATTCATGATCTTTATATTTGATTGCCTCTAGGAGCAAACCCATACTTTCATAACTTTCTTTCATGTCTATTGTATAAGCCAAAGGCACCGATGGGAATATATTGTCATTATGCAGTAGTAGTGGTTTCAAGCTGGTTTTATTGGAGTCAATAAATAGTCGCCACAACTGTGGGTTATGTAGTACACCTATCTGCATCATCAGATCTTTAAGATCTCTATATACACATATATTGAATTCTGTATGTCGAAGTAATGAACGAAGGAAATACCTCTTGATCTAAGGCAGGAAAATTGTATTACTGGATCTGGAAGGTTCCGTTGTTTCAGTCTCGACTCAAAGAGTTCAGCTTGCTCTTTCAAAAGTTTTAGATCACGAACCAAATCGTTCAAATACTTTTTTGATTAAAGAGCTGAGGCGAAGTGTCACGAGATTGAAGGCAGTGCTCTTCTACATGTTCTGATTCACTTGACGTTAGGTTTCTTTCCGTGACTTGCAAGTTACAAACAGGAACAGGCAACCCTTCATTATGGAGCACAGACAAATGCAATGAAGATATCTTTGGATACCTTATGTTATGCCTAGTTTTCCTTGAGTGCCCTGCGATATTTGTGAAGCAGAAGTCACATTCTGAAAAATGGTATTTAGGCTCACACCACACCATAGGAACAGCGAATGGCATGGTTGCCAGTTTTCCTTTCAATCTTTCGGTTAAAGTAGTAAATTAGTACAGGTTAAGCAGGCAATATGAGGTGCAAAAATTTTTATCTTTTTCACCGAGAGGACAATTAAAGTACAATTTATATGTATTATTAACTAAATCAGTGATTTGTTTTCTTTGGGGTGAAATTCCCATATTACAAAAGGTTTCGAGGCGGTTTATACAACAATAATGTTTACCATTTGTGATTTTTAGTAAGTAAGTTTTAAACGCCCCAACGTTCCAATATGTTTCACAAGAAACACTCACTGAGGTAACAAAAACTCACAATACGCTGTTAGGCCGAGATCAGTATGATGAGAATTGCACGATACGCGTTTCAACATACACTAGATCATAAACTCTCTCTTACACTACTGGATTATCTTGTCATTTAATGAGAAAGTTCAGAATCTTTACCATATCTGCCATCTAGTTGTAATTTATATATCTTCTAGCACTCCTTTTCCAAACAAAAGAACAAAAATTTAAAAAAATCAACAGAAGGACATAAAACAGCGAAATACTGGATATAAAAAAAGTAAAAACAAACTTAACTCAAAAAATTGTATGTGCTATAACAGTTTTGAAGTTATAATTGGATTCTACACACCAAAATACATACTAATTGATATAACAGATCTTACTTACTCACTGGCACTATCGAACCCGTAGGTTCATGGCCGCGCGGACATAAGCTCTCCACACATCTCTATCCTGAGCCAATGTTTTTCAATCATCCCCTGTATAATCTACTTCCCTCAAATCATAGTTAATGTTATTATCCCACCTCATTCTTGGTCTACCAACTGGGCGTTTTCCCTCTGGCTTTCCTACAAGAAGCTTCCATGCAAGTCTTTCATTCCCCATACGTGCAACATGTCCTGCCCATCGCAGTCTACGAGACTTAACTGTTATTATATCGGACTTCCTATAAAGACCATGTAGTTCATTGTTATGTAGTCTTCTCCATTCACCCTGTCTGTTCATCTCTCTTTGGTCCAAAAATTTTAATAAGTACTTTATTCTCAAATACTTGTAATCTCCTTTCCTCCCTTAAAGTAAGAGTCCATGTTTCACACCCATATAATATAACTGGTAGAATAATAGTTTTATATATTTTCAGTTTAACGTTTTTTGAAAGGAGTTGGGACATCAAGAGTCTCTGCAATGCATAATAGCACGCATTTCCAGAATTGAGCCTATGTTTAATTTCTTTGTGTATCTCATTCCTATTTGTGATTATTGTTCCTAGGTACCGGTATTTGAATTCAGCCACTTCCTCAAAATTTCCCTCATTTGTCATTAGCTGTCCATTTCCATTATATAATGAATTACTACGTGTGACCATATTTAGTTTTATTGATATTTACTTCCAGTCCTAATTTCTTAGTGTTACTCAGTAGTGTGTGCGTGTTGTCCTTTAGTATCTCCTCGCTATCGGCCAATAGTACTATATTATCAGCATAAACTAACAGCTTATTAATACCATTGAGTTGTAAGCCTTCCTCATTCTCTAAAGATTTAATGGCATGCTCTAGTACAAAATTAAATAGTAGAGGAGATAGTGCATCTCCTTGCTTCAATCCATTCTGGATTTCAAAAGTGTCCGAAAACTGTTTGCCTACACGCACCCTACTCCTTATGCCATTTAGACACATTCGTATAAGTGTAACTTTTCAGGATGCAAAATGGTTATTGACTAGTATAGCCAATATCTAAATAGAATAGTAAATATTGAATTTTTAATAATAAATTACTCATACATAACTCACTTGAAATATAATATCGAATAAAGAAACTTAGATGGCGCTGACTATGAAATTACAAGCTGAATCATATATTTCCTAAAATATGTTGATACAAAATTAACATTATTCAAATATTTGCGTTAACTTAAATTTTAACGTAAGGTATTCTTAGGCCGAATCTTCTACCTATTGAGTTATGATCCGTTGGTACATTATTTAATCTTCAAGACGTTCTTGTTTAGATGATGAACGGAAATTACTCGTATTCTGAAGCAAATGTACACTTCATATCACTGTTTTGTCCTGATATCATAAACAGCAACAAAATAATTAACGAAAATAAAATGAATGCCGGCATTAGTAGTCATTTATATTTGATTAATTGTACATTGTCTCCAAAGTAGACCAAATCTCAGAAATTTAAAACCTTGAGATTAACAGCAAGAAGCTGATTCATGCATGTTCTTTAAGAAAAAAGTTTAACCAAGACCAAATAATAGTTTTGGAACAAAATGTCTGAATTTTATGAGTAAGCAAATGTAAATCTTGCACGCGTGTCCTGCCTAATGCCAATACGAGGAATGGCATCGGATGAAGCCTCTATTATCGAAGGTGTCTGATATACCCGCACCATCTCAAGGACAGATGAAATTAAACGAAAGGAAATAGAAGACATGAGGATGGAGAAGTGTTAGAATTAAGCTTTTGGCAGCCGAAAACGGGAGAAACCCAGAGAAAATGTCATGTATTAGATATGTAATTAAAATAGGTTTCTATATAATGAAAATTTGTTCATATAATAATTTTTTTCCAACATATATAACATTTAACAAACGTAATTGGTTTGAACATATACAAAAGAATGCCAAATAATCGTTTATCAAAACAGCTGCTTCATTATAGGCCTCTAGGCCGAAGAAATGTAGGAAGACCAAAACGTCGTTGGAAGGACGACCTGCGCCTGCGGCATGTAGTGCGCCGGGGAGCAGAACGGGCCAACATGTCCATACCTTGAAGAAGATGATGATGATATATAACATTTTATTCAAACTCAATCTGCTGGATTGAAATGGAAGATAAAGTAATATATATTATTTATATATAGATGTTCAATTTATACACATATTTCTGCGCCTAACGTTTTATTTTCCTTCTCCACTCGTCTCTATCCATCCACTCCATTTCCTCCAGTCCTCTTGTGCTCATTCCAGTTCCTATTTCTTGCATATGTATGGCCATCATCCTTATCATTATCATCACCACCATCATCATCCTTCACCGGCATGGAAAGCAATGGGAAGCTACCACACCTACAATTCCCTAGTAATATCATTAACATAAATTATGTTTAAGAATTATAAAGCCAAATCACAAGCTTATTTATTATCGGAAGAAGCAAAATGTACAAGAAATTAGTCTCTCACTATGACACTTAAATATACTTCCCTGGTATTTAGGACATACCCATTATAATTGTAATGTGCTCCCTCACATATAATTGAGGCCATGGTTCCTTTACAAGAGGTTAAAAAAAGCTTTTATCTTTTTAATTGCTCACTCTGCAAAGTTATTTCGCACATTTGCCGTTGTAATTATTCGAAAAATGGGAGTTTAACAGTTGTAAAACTGCACATTCATTGATTTTGGTGTAGATATTTGGACATAGATGTTTACGTATTCGTCTATATAATAATAAATGTAAAAAAACTAAATTTAAAAAATCTTCCATCTGAACTCGGAATAATCTAGTATAAACTCTGTTGATGTCGCGTCATAATTATTACGACACTGACTTTAATAATGCACATAATTTTTAATAATATAACATCATTTATGTGTGTAATTTGTTTTTATCCTTCTGTGAACTTTGCTACCTCCTTCTCCATTATTGTAAAAAAATGCCCTCCCCGTTCACTGCTATGCAAAATTATACGTATGTACTTAATCTCTGCGTTATGTTTCCATCTCCTGTTCTTCAGTCATTATTTAAATACGCGATCGCTGCAGAATCTGTTACTTGGCACAACCCCCCCCCCAACTATTTTAATTCCTATAGCGAATCCACTTAGAGCATGCCATTAAATCTTTAGAGAATAAGGAAGGCTTACAACTGAATGGTATTAATAAGCTGTTAGTTTATGCTGATGATGTGGTACTACTGGCCGATAGCGAGGAGATACTAAAGGCCAACACGCACACACTATTGAGTAACACTAAGAAATTAGGACTGGAAGTAAATATCAGTAAAACTAAATATATGGTCACACGTAGAAATACATTATATAATGGAAATGGACAGCTAATGACAAATGAGGGAAATTTTGAGGAATTGGCTGAATTCAAATACCTAGGAACAATAATCACAAATAGGAATGAGATGCACAAAGAAATTAAACATAGGCTTAATTCTGGAAATGCATGCTATTATGCATTGCAGAGACTTTTGATGTCCCAACTCCTTTCAAAAAACGCTAAGCTGAAAATATATAAAAACTATTATTCTACCAGTTATATTATATGGGTGCGAAACATGGACTCTTACTTTAAGGGAGGAAAGGAGATTACGAGTATTTGAGAATAAAGTTCTTAGGAAAGTTTTTGGACCAAAGAGAGATGAACAGACAGGTGAATGGAGAAGACTACATAACAGTGAACTACATGGTCTTTATAGGAAGCCAGATATAATAAGAACAGTTAAGTCCCGTAGACTGCGATGGGCAGGACATGTTGCGCGTATGGGGAATGAAAGACGTGCATGGAAACTTCTTGTAGGAAAGCCAGAAGAAAAACGCCCAGTTGGTAGACCAAGAATGAGGTGGGAGAACAACATTAACTATGATTTGAGGGAAGTAGATTATACAGGGAATGATTGGAAAGCATTAGCTCAGGATAGGGATGTATGGAGAGCTTATGTCCGCGCGGTCATGAACCTACGGGTTCGATAGTGCCAGTGAGTAAGTAAGTAAGTATAGCGAATCCACTGCTAAACTCTTTAAATCCTTACTACAAGAATTTAGAGGTTCCTGGTTATTGGCTACTTTTAAAATATACCGTCTGTATTTTTATTTTGTAATTTTTTCTATCAGAAAACTAATTGACGGTTTCTATTCTTTTTCTTTCTGTAATAATATTGATTTGATTCATTTTAATTTCAGTATAATTTGCGGAAATCTATGGATATTTCTAATTTTTTGTCCATTTGATTAATTTTAATATCAATTTAATTTATTAAAATACTTTTATATTTTTAGACTACTTATAATTAATATGTGGAAAGCAACGGGAAGCTATCACACCTATAATTCCCTAGTAAAGCTGCAAAGCTGCTATGATTGCAATAAAGACCTGCCCTCGGGCAGAATTACTATGGATGGATGGATAATTAATATTTTACGTTGTGTTATTATCCAATATCTCAATCTATAATTTTTTTCACTTGTTGAATATATAAACATATTTAGTTAAAGTAAATAATAATAATAATAATAATAATAATAATAATAATAATAATAATAATAATAATAATAATAATAATAATAATAATAATAATAATAATTATTAGTAATAGATTTTTATTTACATAATAATTATCCGTAAAAGTAATCATTATACTAAATTATACTAAAGGGACTAATGATTAATTTTAAAGAACATCTGTAATCCGAAAGATTATCTTGCACATAGATAAGATAAAACTTACCTAGCAACTAACTCATTGGCACAATCGAACCTGTAGGTTCATAGCCGCGCGGATATTAGTTCTCCATACATCCCTATCTTGAGATAATGTTTTCCAATCACTCCCTGTATCATGGTTAATGTCATTCTCCCACGTCCTGCCTACCTACTGGGCATTTCCACCCTGGTTTTCCTACAAGGGTTTCCATGCCCCTCTTTCATTCCCCATTCGTGCTACATGTCTTGTCCATTGCAATATACGAGTCTTAATTTTTCTCATTATAACTGGTTTCCCATAAAAATAATGTACTCATAGCTCACTCTTATCTAGTCTTCTCCAATCGATTGTCTTGTTCATCTCTCTTTGGTCTAAACATGTTCGTAAGCACTTTCTTCTCAAATACAATTTTTCCTATGACTCTAGTATTTTATAAAACCCACAACATTTACGTATATTATTTTTTAAATTATAAAATAACAGTACTTGAAGAAAAGCTGAAAATGCCTCATTATATGTCATCATCATCATCATCCAGGGATTAAGCCCATTGTCTCGTTCCGGTTTCTTGAAAGCTAGAATTGTTAAAATTGTTCGGACCACCTTCTGTGTGGGCGTCCAACATTTCTCCTTCCGTGTGGTTTATAATTTAGCAATAATTTTGGAAATCTTCCTTCTGGCATTCTATCAACATGTTCTTTCCAGGCGTTCCTATATTTAATTATTCGGTCTGTAAGTTTGAAAATATTTAGTTCCTTTCTTATATCTTCATTTCTTTTCTTCTCCAGCAGAGTATATCCTGCTGTATTTCTTAAAAATCTCATCTCAGTTGCTTCCACTCTTTGTTCTTGTCTTTTAGTGATCGTCCAACATTCTGATCCATACATCAGTACAGGAACAGCCATTACTTTATAAAATTTCATTTTTGTTTATTTTCTTGTGCCATTATATGTCTGTGATATAAAGAATAATGGATGTCAATTCACTATTACACTAGACAGAGTCTCGTAAAACAAAATTTAAAATATAGTCTAAGAAATATTTACAAATGATGGAAACAGCTCTCTTCCCCCTGGTCATTTATAAATATATCTTTGAATTAAGCGAGTATTAACTCCCATTTTTTTATAATTTACACATAATTTACGAGTAGAATATTAATGTTCACTTAGCAAAACTTTTGCCTGACTCCTGAATTCCTTAACATGGCCGAAAGACACGGTGGTTTGCTATTTACTTGTTAATTATTTTTCAATTAAAGTGAGTGTATCTATGCAATTTTTGCTCATTTGCATGTCGCATTATAATATGTTTAGGAAGCTTCTGCAATCAAGAAAAGATTAAAGAACTCAGGGTAATCTGCAGCGAATGTAAGAGAGATGCGGCAACTTCAAAGTTACTTTCTTTTTAGGCGAATTGCATTTTGTTAAAGGAAGCATACATAGCATGTAAATTCTACCTCATTAGTAGGCATGGCGATCCACTGTTCCTTTAAAAATATGTTCATCTTATAATAAGGATTTATCGAGGACTTTGATCTAGGGAATTGGTAACACGCTTCACAGAATATTCTACTGATGTTGATAGTATTACTAATCCCTGAAACGTATTAATATTTATTAATCAAAATGCCTTATTTATTGCGATTCAATGTGTTATTTCAATGTTTGTTCCCTGCAGAAATAATATAGGTTCAGTGAAACATTACTTTAGAAATTATCCATTTTTAAATTGTCAAGTATGTAGAATTAAAAAAATACCTTGTCTAGAATTATAGAAACCTAATTTGATAAATCTAATCAAGCATAAAAAAGCGTCCATTGAAGACAATATGAGAAGATACAACTTTCTTCTAATTATAAGAAAAGGTTTCTTGTTTTAACATTCGTTAAATGTCACAAATAGAATTAAAAATGATTATGTAGACAAATGTATCTTATATTTAATAAATAAAAATATAATAATTGTATTTATTAAATACATAATAAATTTCCATCAAGTAAACACCAAATAAATTGATTAATATATATCTTAATCAATATCGCAAGTCTCGTTTCATCAATTTACATTTTAAGGAAATTCAATAAATATCTCCATTTAGAAATTTTAGTTTTAAAAAAAAGTAAATTATTGTGATTTAAAAAAAAATTTTCTCGGGGTTTTTCCCGTTTTGCCCGGCCACAAAATTCGTTTCACTATTTCTCCATACTCATCTCATCGATTTCGTTCATCCGTCTTTGTAACGATGAACACAACGTTCACAGACCTCTAAAATATAGGGCCTCGTCTCATCCATCGACATGATCCTGAGTTGAACACTGCATGAGGATATTTATTTTATTTTAAAAAAATTGTTATTATACTTTGCTCACCGACGTATAAAATTCCCATATATATATATATATATATATATATATATATATATCCATCCATAATAATTCTGCCCGAAGGCAGGTCCTTCACTGCAATCATAGCATTTTCATGCTATGCTTGCAGCTTTACTAGGGAATTGGTGTAAGTGTGGTAGCTTCCCGTTGCTTTCCACACCGGTGAAGGATGATGATGATGATGATGATAATGATAATGGTAAGGATGATAATGATGATGGCCATATGATTTCGGGGACCGTTTGGGCTTTAAAGTTGTCCTGACATTTGTCTTACAGGTGAGGAAAAACCACGATAAAAACCTCACCCAGAAAAACTGCCCCGATCGGGGATCGAACCCGGGCCCGCTGCGTGACAAGGCAGCACGCTATAGCTTCCCGTTGCTTTCCACACCGGTGAAGGATGATGGTGATGATGATAATGATAAGGATGATGATGGTGATGATGGCCATATGATTTCGGGGACCGTTTGGGCCTTAAAGTTGTCCTGACATTTGTCTTACAGGTGAGGAAAAACCCCGATAAAAACCTCACCCAGAAAAACTGTCCCGATCGGGGATCGAACCCGGGCCCGCTGCGTGACAAGGCAGCACGCTACCTCGAAACCACAGCGGTGGACATATAGGCCTATATATATATATATATATATATATATATAGTAATTCTGCCCGAAGGCAGGTCCTTCACTGGAATCATAGCATTTTCATGCTATGCTTGCAGCTTTACTAGGGGATTGTAGGTGTGGTAACTTCCCGTTGCTTTCCACACCGGTGAAGGATGATGGTGATGTTGATAATGATAAGGATGGTGATGATGGCCATATGATTTCGGGGACCGTTTGGGCCTTCAAGTTGTCCTGACATTTGTCTTACAGGTGAGGAAAAACCCCGATAAAAACCTCACCCAGAAAAACTGCCCCGACCGGGGATCGAACCCGGGCCCGCTGCGTGACAAGGCAGCACGCTACCTCGAAACCACAGCGGTGGATATATATATATATATATATATTCTGCTAGGACCTTTACAAAACTATGACACCTAAATTAGATAAAAAACTGTTCTAATTTATTTTGATAATGCATGGGCCTAGTATATATTCCCTGATGGATATATTTTGAAAATATTTACAAATGTATATATTTATAGGTGTATAAGAAATAAGAATGCAATTTCCACTGTTGTTGAAAATTGGATTGCCGCAACATAAGTACCATATTTTGCTCTCCTTCCCAAATGTTGAAGAGTCAGATTCTTGATTGAAATACAAAAATAAGAATACATAATTAGCTTCCTCAATCTTATTATTTGTTAATTCAAAATCTATTACCGAAAGATTATTTAAAAATTTCCTTATTAAAATCTATTATATCATATGAATAAGATACTTTGATCCTCTATAAAAATTAGTAATCGACTGGCTGCTTTTGTTAGTGGTAAAAGTTGAAAATGAGTGAAGAAGACGCTACAATATGGATGTAAGGCAGATGTGTAGATATTTAGATAAGTTATAGCATCTAGGCTAAAATGTGTTAGGTTGAAATGGATTAGTCACGTAAATAAAAAATTGATGAGAAAAGAATGGTCCATCAAATCTTTGCATACCAACCACAAGGAAGTAGATGGAGATAGACCCAAATCCAAATGATGACATTGTAAATTTAATGATCTGAAGAGATCAGAGGTCCAAGGATAGTAAAGAATGGAGGACTTCAGGGAGGAGGTGTAGTGCCATTTAAGAAGAAGACGAAGAAGAAGTAATTTTTTTTATATTCCCTGTCTGAAGGTCATATTTTAATATTATGGTAGCTCGGATGTAATTAATGTTCAGATGCAAAAAACTTAAACTATTCAACATGTTTAATGCATTGTTATGTGTTCTACTAACTGGCATCAGGAAAAGCTGGAGTTGCATCATTTTACACCAAACCCTTAAATTGGCAATGTGTCCTATAAAATACTTTGATTTAATTTATCTAATATTGTTTATAAAACAATAGAAAAACAAATGAGTAGAAATTACTCCGTACTTAAAATAGTGTTGAATTACGCAATAATGTACAATAATAACTTACAATTTTACATGTTTTTGTTTTCACTGCGGTCCGGAACATTTTAATAACTGGCATGAGAAACTAGTGTATCGCCAATTTAAGGGTTAAATTGTAGTGATTTTTTATATGTAAAATCCGTATAAATATAATTTTTTTTAATTGTGGATTTCCAGCAATCTTAAATTAAGGTTCTGATGTCAAAACTTATTTTTGTTTTAATTAGTAATATTAAAGTAACTAAGTATGAACTCTTACTTTAAGGGGAGGAAAGGAGATTACAAGTATTTGAGAATAAAGTATTTAGGAAAATTTTTGGACCAAAGAGAGATGAACAGACAGGTGAATGGAGAAGACTGCATAACAATGAACTACATGGTTTTTATAGGAAGCCAGATATAATAAGAACAGTTAAGTCTAGTAGACTGCGATGGGCAGGACATGTTGCACATATGGGGAATGAAAGACTTGCATGGAAGCTTCTTATAGGAAAGCCAGAGGGAAAACGCCCAGTTGGTAGACCAAGAATGAGGTGGGAGAATAACATTAACTATGATTTGAGGGTACTAGATTATACAGGAAATGATTGGAAAGCATTAACTCAGGATAGGGATGTATGGAGAGCTTATGTCCGCGCGGCCATGAACCTACGGGTTCGATAGTGCCAGTGAGTAAGTAAGTAAGTAATTAGCGATTTTAAATTTCAGTTACTGAGTTTCGATTAAATAATCGTATGTGACTCTAATGGCTTAAATTTCGCCCTGAAGATTTTAATTATTATTGAGAGATTTTGGTGACATGCGTAATGAGTGAAATCCATTGACACGTGTCAGATTGATGAGTATAGGCATACGAATGATAAATGTTTTACTTACTAGCGGGTGTAGCTCTGTTTATATTTTTGGGAAGATACATATTTACCTTCAGAATTTGCGGTGATAATAGTTGAACCACTCGCTTATCATATAGACTTCCATACACTGTTTAATCATTTTGTATTTCCACAAGTACATAACAGCAATTAAAATTAAAACCTCGATTTATTGGAGCCTAACATTTGGTTTTACTGTGTTATCATAGCTGTCAGCATTTTTCATTCTCTGTATGTAAATATTGAAGGATGTAATTGAACTGGGGAAATTTATTTATATATTTTTTCAAAGTGAATTTGGAATGATGTTTTTGGTTGTGATTTGTATGTACGTGTGTATGTGGAGGGAAAATGAGAGGGGGGGGATTGCACTTTGCATATAACATGTTTTGGAATGTTCAGGGGTTAGAAAACATTCAATTCTTTGTATTTACATGCTTGTAAATACTTGGTCTAAACTTGATCCATTAGCAGATTGCATTGTTCTAGATAGCATCATTAACTAGATTTGTTCACTTACCATATACAGGTTTAAAACATTTCTGTATTCTATAGTTTTTTAAAAAAGGAAATTTCACATTTGCTTGTAGTTTAATTGTATTCTTGATAAATGTATTTCCACTGTTAAAGGCAGTAAATGTAAGTTTTATATTTACGATAAATCATACCTAAGAATGAATATTTAAGAGAATGTAAGTATTGATAATCGCAAACCGAGATGAGGCGCAGAAAGCAATTAAACATAGGCTCAATTCTGGAAATGCGTGATATTACGGATTACAGAAATTCCTATCATCACAACTTCTCTCAAAAATCGTTAAACTGAATATATATAAAGCTGTTATTCTCACAGGTACATTATATGGATGCGAAACTTGGACTCTTACTTTAAGGAAGGCGAAATATTACGAGTATTTAAGAATAAAATTCTCAGGAAATTCTTTTGGACTAAAGGGACACGAACAGAAATGTTAATGAAGAAGACTACATAAAGTGAGCTACATGATCTTTAAGGGTAGCCATGAAGTAAGAACATTTAAGTCTCGTAGACTGCGATAGGCAGGACATGCGGAATGAAAGAGAGGAATGGAAATTCCTTGTAGGAAAACCAGAAAGAAATCTGCCAGTAGGTAGGCCAAGAATGAGGTTTGAGAACATCATTAACTAGGATTCGAGGAAGATACATTTGGTTCAGAATAGGAATGTATCGATAATTTATGTCCGCACGGCCACTAACCTACGAATTCGATGGTGCCAGTAAGTTAATATTGAATAGTGTAAATGAAAACCAAGTCATTCCTAGTGTGAAATATTCATGTGGTTTGTAAATGTACGTTTACTGTTACACTTCGTGATAATAAATTACAAGATTAATATAACTGAAGAAACAAAACTATAATCAGTTCAGAAGAATGAAAGATAATGTACAGTTACAAATGTATGAATATTCTCTAAATCTAGCAGTTTTTAAGAGTTGGTTGTTTCCCTGAAGGATGAAAATTGTAGCAGTCCTCAGGTTTTCGATAATCACTAGAAATGATAAAAAAATGAGGGTCTAGAGTAGGATCCACTCAACCTCATGACAACTAAGTCCCTACTTTAATTAAATCCGTTTAAGAAAATAAATTAAAATTGAGAATTATTGTTACACCAAAATACGTGATTGTTACATTGCCATCTGGTAGTCATTGATAGCAACAACTTTAGTCGGACTTCGGAGCTGTCGTGTTATGGAGGTCTATTTATTTTATGTAAGTGGACTAAAATTTCGATAAATTCTTTACATTTCGTAACAATAAGTAAACTATTCCCGTTCAAATATTTATAATACTAAAACAAACCACTTGTTCAAAAAATCCAGAAATTGTATTTCATGGATTTTTTTTCATTCTAAATATGTATTTCACGGATATTACGAATCTTACAATAATAGGTGTTGAAATGACTTAACGTTTTGTTCATTATTCCTCAGTTTCCTACCAGCTTATGAAAATAATATTCCTGAGAATGTCTGCCAAGTAGTATACGAAACGTTTAGTTTTATTTTATAGTATGGCAATGCCACTCTCGCCCATAAAATCATTGGTTATGACATCCAGTACCAAACTCGGCACTGCTTGGTTAAGACAATGTAACGCAATATCTCTGAATTTCTTGAGTCGTCCTTTTTTTTTTTTTTGACTGATAGAGAGAATCCAAGAGGCACGTAACTGCCAAACACTGCCGAGTTTCGGCATCGTGTAACAAGGCCTCGATTGAAGTTGGGGTTGCGAAGGTTGGCATTGGAGAGGAGGGTTTGGCATCGCTATGAGTATGCTACGTGCTCGGGGTGCCGAATCACCCTCCTCTCTGTGTGATGCTGCGAGGGAGAGAAATATATCCTTCTCGCTCATGCACCTTTATCACTTCCGACTCGTTTCTATACGTTTTCCTCATCCAGTTTCTGTGGTTCCCAAACTTTTTTACTTTTTTCCCCCGACGTTCGTATCCTTTTTGCCGAATAGTCAAACGGTTGCGGCATTCCTAACTTTAGGGGCATCTTTTCAAATCCTATTACGTCCCCTCTTAGATGAAGAAGGGTTTGATGCTACTGAGTATCCTGCTGAAGACTTTTGTGGTCTGTTTTTGCATTAATTCAAGTCTTGTTAATTTATATTTTTGTGAAAACACTGTCTCCGTCCTCTCCAGGTCCTGCATTTCAATCAGAAGACTAAGGATATACAAAACAACATAAAGTAAATATTTGGATAGGCCCAGTTTATTTTTTATCCATATTTATAAAAGTTTTCAGAACTTAAAAAGTTATATACTTTTTTTCTTATAGGGTGTATATGGGTTGTTGTGTTTTTAATTTGTCTGCGTGTGTGGTAACCGACTGATAGGCCTATTAAGAAATGGTTATTATGATTAAATGAATCTTGGTGATGAAATTCCAAATCAGCATTTATCAAAACAAGTAAGAATTCCAGGAAAATACATAAGACTGGCTAATCAGTTTACAAATCGTATTATTAAAATTGGTATTGGATAACAATTGTTATGAAGACATGAGTTGTAACAATAACATTATAAATTATTATTTAAATTACGATCTCCTAAATACGAGCCTCAAAACGGTACCATTTGAGTCAACTCCCTCGATTGGTTTTATTTGCGATAAGCTACGATATCGTAAATAGAGCATGTATTATATTTGTCATTTACTGAGAAAAAAATGCATTAAAGGCTTTTCAGCTCATTTTCATTAGAAATAAATTCATGCCAACAGTAAGTATTTCATTATTGTTGAGTGGTCTAGTGCTCAGTGTTACTGAGGTTCCGGGCTCGATTCCCGGTCAGACCATAGGATTTTTTCTTAAAGGGAATTATTGCTGTGGTTGCCCATGGTCTGGAATTTAGGTTAGGTTTACGTTAAGAACTCTCCTGGCGCTTCATTATCGTATATCACCCGTCAAATCATCAGGGCGCCTTCCAGGTGCCCCAACCTAAGAAATGGATTACAATTCCGCCAATACCAGGGGAGAAAGCCAGAAATGTCATAAAAGACAACCTGGTGGCATTAGACAAAAAATTATTTATAGGCTCTTGAACAATTTAGGTCGTATCTCAATCAGATCTTCATCCTTTATCAGAAGAGAATGTATTTTTTGTGTGTTTTAATGGTTTCACTTACAGTAATTACTTGAATATTGAAAGAAGACATTTTATATATTATTTAGATTGCATAAAGAATCGTTTAATTTGTAAATGTACAATGAACAATGGTCAGTGATGAGTGTTGGCTATGAAAAGTGAACTTAAGACTGAAGAAAAAAAAACGACAGGAAAAGCCTCCTCAGGTTGGTCAGCGTCGAGATATAAACTCAAAATAATTGTCCAATACGAGTCTGCTGACCACATGCCCTGCCCTGAATGACCGTCCACCTCTAGAATTAGCATATGCAGGTATCAGGCCAAGAGGTTTCTAGATCTATAGCGCCATGGAGTTAGTTATCACTTACTATACCTTTCTTTTGAAAGCTATAATTGTAATGTGACACGTTTGTATAATAATCGATATATCTTATGATTAGTTACAATTTATAGTAACTACCCGAAAATCCATTGCCGACCTCAAATAATACATTCATTGGCCTCTTTAGTGAGAATGGTCCATCAAGTCGTCAATATTATAACCTCTTCCCAAAAGTCAGGTTTAATATTATCTTCGTGTTTCTTATATTTGCATTTCAGTCTCCCTGAGGGAGCTTTTATTGTGTTTGTAGGCCTACATATTACTGGGCTATTAGGTTCGGTTTAGATTCTATATGTTACGTGGGGTGTACATCGCATGTAGCTCAGTATTAGGCCTATACAATTTTCTGCAATATCAAATAGTTTTATCTCCCCTCGTAAATATTTTCCTAAGCAACGCTTTTAAAAATCTTAAACTTACGGTTAGTCTACTTGTTAACGACAAAGTTTCACTTCCATTACTCAACCTATTATTATTATTAGGCAATAATAATAATAATAATAATAATAATAATACTGCAGTTTTAAATATTTCAATTTTTTAATTTTTATCAGGGCAAGATGAAAACGGGGGCACGCCGTAGCGTAGTGGTTAAGGCACTGAGCTACAAGCCGGAGGGTCGAGGGTTCAAGTCCCGTTGGGGTCAGGATTTTTAAACTGACCCAAACCCTCTGGCGGCACTATGGCCCTGGGGTCGACTCAGCTTCTGACGGAAATGAGTACCAGACGCTTGTTCTGGGGGTAAAGGCGGCCGTCACGCAGGGCTGACAACCCGGCTGACATAAAGTGCCGATTGTCCAGAAAAAGTGGGAGACTTAACCTCCTACTACCCCAAGGGCCTCCGGGCCTGTTGTGGGATCACTTTACTTTAGTTCCTCTGGTAGCTCAGTTGGTAAAGCGGTGGACTGTAGTGGAATGTGTAGTAAGTAAGCAAGATGAAAACATTTATTTTTTATTAATATACGAGTGTATACATACATATATATATATATATATATATATATATATATATATATAAACCTTTCGCACTACAAGCTTTAGGAGGCCCTGGTGTAGTAGGAGGTTAAGGCTCCCACTTTTCCAGACAATCGGGAGCCGAGTTATCAGCCCTACGTGAAGGCCGCCTTTATTCCCAGAACAAGCCCTGACACTGGCATTCGTTAAAGGATGAGTCGATATATCATCATCATCATCATCCATGCAAGTATTAGGCCGTGTGGCCTGTTACGGTCTCAAAGAGGAATTTTCCATCCAGCGTTATTTTGGACGTCCCAGCGATCTTTTGCCTTGGGGGCAGTAACGAAGCATGGCTTTTTGGAATTCTATGAGACGTCATTCGTTGAAGATGGGCTTTCCAGTTGTTCTGGTAGTTTTGTAATTGGTGAAGAATGGGTTCTACGTCCAACTCTTCCATAATTTCATCATTTCTTTTATGGTCCCTCTTAGTATAGCCTGCTGTACGGTTCATAAATCGCATCTCATTTGCTGTTATTCGGCTTTCATCTCTTCTTTGTATTGTCCATGCTTTACTACCATATCTTAATACTGGTCTTGCGAGAACCCTATAAAGCCGTAATCTGTGTTCTTCTGTACTAAAGATGGTTTCATTATACTGTTAATTATCCCTGTCGTTTTTTTTTTAATTTGTGAAATTTGTGATTTTCCTTGATGAGTCGATATATAAATTTATTATTATCCGGAAGAAACTATTTCTTTCAAAGTATTAAGGCGCAAGTGGAAGGTGGACCTCAAAGAAGACTAAAATCACATTTCTATATGTTTATTGAGTAAATGTAGTAAAACATGTAGTAAAATGTAGTAAAAGTAATATGTTTTGTTAAATAATATTTTATTAGTGGTTTTTGGTTGAAAATGTGCTCGCCTTGCAAAAACGTATATTCAGATAAATGTGCTAATTGAGATATAAAAAAATGTGGCATATGTTCCTCTTGAATGTAAAGAAAATAGGCTTGTACCAAAAGTCAGATTAGGATAATAGACTGTGTCCTGCTTTAAAGAGGTGAAACTCGAAAATACACAAAGAACTCAGGGCGAGACGAGGGTAATAACGAATCTACGTTTTATTTGTATCCATATTTTACATATACATATTATTACACACACACACACACATATATATATATATATATATATATATATATATATATTGTGTCATTCTGCTTGAATATCGCGAAGCGATCCATAACGCACATTCGATACATGGGATTGTGAGAAAAAAAAAGTAAATAAAAAAGAACTCTAGTTGTCTTGCAGATTCAAAATCAGATCTTTCACGCCGGTGGGACGAATTGTAGGAGGAATAACAATATAACATGGTAGACAGGAAAAGAAAGTCAAATCCTCGGGAGATAAAAGTGCAAGAGATACATTTTGAACCACAAATCTTGAAGAGATTCAAAGGAGAAAGAAAGAAATGACACGGTGTTATATCAACTACCTTATTTTGTTGCCTTCCTTTCTTCTGCTTGTCTGCTGGTCTACGTTTACACGTCATGAGGTTCAAACGTCTGGACATAACATGTCACCAGCGAATGTAATTACATAATAATCGATATAATGACGGCCTTTCTGTATTTTTTATTGGGCACATTATACAAGCTCTTCTTTTAATAAAATTTAATTAATTTGCAAGCGTATATTGTTATGTTTCTATTCGGACTTGTTTATTTATATTAAGAAGAATTTAAAAACACACGTGATATTCTTAACATGAGATTTAAACTATTGTAAAATAGCGTTCTAGATTCTATGAACAAGAGGTAGCATGTGATTATTTTAATAATCATTCAATACATAATAACGGTACTCTAATAATTGGCTTATTCAACAATTAAAATTAGTATTTTATAAGCTTATTCATTCGTCATAAACATGAGAAATGTCATTATACGTATTACACTAAGAGTAATGCAATATTGCCAACACAAAACAAAAGTTTGTCATTTACAGATTACTTAAAATCGAGATTATGTTACAAGTTGAATTTCAGGTTCTTTCTATGTATACACATATATAAGGCTCAAATTAATAAAAAATAATTAGTGATTTAAATAAATTTTATTGTGATTGTGCGTTTTTAATGTGATTGTGTTTTTCTTTTTTGCAGGTAAGTTGACTTTACAACCTATTTAAGTATTTACAACTGGTGGAAGTTCGTATGTAAGTATTCGCTGATAAAGTCCAGTATTGTATAATAAAACTGCGGAAAATGATATTATCTAGGAACCACGTACTATAAAACAAAGAAAGTAGTATAGTAACATCTAAATAGATTATCAATCGTTAATTTTATTTGGAAATTTACAGTAATTTTTAATAGTGTAAAAATATCTTACAAATTAACAATGGAGTATTTTCACTCGCAATTTCCATTAAAGTTCGATTGAAAAAAGTTTTAACTATTCAGTAAAATATTAGTAATGCATTGTTCGATTGAGAAAGCACTTTAAGTATCCAGTAAGATACGATTGTAGTAGATATGGACATTTTAAAGAGAGGTAGAATTTCCTACATAATACTGTATGTAGAGTGCTAATTATATCACTATGTATTCATTGGTTAACATTTTCAGGGGTAATTAACAAATACTTGTACATAATAATATATAAAATAGGAATTTCTCTTATAAGTGATTACTAGATTTGCACAGAAAAGTACTTTATAAAATGTATGACATGTTATTAGAAAAAATTGTTTTCAAAATAAAACACAATAAAAAAAATATCACATATTAGAATCTAAGCTTTCATAAACGAGAGTACATTTCATGCTCTATAAATAATATATAATGATAAAACATGCTTTTTATAAGCAAGAGGTCTACTTAATGATTCATAAACCAAAGAATGACAGCTGGGCTTCAGTAGATACATCACATAATGAGAATGGATGATATAAAATCTATAAGCTAATTTAATAATGCGTTTTACAAAGAACTGCTTCATACTTTTTTCATTGAGAATATAAATTTTCTTAAATTTATTATTCTGATGTAAGGCCCCTATTTCAATATCCGAACTTCTATGTTTACAAATTTACAGGTATTGTAATTTGTATTTTAAACATAGGCTCAATTCTGGAAATGCATGCTATTATGCATTGCAGAGACTCTTGATGTCCCAACTCCTTTCAAAAAACGTTAAACTGAAAATATATAAAACTATTATTCTACCAGTTATATTATATGGGTGCGAAACATGGACTCTTACTTTAAGGGAGGAAAGGAGATTACGAGTATTTGAGAATAAAGTTCTTAGGAAAATTTTTGGACCAAAGAGAGATGAACAGACAGGTGAATGGAGAAGACTGCATAACAATGAACTGCATGGTCTTTATAGGAAGCCAGATATAATAAGAACAGTTAAGTCTCGTAGACTGCGATGGGCAGGACATGTTGCACGTATGGGGAATGAAAGACTTGCATGGAAGCTTCTTGTAGGAAAGTCAGAGGGAAAACGCCCAGTTGGTAGACCAAGAATGAGGTGGGAGAATAACATTAACTATGATTTGAGGGAAGTAGATTATACAGGGAATGATTGGAAAACATTAGCTCAGGATAGGGATGTATGGAGAGCTTATGTCCGCGCGGCCATGAACCTACGGGTTCGACAGTGCCAGTGAGTACAAAGACGAATGAAAAAATACTTACTTAAACTATTCAGCGCCAATATAAAGAGAATTGGAAGACCAACCAGCAAAATGTGTCAGGCGAGCAGTTTATACTCTGGCTCACATAAATACAATTATTTTTTACCTTTCAAGGACATGTAGGGTCTTCCCGGATGAGTGGTCAGCTCAATGCCAGAGCTACAACCGATATATAATTTAATACAAGACACAATTCAATCATATCTTCTTACTAAACAAGTCAAATAGGATGATTGTGATGGAAGAATTGTATTCGGAGACTATTTGTGGCTTTGTCCTAAAGGTGAGAAAAACACACCTAGGAAATTTGTCCCGACTAGAAATCGAACCTGTGTCTGCTGCGTCTGAGCCAACGACCTTACACCGAGCCCCGAGACCAAGGTCGAAAAACTTCATTATAACATAATACAAATAATTCATCTGTTGAAGTGTTACTTTATATGATCTGTATGTTATAATAAACAGGGCCAGTGTGTGCTGTTTTAGACATATATTTTAGCTTTGATTGATAGTTCGGCCTCAGTTTAAGGAAATATCTTTTACGCATATTTTTTACAGAGTGGTTCGATTTGTTTGTGTGTTTAAGGCATCAAAACTTAATTCAGAACTACAGGACTTACGTTGGTTCGAGTCCCCCATAAGAGAAGAAATTTTCTTATGGAATTTCAACCAGTATGGGACGGTGCCCAACTAGCATCGTGAGGAATTTGAGTAACTACAATAAGTAGGTTGAGAAAAGCAGATATAACAGTTGGGAGATATGACATGGTGACCACGTCATTCCTATAATGGCTATATGATCGTACATCTTCTGTAAATGACAAAAATTGATGTGAGGCCAGCAGCCGGATGGTGGGACTGGGCCTTCTAGACCTGTCGCACTACGGACTTAGTTATTTTAATTTAAAGAAAATAATTTATTCGTGTCTCATACAGCAAGATGAATTTAGATTATTTTTCGCCTGTTCTATTTTGAGATAAGCAAGGTCCAGGAGTAAATAATGTCTAGGGCTAATACAATAATATTATAAACTAAATGTTGCCAATGTTTCGCTCAAATTCCACACAAAAATATAATGGTATTATCAGCAATCGCTATAATATAAAAATATGGGTGCAACACAATGTTAGTAATTGAATTAGGCTTGAGTTATAATTTTTTTCAATGATGTTTGTAACTATTTGTATAATTTGAGTAAGAATAATTCTAATCGATAGTTACTATGGATTTTATAATCGTCCAGATATAGTATATTTCATATATAACATCTTCTACCTAGACATAAACTTAACCTTCGTGTGAGCAGTATATTCATGAAGAAAGACTTTATAAACATTTCTATGATTAGGCTATAGAAAAAGAATATACCGTTCTCTAAGCCTAAGATACAGAGTAGTTGTGGACAGCTGTAACCAGGCAGGAAAAATGTTGGCCTTAATTTCAAGTTATAAGAATAGAACATCTGGATTGAAAATGGAAACAAATATCCGTGGAACGTACAGTAATTATTAAACTATGTGTTGTCTTGTGAAAACACACACTCACACACACATAATATCATTTTGGGGAAGTGAACATACAAGATCAAAAATCATAATAAACAACAAACCTCTAGAACAAGTAACACATTTTAATTATTTGGGTTGTAATTTTACTATAAATACAAAAACTGAAAGACACGTAAATGTGAAACTGTCAAGATTTCAAAATGATATGCGGAACTATACATAAAACATTAAAGAACAAAAGAAGAAGAGATACTAGATTGAAGTTTTATAAAACATTGGCAGTTCCTGCATTACTTTATGGGAGTGAAACTTGGGTAATGACTAAAAAATTACAAAGTAGAATACAAAGCTTAGAAATTAACTTCCTTAGAAGAACAAAAGGCTGCACAACAATGGATCGGATAAAGAATGAAGATGTAAGAACGAAGTTAAATATTATATCCATTAAATGATAAAATCAAAGAATGTAGAGAAAAATGGTTTAGACATGTAGAAAGAATGGACGTAACGAGATTACCAAAAGCAGCATTTAACTACAAGCCAAGAGGTTCAAGGAATGCAGGAAGGTCAGTGAAAAGTTGGACAGAGCAACTGTGAGGCGGAACAGGCATTTTGCCTAGCCCGTGAAGTGAAGAAGAAGAAGTGTTGTCTTGTAATATTTCATTAGTAAATGTGATGTAACTAACTTGTGGGATAAAAGTTAGTGTTTTGCTGTATGTTTATGAAAGAAATTTGGGTTAGTTGAATATCTAAATTGGTGCACGCATGAATATAACTAATTAACATGGTCAGAGATAAGAGAAGAAGGCATCCTAATTAGCAATTCCCGGCACAACTTTAACACCCCACAAAGACGCCCTACATATAATCCTTATCTTACAAAATGACCACATATGATGATGTAATAAAATATAAAATATGGTACATCTCAAACATTTTTATTCCCGAGATTTACTTCTCTCCCCTAGAGCAAAATTTTATTTTATGACTCTAAAATCATATATAAGGAACCTAACTTGTTCTGGGCACATGAGTGTGTAAGCAGGAGGGTTATGTTGGTGGTTGTTAAGGTCGTATACGCCCATATAATCCAATATTCCTCAGCAGTATTATCGGCTTTACTAACATCTCTCTCTTGCTTGCTTGGTGCTGTGCATGTATACGGCTTTGCGGCGCCCCAATTAGCTTAGCGGTCAAGTACCTCCACGATCCGTGGCCGTCGTCGTCTGCAGAAATACTTGTTACAACTTAGTAATGAAGAACACCCATCCTAACCCGCACTACGTTTGCCTTTCGTCAGTAACATGCAAATCACATGCGAATATGGAAGTCTAGACAACCATTTGCCTCTCAACTTCCATAACAAGGCTTAACTCAGAGATCTTATGCATATGCTATGTTCAAGGATCTAAGCCTCCTGTAGAAAAATTGAAAGCACTGGGGTATACAAGTTGTAATCTCTGCGCATGATAACTTAGCGGGTCACATATCTTACGGTTTAATCTACATTTCTCTTCATCTTGCAGAAAGCTGTATGCCGCGAATGGTGTTGTAAACTACCAGATTTTGTTGACTTATCTGTTATTTGCATAGATAGCATTACAAAATGTAGGGCATTTTGACATCTAAAACTGTTTGGGCTTGTCTTTGTCAATGGTGTGACTTTTAAATTTTTTTTAAATCTTAAGTATTACAATATTAAATAACTGGTGATATATGCTGATTTATTATTATTATTATTATTATTATTATTATTATTATTATTATTAGTAGTAGTAGTAGTAGTAGTAGTAGTAGTAGTAATAAGCAATAATAAGAGGATACTAGAAGGCATATGTACATTTTATTAAATAATAGAGAGAAACAGGGGCTGACAATAACAATATAAATATTAATAAAACTAAATTTATATTATACGTACGAATAAATATATTATTAAATGGCAATGAGCACATAACAGATGAAAGAAAAATTGAAGAAGTGGCGTGATTAAATACTTAGGAATAATAACCACAAACAGGAACGAGACGTCTAATTCACTGCAACTATCGAACACGGAGGTTCATAGTCGGGCGGAAAAAAGCTCTCGATATATCCCTATCCTAAGTTAATGTTTTGCAATCATTACCTTTGTAATTTTCCTCACTCAAATCATTATTATTATCCCGTCTCATTCTTGGCCTGCGTACTTGGTGCTTTCCCTTTGGCTTTCTTATAAAATGTTTCCATGTCCCTCTTTCATTCCCTATTCGTGCCACAAGTCCTTCCCAACTCAGCCTACACAGAAAAAATTAAACATAGACTCAACCCTTGGAACGCATGTTATTATGCACTACTGGAGGTCTTGACATCTCAACTTCTATAAAAAAAAAGTTAAACTAAAAATATATAAAACTGTTATTTTTTCAGTTATGTTATATGGATACGAAAAACAGTATTTTATTCGAGAGAAGAAAATATTACGAGTATTTGGGAATAAAATACCTAGGAAAACATTTGGGCCAAATTGAAACGAACATGTGATTGGAGAAAAGTACATAACAGTTGGACTATATGGTCTTTTGGGGAACCAGATGTAATAAAAGCAGTTCAGTCTCGTGGTCTATGATGGGCAGGACATATGCCATGAGGAGTAAAAGAAGGGCACGGCAACTTCTCGTAAAAAAAATACCGATGAGAAAATTCCCAATAGGTAGGCCTTCGGGTTCGATAAAAGCTACAGTAATGTAATTTTAATGAATTAGACTTATTTTAGCCCTGGCGAGTGGTGTAAGGCATCAGTGTCTTGGCGCAGTGGTACAGGATTCGTGGTGGAGATCAAGTGTAAATCTAATGCTCTTTTACAGCAATCATTTATGCTTCCTTTATAAGAAGACATGTATAATTTACATTATAAGATAGAAAAGCCATGCCATTGTGCCGTAGTCCGAAACAACAGCTAGAGATACATGTATAGAGCAACGAATCACTTCTGCATTAGAAATATTTATATATTTTACAGAATATATAGGTGCAACGCTGTGAACTTGGGGCAGCATCGATACCTCGTACCAACGGGCCCGGGTTCGATTACCGGTCAGGACAAGTTTCCTGGGTAATGATTTATTTCGGAGTTTTTCCTCGCCTTTAAGACAAATATCGGGAAACTTATAGCCCAAAAGTTCCTCAAACATCTTTAGCCATCATAATTATCATAAGTAATGCCACGAGTGATTTCCAAATTATCGATAAATTCACGACTCACGAAGTGAGGAGTGAATTTATCTAGAGAATTTGGAAATCAAGAGTGGCATTTGTTAGGACTATTTAACGAATAAAATTAAGCTGTTTACTCACAAATCATTATTTAACTATAGTTATTTTAAAATATTTATATATTTAATGTAAACGGCGATGTTTGAAAACAAATGAGAAACGGTAGGTACGCTTCCACTGCTTCATTTGTTTATCACTGCAACCAGATCATACTATTTATTGCCAAAGGAACGCAATATTGTAAGGAGGAGCTTTCTTTAATATGGTAATTATAACACTGATAAATATTTGGTGAAAGACGACTCTGATTGGTTGTAAAACAGAAATCATTGAAACGTGATTGGTCATTGACTCACATTTGGGGCATGAGTTAAATAGTCATCATATTTCGCCATGTTTGGTATGAAAATGTGAGTGAATTATGTGTTTTGTCTTAAATGTTGTGTCGGAGGAGGCCCAGGATTGAGCATATCACTCATTCGGGCAATCCCTCCCTTGTTTTGTGTGGTCAAAAAAGTAGGCCTATCTGTGATCCAAAAGTTTAAATAAAATCCTTCTCCTGATAGGTCATCTTTGTGGTGTGGGGCACGTAAATATACTTATAAGGTGAGAAGTTAAAACGACGGAGAAGGAAAGAAGAAGGGAATATGTATTCTGCACATTTTTCGTAAATTTCATATCCATGCATGGTGTTGCGAAAAATATTGACGCAGTGGGGTAAAGGAGATGGAAAATCTAGTTGGCTCGATGTGAAGCGTAGGTACGCATAATTTTGTGTGAGCAGAGAACGCAGTACAAGTTTAAATAAACAGATTTATGACGCAGTAAACAAGTTATGAAAAGTTTGGAAAGGTCAGGCATAGCTAATAACGTAGAATTTTCAGCACAATATGATTTATGAATGATATATTTTTTATTATAATGCTACAGCACAGTACAGTATCATCATCAAACTTAGAAATACTCATTTACGTTAACATTTTACATTTCATTGCTTATTCGACTTATTGTAGCTCTAGATAGGCCTATAGAAATCATACTCTCTCAGGAAGGAATACCTTTTTTCTACATAGTTATGCTATAATATATTGTGATTTAAGATTCTTGGATGTTGCATCCTCTCATTAACTCTTTGTATCTTAATATACCTATGTATCATCTTTAGCATTAAGGATTAGAGCTTAAGGTCTGTTCCGATCTCATGTTAGAATTTGCCTGTCAATCTTTTACTGGGTCTTCCTCCATTTCTTCGTTCGGAATTATGTTGTTATACATTCTATTGATGTGGTTCATCCATTCATCTCTGTATAGTGCAATTTCATCTAATAGTTTGAATATGTTTAGTTCTCTTCGTATATTTTCATTTTGTTTTCGATCTGTTATTGGCCAACACACTAAAAAAGCTCGATAAGAATATTAAAATAGCCTACAGAACTGACAACAAACTAAACAATTTAATAAACAACAACATCGAAGAAATAGATTAATTCGACAATAAAGGCATCTACAAATTAACATATACAGACTGCAATAAATTCTACATTGGGAAATCTAACAGAAGCTTCAACATTAGATTCAAGGGACATTTCAGAGATTTCGTTTACAATGGAGGAAAATCAAGTTACGCAAAACATGTAATTCAAGCTGGACACCATATGCATAACATCGATAACACCCTCACAATAGTACATAGAGAAAACATTCCAATGAGAATAAATATACTGGAGGAAATCGCAATCCTAAGAGAAATCAACAACAACCTGATTCTCAATGAATACACACCTAATCCACACAATCATCTGTACAAAATTCTCACAACCAAGTCAGTGCTTCAACAAGGGTCAACAAGAACGGACGTAATGCATTCTGCTGATGATGGGACTAGTCCCGAAAGGCCTACAGAGTTTTAAAAGAACTTAAGTTGAGGAGACGGACCTACAAGGTAACTATATTATAGTTTTTAACCGTACATTATATTACTGTTATTGTATTCATTTCAAAAACCTAATTTCTGAAGTTTCTATTCTTCGTTCATGGTTTTTGGTTCAGATCCAATGCTCCAATCAATATAACAGTGTTGGAACCGCCATTGTTGTATAAACATTTAAAAGTGTCTCCGATGTTTCTTTGCAATTTAATACAAAATAAGAAGCCACAATAGTTGGGATACAGCCATATGATGCAATGTCCAATACACTTAATTCACCATGGATCGCAGTGAACCCTAAATCAATATTTACAATATTCTATTGATTTCATGGCCTGAATCAAATGATGTGCGGCACCGTAAGAATAACCCTCCGAAAGACTCGAAGAGAAACTCAGCTCAGATTTTATAAAATTATAGCTGTTCCTGTCCTTTTATATGGATCTGAATCATGGGTACTTACAGAAAAGATATCTCTCACATTCAAGCCACTGAAGTGAAAATTTTAATATCCATAAAAGGATGTACACGCATGGGTAGATTACATAATGAATCAATAAGAAATGAACTGGATATATTTTCAATACTCGATAAATTAGAAGAGCACAAATACCGATGGAAAGAACATTTAGACAGAATGGACAATACAAGATTACCCAAAACTGCATGGAAAAAGATCTTTGGGACGGCCAAGAAAATGACGGACTTGAGATCGGAAAATGTTGTATTGACCTAATCCTGGAAAGGAAGAAGAAGTAGATGACCCGATAGGCTTAGAAGGCCTTTGGCTGTTGGCCTCATATCCACAACATGATATCACAGAGGTGGACTATCATCAAGTCAGGATAGTTGTAACTTGGTCAGCTATGTTGGGTCCCGCAGCCATTATAGCTGGTATTCTCAACCTGGAGACGCTACTTATTGCTGTAATTATGCAGATTCCTCACGATGCTGGGTGGACACCTGTCCCATATTGGCCGAAAGTCCAGAACATTTCTTCCCGCATGAGACTCAAACCAGCGCAGGTCCCGTAGCTCTGCTCCAAGGCATCATGCCCTAGAACGCTCGGCTACGGCCAGGGATACAGTATTTTTTAGCATAAATACAATTTACGAAATACATTTCTTGGTAGGTTACGTTAAAATTCAAACAATACACTCCATAGAGCCTATTTTGGAATTAAGCTTTCTACGTAAAAACGAGAAAAACAATCATTGCATTCGAAGAAAAAAATGAGTGGCTGTGTTGGCTCTTACCCAGGCGTCTTTACTATTTGGGATAAGTTTAAATTGTCTTTTTTAGCGAATTCCGAAGATATGAAACTATTGTGATGGTCATGAAAGGGTTTTTCTTTAAGTACGCAACTCCATAGATCATATGTAATATGCACCGAAAATGAATATATATATATATATATATATATATATATATATATATCTGCACCATAGCAGAGCTACGGAACTTGTGCTGGTAGGAGTCTCCATTGGAAAATATATATTTTCATGCCATGTAGACATATATGGGACCAGTGCTGGTATTATTAGGCGATGGTGAGGAGATATTAAGGGCCAATATGCACACCCTATTTAATAAAAGCAAGGAATTGGGACTGGAAGTAAATATCAATAAAACTGAAGATATGATCAAACATAAAAATACATTATGTAGGATAATGGAAATTGAAGTTAACGACAATTGTGGGAAACTTTGAAGAAGACGCTGAATCCAAATACCTAAGAAGAAGAATTAAACAAGAATGAGGTGCACAAAGGAATTAAACATACGCTTAATCCTCGAAGTGCATGCTATTAAGCATTACAGAGACACTTGTCCCAACTTCTCTTAATAGACTTTAAACTGAAATAACTGTTATTCTTTCAGATATATTATATGGATGTGAAACATGGACTCTTACTTTAAGGAAGGAGAAAATATTACGAGGAATTGAGAATAAAGTTATTAGGAGAGTTTTTGGATCAAAGAGAGATGAACAGACAGGCGAATGGAGAAGACTAGGAATCAGTGATCTTCATGATGTTAATGGGAAACCATATATAATACGAACAGTTAAGTCTCATATAGCGATTTCCAGGAAATGTAGACTATTTTGAAATGAAAGAGGGGCATAGTAACTTCTTCCAGGAAAACCAGAGGGACAGCGCCCAGTAAGTTGGCCAAAGTAGATTATACAGGGGATGATTGGAAAATATTAGCTCAGGATACGGATGTATAGAGAGTTTATGACCGCGCGGCCATTAATCTAGCGGGTTCGATGGTCCCAGTGATTTAGTTATGGGACCGATGCTCACCCAGCACCGTGAGGAGTTTGGATAGCTATAATGAATAGCGGGACCAAGTTCAGAAGACTAGTTATTATGGCTTCGGGACTCGAAATCCTTTCCACGTGTCACACCTACACTGGCTGGATCATCATATGTGTGGATATGTGGCCAGCAGCCGGATTTTAGGCCAAGAGCCTTGTAGTCTTATCGCACCATGGAGTTTAGTTTATATATGTGCGCTCTAGCGGCAGCAATTTTTTTTATTGGAATCGAATTGGCATATATAAAAAAAAGTCAAGTTCAGTAAGCAGCAAAATTGGATCATTGTTAATTGAAGTTAATTTAATGAAAATTTAAAAACTGCTCTATCAGTTGCAATTTTGGTCATTTCGCAACGAAACTCAGTATAAACTGTTGAAATAAGACGGGATGATAATATCCAAACAATCATCGAAATCCGAATTTTATAAGTTTGAATTTTTTCTGAAACCCGAATTTAAAACATCGCTGTATCAGCTGCATTGCTTTGTTCCAATTTAACTTTATGCCATATCATTTAATTAACGATAAACCAACAAAATCGCACCATAAATTTGACATGCTGCTTAGTTAACACAGTTCCTATGTGACGGAACATTCAAAGTTGCTATGACTGGTTCAAATTGGGATAATTTATTTTATTTTATTTATTTTTAAACAATAAATCGACTAATTTTCTGGATATATTGTGGCCGCTTATTGGGCGGAAGAGTTTTTTCTTATTTAAAACTCTGTATAAGTTTGTGGTGTGTGTGTGTGTGTGTGTGTGTGTATATATATATATATATATATATATATATATATATATATATATACCCGAGACCTCTAACTCTATACGTTAGCACGATATCAACTTCGCCAGTCCGACATTCCAGCACAAACATGTATTTTTCATATATATATGTATATATATGATTCTCTATCTTGAGGGGCAGCGGGACGTTGGTCTAACTGCCATCTCGTGGCCATAATAACATGTAAGCATACAAAGAGAATATTTACCTTATAGCAGATACGCTTCTTTATTTCGAAGTTATAACTAAATTTTTGACATTTAACAATGAAGGCAAATATGATATGAAAAGAAAAAATAAATGCCAGAGCCCGGATTTGAACCCGAGACCTCTAATTATATACGTCAGCGCGTTTTCAACTTCGCCACCCAGACATTTCAGCGCAAACATGTATTTTTCCCTTATATATACTGTATAATTCTCCATCATGGAGGCCAGCATATGTGTATATATAAAATAGACTAAAGCAAATGAAGTTGTGCTATATTGTAGAGCTAAGATGCTTGTCCAATGGAAAAGTTGTTTAGGTGAAATATTAACATAAGATTAGCATATTTTAACATGACACAAGAAATTAAGACGTAGTTTGGACAAAGACACGTGCTTGTGAAGTTTGGAGGAGGGGAGTTTCTGACACAGTTTCTCAGCAGCATCACAAGTTTCGCCGTGACAGGTAGGCAATTCCGTGGACACGTGCGTAGAGCGGAGCGGATCGATCAGCTTGCGTAATAAGTCGCCCTTACACACACTCAAGAGAACCTTAAGAGCATACCACAACTTGTTCTTGATGCTCAAAGATTTTTCTATTCATCCTGTACCCTAGAAAAAAAATCAGAAGCAGAAAACCCCTATCATGTTTTAATAATGAACACATATCCTTAGTGACCTAGTATGTTAAGAATAGATATCCGGTTCGGGATTCGAGGGCCGCCAATTCATTTCAGTTCAATTTCGATGGAAAACTCAGTTTACTGTAGATGTGCTTGTTTCATAATTGATATGGAATTTTAACGAGAAATTCATATGTTAATCAGATATTATTATATTATTGTAAATAATTCACTGTTGCACAATAAGTTAAACAGACAAATGAACAAGTCTTCTTCTTCCTTCCAAGTATTAGGCCAAGGCCTGTTACGATCCTACAGATTAACAAGTACCGGATGAAATAATAGGTAGTTAATTAATCTTCAAATTCACTACAAAATATCATTTTTGCCACATATTTCATTATTTACTTAAAATGATTTTTGAAGGCAAAATTTTGGTTAAATAATACACCGTGATTCAAAATTGACTTTACAACTTTACAAGCTTATAGAAATGTATTTAGAAGACCTACAGAATTGGTTTTAATGTCATATGATAGCACAACTCATCAAGTTTTCACCGACATAGTTTTATAGTACCTAGTTCTCTCACCGCGTGCGCTAACGTAGTTCATATCAAAATGGCTGCTTTCACAGGTGCCGGATATGCTGCAATGTGTGTGGGAGGAGATTGATTTCAGGTTGGATGTTTGCTGCATGACCAATGGAAGCCACATTGAACCACGTTGACTGAATAGGTGAAAACTTGATGAATTGTGCTATGATATGACATTTAAACCAATTCTGTAGGTCTTCAAAACTTGATGAGATGTGCTATCATATGACATTTAAACAAATTCTATAGGTCTTGAAAACTTGATGAGTTGTGCTATCATATGACATTTAAACCAATTCTGTAGGTCTTCAAAACTTGATGAGTTGTGCTATCATATGACATTTAAACCAATTCTGTAGGTCTTGTAAATAAATTTCTATAAGCTTGTAAAGTTGTAAAGTCAATTTTGAATCACCCTGTATTAAGAGGAAGGTGCAGATTGTTATGGAAAGATGTAGGATGCCAGGATCATCAAGATATCAATATGGTAGCTGAAAGAAGGAAAGAATGGTTTCACTGACAATAAATTATAATTTAAATATTTGATTGTATTACCAAATCCTAACTTACTTGTTAGATAAAAGTAATTTGAATGAGAAAGTTGATGATTTGACTGATAGGAATATCTTTTAGAACGTAGTAATGAATCAATACCTCTCTCATTGTAAAACACCGTTGAGGTTATACAATATAATGTTAAAATATTAAAATACGCACCTGATTTAGCAGTCGTCCTCAACTAAATCAGCTTTTAAAAAAATCAAGTGGTTAAAACAATGAAGACCTCTCAAAATCAAGTTTCATCTTCTGCATTCTATTTGGTACCGATTTATTCGAGTCATGAATGCAGAATGTGAAACTTGATTTTGAAAAACCTTTATTGTTTTAACCACTTGAAGTTTTTTTTTGAACAGGAGTTGATTTAGATGAGAACAACAGCTATATCAGGTACGTATTTTAATATCTTAATTAATGTTAAGTCATCTCTTATTTGACTCGAAACATTTGTTTTAATAGTGGAGATTGAAATATGTTTATGACCTACATACATTATTATATAATTATGATGAATTCTGATGCCGATACGTCAGTTAATATGTACATATTTATTCAAAAATTGTAAATTATGTTGTCCGTATTCTGCCGTCTCTACGATTTGTCCACTAATAAAATGCACTTACAGCTTTCTTTAAAGCTTATCATTCTGTTGGAAAAATTATTCTCTACCGAGCAGATTTTACATGATCCTTTGGCTATATTAAATCAAATATAATCTATTTAAATCACTAATAATCTTCTTGGTGATAAAATCGTTAAAGTATGCAGTCAATATGCCCAATTCACCAATTAATAATTAAAATAGTCAACATGTTTCAACAGCAAAGCAAGACTAAATATTGACTGAAAGATATCTAAACAAATGTTATAATTATTTCGGCATGGTTTTTATACCGTAGTACAAAAGTTAACCTAATCACTTGCACTCTCAAATCCAGAGGTTGATGATCGCGCTAACGTAAGCTCTCCATATATCCTCATCTCGAGCTAATGTTTTCCATCATTCCATGTATAATTCACATTCCTCAAGTAATGTTTAATTTATTTTCGCATCTTATTCTTGGCCTATCTACTGAGCACTTTCCCTCTGGTTTTTCCTAGAAGTTCTTATGGCTTTCCTTCATTTCCCATTCATGCCACATGTCTCACCCACCGTAGTCTTCGAGACTTATATGTTCTTTTTACACCTGGTTTCCTATGAAGATAACTGAATCTTATGTAATATTCTCCGTTCACCTGGCTGTTCATTTCTTTTTGGTTCCTAAAAATGAATTCTTAAATACTCTCCTCCCTTAATGTTAGTCATCATGTTCGCATTCACATAAATGGAACAATAAATACTTTATATATTTTTAGTATAAAAAGTTATCAATGAAAATTTTATATTACATATATATTACATTAATTACTAGATTCCTGACTGGCTTTTATATTTTTCGAACTTCAATATTGAATTATTTTATTGAATGGCTAGATTTTATGATAACCGAAGTTAAATGAGTGTTTCATATTAGATAGATTTGTTTCAAATGGGGAATATTAAAAAAAATGCATGCACCAAGAGATGGTTTTAAACAAAATAATGATTATTGTAATGACACGTCATGTGTAAAACTAGAGCGGTATATTAAAAAAAAAAAAGAGTATATGAAAAAGGGAAAATGTATACCAGTAATTATTATACATACGTTTGTATTTTAATTGCTGGACGTTTTATGAAATATTTTATTTATTTAGATGATCAATGAGATACGACTCAAAGTACCGTGCTCTCCACAGTTTATGAAAATTCTGCTGTTTATTCAGCTATTTCAAATAGGCCCACAAAGCATAAAAACGTTTAATTTTATCCCCTCGTATAAGCAAATGTACATGCAAATCGTGAGTGGAGATGGGTGGTGGTAGTAGTACTAGCAATAATAATAATAATAATAATAATAATAATAATAATAATAATAATAATAATAATAATAATAATAATAATAATAATAATAATAATAATAATAATGGTTTAATTTAATTGGAGTTAAAGACTGTAATGTCTTTTCTTCCATTTCACCACAGTTAAATTATACAGACTATTTAACTCATGCCCCAAATGGCAGACAATGACCAATCACGTTTCAATGAATTTTGTTTTACAACCAATAACAGTCTTGTTTCACCTCCTTCTTTATCAATTTCTCTTTATCAGCTCCTGCTTTTATGATACAGAAAGCTCCTTTTTTTAATATTCTGTACAGCTCATAGCATTATTTTTCTCCAACAAATAAATAGAATGTAGCAAATAATGAACAGATTCCTTGATTTTACTTGAGTTGTTTACTAAAAAAAATAATTAATAACCTATAATGTTGGTTATAATATGCAGTTTGATGTGTTTCATTATTTCTCCACTAGCGTGCATTTTTACATTATTGCGATCCTATTTGGCAATAAATAATATGATCAAGTTGCAGTGAATAAACATAACCACACATTTCTGATTTATTTTCAGACATCGCCGCTTACATTAAATATATAAATATTTTAAAATACCGGTAACTATATTTAAATAATGATTTTTGAGTAAACAGCTTAATTTTATTCGTTAAATTGTCCTAACAAATGCCACTCATGAATTCCAAATCCTCTAGATAAATTCACTCGTCACTTCGTGACTAGTAAATTTATCGATGATTTGGAAATCACTCGTGGCATTACTTATGATAATAATTATGAGTTATCTTTAGTTCAGTTGATGACATATAATCTATACAATATACTATTGATAAGGAAAATACAAATAATAATGATAATAATAATATTGGAGAATTGACTCGATAATGAAGGTGCAAAATATAAAAGAATAATTATAATATACAGACAGCCTATCTATACGACCATCACAAGTAGCCAGTAACAGGATGATAGCTGGACAGTAGCGAACAATCTTCTGCTGAGGATGGGACTGGTCTCGAAAGGCCTAGAATATTTGAATTATTTTAACAGTTGAGGGGACTGCAAAACAAGACACTATTTTATAATTTTATATTACAATTTTTATATTAAATTTAATCGTTTTTCTCTCTCAATTTTATGCAGTGTCCTTTCGCTGTAAATTCTCAACCGTAATACAATAATCAAAATTGCAATTTTGATATGTTCCAAACCGTTTTCTCATCCTTATTTATCATGAAAATTGCACCTAAAATCCTAAGTCTTGTCATCAGACTCCAATATGAAGAGAAATTGATCCATCTATTTTATTAGAGCAATCTACAGAAATCCAGTAACAAGAGGAAGATGAAGGCAAATGAGAAGGAAACGAAGAACAAATAACTGTTGATACAGAATTTTAAGATAAAGGAGATTAATCATATCACAGTTCAATAATAATAATTAATTCCGGTTTGATAATCATCTATAGTGTAATTTTTTTAATAGACAGAAAACTATTTCATCAAAAAAGTTTCATCAGATTAGATCGTTGGTTTAAGCGGTCACTTAAAAGTACTCTATTTCGAAGGTGGCGTAGAAAAGGATGTATATTATAGAGAAACTATCTAAAAACGTTGTACAAACTATTGTTACGATAACAGACACTTTTAAGAGTTACATGGGAAAATCCAACTTTTTGGACATTTGACCTTGAATAAAATTTTAGCAGAAGTGGGCTCTGTGGGGACTTTTGATCATTTTCAGCTCTATGAGAATTATTCCCGAATTGAATGTCTAATTTGACTGAATTAATTGGGCTACAAGAGTACTGTAGTGAATTTACTTATAAAATTAAGGGTAGATTTTTTTATCGTCATGATTCGAGAGTTCATTTTCTTTTCTCTTGTATGTAGGGTCTATAGGACGTATCGGAAATAGACTTCACATTGAAGGAGAAGGTATATTCATGGAAACAGCGCGTAATTGAAAATAGGAATTTGAAGAATTGCCTCTCCAACGATGTCATCTCTAACAATAGCATTGCCCTCACACAATGCAATCAAAAGTACAGCCGCAGTTCTGACACATATTGAACTTTTTCTGCCTCACGACACCCGAGCTTTTCAGAAACACGACTTACATTCTATCTATAACCGCTGGCACATATTTAATCAATATTCAAGAAAATAACTAAGAGGATTTTAACTTTGGATCCCAACCCTACTCTCTGACCACATGAGGACATCGAGGGCTTATTCGGATGAGTAATGAACTCAATGCGGGGCTATTTCCGAGACAACATGGTCATTTAAGATAACACATAATTCTCTGACATTCATACTAAACAAGGCGAATATGATATGGATGACTATGAAGTTTTCGGGGACTAATTGGGCCTTAAAATTTCTTACAGGTGAGAAAAATCTATGAAAAAATCCACTCATAAACCAATCGAATTCGCACTCTTTGCGTGTACGGTATTATCACTACACCACATGGTGGATAAATTCTTCATTCCATTTATAAATATAGAAATAATATTGACTTGACAGAATTACAGAAAAGAATAGCAAACAAACTAAGTGAAAAAAATATATACATTCCGTTCACAAAGAGTAATGCTAATAAATTGGGACTGGAAGTAAATATCAATAAGAAACAGGTCTACAACAGATCAGATTTTTAGTATAAGACAGATTTTAGAAAAGAAATGGGAATATAATGGTACTGTACATCAACTATATGTAGACTTCAAAAAAGCATATGATTCAATTAAGAGGGAGAAGTTATATAGTATCCTGCTGGAGTTCGGAATTCCTAAAAAGTTAGTTAGACTTATACGAATGTGTCTAAATGGCTCAAAGAGTAGGGTGCGTGTAGGCAAACAGTTTTCAGACACTTTTGAAATCCAGAATGGGTTGAAGCAAGGAGATGCACTATCTCCTCTACTATTTAATTTTGTACTAGAGCATGTCATTAAATCTTTTAGAGAATGAGGAAGGCTTACAACTCAATGGTATTAATAAGCTGTTAGTTTATGCTGATGATGTAGTACTACTGGCCGATAGCGAGGAGATACTAAAGACCAACACGCACACACTATTGAGTAACACTAAGAAATTGGGACTGGAAGTAAATATCAATAAAAACTAAATTATGGTCACACGTAGAAATTCAGTATATAATGGAAATGGACAGCTAAGGACAAATGAGGGAAATTTTGAGGAAGTGGCTGAATTCAAATACCTAGGAACAATAATCACAAATAGGAATGAGATGCACAAAGAAATTAAACATAGGCTCAATTCTGGAAATGCGTGCTATTATGCATTACAGAGACTTTTGATGTCCCAACTCCTTTCAAAAAACGTTAAGCTGAAAATATATAAAACTATTATTCTACCAGTTATATTATATGGGTGCGAAACATGGACTTCTTACTTTAAGGGAGGAAAGGAGATTGCAAGTAATTGAGAATAAAGTTCTTAGGAAAATTTTTGGACCAAAGAGAGATGAACAGACAGGTGAATGGAGAAGACTACATAACAATGAACTACATGGTCTTTATAGGAAGCCAGATATAATAAGAACAGTTAAGTCTCGTAGACTGCGATGGGGCAGGACATGTTGCGCGTTAGGGGGAATGAAAGACGTGCATGGAAACTTCTTGTAGGAAAGCCAGAAGGAAAAACGCCCAGTTGGTAGACCTAGAATGAGGTGGGAGAACAACATTAACTATGATTTGAGGGAAGTAGATTATACAGGGAATGATTGGAAAGCATTAGCTCAGGATAGGGATGTATGGAGAGCTTATGTCCGTGCGGCCATGAACCTACGGGTTCGATAGTGCCAGTGAGTAAGTAAGTAAGTAAATATCAATAAAACTAAATATATGGTCACACATAGAAATACATTCTATAATGGAAATGGACAGCTAATGATAAATGAGGGAAATTTTGAGGAAGTGGCTGAATTTAAATACCTAGAAACAACAATTACAAATAGGAATGAGATGCACAAAGAAATTAAACATATGCTCAATTCTGGAAATGCGTGCTATTATGCATTGCAGAGACTTCCCAACTCCTTTAAAAAAAACGTAAAAATGAAACAAATATAAAATTATTATTCTACCAGTTATATTATATGGATGCGAAACATGGACTCTTACTTTAAGGGAGGAATAAAGTTCTTAGGAGAATTTTGGACCAAAGAGAGATGAACAGACAGGCAAATGGAGAAGGCTTCATAACAGTGAACTGCATGGTCTTTATAGGAAGCCAGATATAATAAGAACAGTTAAGTCACGTAGACTGCGATGGGCAGGACATGTGGCACGAATGGGGAATGAAAGACGTGCATGGAAGCTTCTTGTAGAAAACCAGAGGGAAAACGCCCAGTTGGTAGACCAAGAATGAGGTGGGAGAATAACATTAAATATGATTTGAGGGAAGTAGATTATACAGGGAATGATTGGAAAGCATTTGCTCAGGATAGGGATGTGTGGAGAGCTTATGTCCGCGCGGCCAAGAACCTACGGGTTCGATAGTGCCAGTGAGTTAGTTAGTTACTTTAGTTAGTTAATTTCGTTCACACAACGTGGCAGTTAACATCGATTTGTGGGATCTACACAATGTATAGGACTGATTGAATAAAAGCAACAAATCTATCTCTAGAGTTGTAAATTACTTTTAAAATAAATAAATATGTGATATGACAAGACCCAGGAACCAAAACCAATTGAATTGCTCGCTTCATCGTGTGTGGAGATTAGCGTGACGCGATTGCTGTATTTTAATTCATTTTACTTAACCAAATTCCGCTACTTATATGAATGTAGCAACTCAGCTGTCCTCTACGAGCCTGAGAGGATCCACTCTAAACCCATGTGGTAGAGCAGAAAGTGGAACCCGGGTCTCCTGGGATGTTACACAGATATGCTAATGGTTTCTCCACAAAGGGAATAACAATCTATAGCAATTCCAGTTATTATATTTAACAAAATAGAATTCTTATAAATTTGGCTATAGAATTTCTCATTTTTAGCATTTAAGATTAAATCAAGTAATGGTATTATAGCATGAATGGAGAATGAAAAAAGGGACATGGAAAATCTTAGTAGGAATACCAGAGGGAAATCGTCCAATAGGTAGGCCAAGAATGAGGTGGGAGAATAACATTAATCGTGATTTGAGAGAAGTAGATTATACAGGGAATGATTGAAAAAAATAGCTCAGGATATGGATGTATGGAGAGCATATGTCTGCGTGGTCTTAAATCTACGTGTTCAATAGTGCCAATGAGTTAATTGTTAGTGGTTTTATAGCATTTCCGACTCCCATAATGTTATTAAAAATGAAGTCTTGAAACTGAAGTTGATATTTAATAATTTTGGTAGAGACGAGGCAAGTTATAGCAACATTATCTGACCACGACGTCTTCAAGGAGGTCATAACACGATCCAATGATTCAATAAAACACGCCGTTGCTCTGTATATAACGTTATTACTGCTTTTCCCAACCAAATGAATTTTTGATCTTTTATGCTTCACTTTAACTCTGCGATAATTAAAACCTAATGCTCAGGGAGAGAGTGAGATAGATATATAGAAAGATAGAGAGAAGGGGAGAATTAATGAAGTGGATAAAGGGGATATTAATATTAAACACGAATACCTCAGATGGCAATGACACCGTCAACATTTTGTGATATATTATTTCATTTTTATTTATAGACGCTTTAACGTGATCATATTGGAACTACTTTTTATCGGTATTATGTGAAATGTTGAATATTATCAAATTAATCCTGATAATGTATTTTTCATCCAGCATTTGCTTTGACTCCTGGAGAAAACAGAAAAAATAAAATCAGATTGGTCATCGGGGTTTGAGTTCGGGACTTCTCGAATGCTAGTCCCAAACGGTATTGCTTAAGCTAACTTATTATTTAGGGAAAACTAATAATAATAATAATAATAATAATAATAATAATAATAATAAAATAATATAGTAATCTTAAATAGCTAATATTAATTTTTTCTTAACATATTTCCTTAAAAATATTATTGTACATATTTTAAAAATTATAACTTTTGAACTGTAGCCCAATTGGCTAAATTTTGTTCCTAAAAGCTGAAAATGTCCACTATTAATTAATATTTCTTGTTACATTTAACGAGTTTCTAGTTAAATTGGAATAATTGATGGCACAAAAACATATGTGCATAAGCTCTAAATATGGTATTTTTTTTTGTAGAATTTATTTTGGAAACTGTAGTTCCACAATGTTCCACGCATTGCCTAGAATTTTATAAATTATCAATTATATTTAATATTATTTTACAATTTAAAACAAAAAGTATTTAGGCCCTATTTAGATAGCTCATTTCAGAATATGATTTTAATAGCGAAAGAAAACAAATTTAGGAGAAAATATATTTTAATAATATGAATTGAGTTTTAATACCTGTGAATTACGTATTTAATTGGATTATAAACTTAAATGTGTTCGTATAAATCCGAACTTGAAAATTTTTGTTCAAAAATTATAATACATTTTTAAAGTTAGGACTAATACTATATGTAAATAATGATAAAACCTTGTACATTTTTTTACTATATTTAAAATATTAGGGACGTTACAACTGTTTTTGTAGACAGGTTGGTTTCCTACTTACACTGTGTCTCCAACAACGACTAGATTTGAAATAATTTTTTATTGAATCTCCAATAATACGAACCCTATTTCACCATCTGGTAAGTTAGGGTTTTAGTTACAATACAATTAATTATTTACAATAATTTAGAGTATGGTTGATTTCTAGCGTTACATAATAACGTAATATGAACAAACAAATAAATTAATTAATTAATTAACAAACCCATGAAAAAACTAACCCAAAGTCTCTTAAAAATATGATGGATAAAGTCACACAGCTTTGTATAGCAACACTTCTTACATAAAAAATTTGACAAAGGCAGTTGAAATCTATTATGTCCGTAATCTAATATTTTAATGAATTCATGTATTTTGGAATCAAATGCGGGACACTCAAATAACAGATGTGATTTGAACTAATTATGACAATAGGATGTACAAAAAACAATGATGTCAAACAAGTTGGCTAAAATTATTCGGTAGGCCCAAATTCTAATCCTGATACCGATCAACCTGACTTAGGTTTTTTCGTGGTTTTCTTCAGTTGTCTAGGCAAATAAAGAGTTGAAATTTCATTGCCGCTATCCGATTCATCCCCCCATCATGTTTGGTATTCCATTAAAATGATCTTGCAGAAGAAATGAAAATTAAATTCCTTATACTTGAATATATACAAAGATAGACATAGTCTACACAGAATACTAATATAATTAAAAATATCTTTGATCCAACATCTCAAATGATATTAAATTGAAGTAGAAGTAAAAATAAATAAATATATATGTATATATGCCTATACCTATGCATGCACATTTACGTACAACTTATAGGTGTTCCATTATCAGGCTAAACCGTAGAGTATTATAGAAAATAGGACCAGTGGAATAAAAAGGAAAATTGTAAAAAAAAATCGGCTGGAGACAGAAAATAAGTTTTCGTGAAGTCAAATCTCTCCCCTTAAACTCCCAGTACATCTCAACCCACTTTTCAAGGCAAAACTCTAAAAAGAACCAGACTCCCTCCAGGTTTTTCCAAGCAACCCCCTATTTTCCCACCCACATTGCAATTTCCATCCCTTTTAGTACTAACTCATCTCCGAGTCAATTTTGTGCTAATGTTGTCCCATTACCACCACCACCAACAACCCCATCCCCGGACAACTAACCCTCCTGGCATGGAGGGGGCTGAAAGCTCGCGCTTCTTCTCTCTCTCTATACACGCCCATGCAATTTCATCCCTTGCAGCAAGCTCTCGGAGCTTTTCCCAAGTTCTAAACCCACAACTAGACGTTCCTCATTTAAAATGTTTGTAAAGCAACACAACAATGTACCAGCCTCTATATTCTTACCCAAATACACACATTAATAATGTGGCTATCGACTTTAATACTCTTATCCTTGTATTGTTTTGTGTAATTCTTAAACATATTACCGAAATATAACATTTATCAACTGGGTGATTTTCAAGCCTTAATGACAAGACCTTTTAATGAAAATAAAATTGTTAATTTGATAGCTATGTACAAAATATAAACTTTAGTAGTGAGAGGGGCAATTTAGAAAACGATAGAAGGAACATTATTTTTAAAAAATCAAAAAATTCAAGTACAAGTTGTAGTTTATTTAACACGGTCAAAGCTATCTTAAGTTTATATACCTATAATAATAATAGTAATAATAATATTAATAATAATAATACTTTATTTATTCTGGCACAGTTAAGGCCATAAGGCCCTCTCTTCCACTCAACCAGCACAAATACAAATAAATATTTTGACAAATATAGATATACACTATACTAATTATAAACAGTTAAATATACAATAAATGTAGCAAAGTAAATTTCATGTACAAACAACATTTTATAGGGTAATAACAATAATGATACGATAATAATAATAATAAAAATATGATAAATTATACAAGAAACACTAATTAATATATATATACCTTAGTAAAGTGATCCCACAACAGACCCGGAGGTCCTTGGGGTAGTAGGAGGTTAAGGCTCCCACTTTTTCTAGACAATCGGCACTTTATGTCAGCCGGGTTGTCAGCCCTGCGTGACGGCCGCCTTTACCCCCAGAACAAGCGTCTGGTACTCATTTCCGTTAGAGGCTGAGTCGACCCCAGGGCCATAGTGCCGCCGGAGGGTTTGGGTAAGTTTAAAAATCCTGACCCCAATGGGACTTGAACCCTCGACCCTCCGGCTTGTAGCTCAGTGCCTTTAACCACTACGCTACGGCGAGACAACACCATAAAGATTAAATTAAATAACAGATTTTCTGAAGAAGGAATTATAAATCGTGGTGTGAGACAAGGCTGCCCCCTATCCCCAACACTCTTTGCAATTTATATCAATGAAGTAATATGTTGCTGGAACAAAACATATAAATTTGGAATAAGAATATCAGAAAATAGAAAATTAAACACCCTATTGTTTGCAGATGACCAAATAATAATAGCAAATTCCGAAGATAATCTACAGAAAGGTCTGTATGAACTTAACAAAATTACAGAAGAATATGGATTAAAGATATCTACAGAAAAAACAAAAATTATGGCATTTCAAGGTGTAGATTCTGTCAGAAGTAAAAATTGTACTGGACAATAAAATTTTGGAGCAGGTGAATAATTTTACATATCTAGGATGCAATATCTCATATGAAGAAGAAAAGGATGTAATGCAAAAATATCTAAATTTTTAAGAATTTTAGGGTTAATAAATTCTATCTTCAAGCCACAGTTAGTCCAAAAGCATTCAAGACTGAAAGTGTATAAAACACTGGCTCTTCCAACTCTTTTGTATGGTAGCGAAGTATGGACGTTGAAACAGAAGGATATACAGAGACTTAGATCTGCTGAAATGAGATATCTTCGGAGGACTTCAGGATACACACTACTAGATCACAAAAAAAATGAAGACATCTTAGAAGAATTACACATGGAATCTTTAGAAAACAAAATTTCTGATTATAAGTCAAGATGGATACAACATGTTCATCGAATGGAAGATCACAGAATACCCAAACTAATGTTAAGATATCAACCTGCAGGAAGAAGAAGACCAGGACGTCCACTCAAAAGACTTCTGGATGGTGTTTCTCTTGAGGCCGAAACAGGTCAACAAATGGCCTAAATTCGTGAATGTACTATGATGATGATGATGATATATACCTTACACTGGGTAATAATGAAGTCGAGGTTAGAGCAAATATGAATTTAGATTTCTTTTAAAAGATGCCAATGTCCGGCAGCCCCTTATCGTGAACGAATAGTTATTTCTTAGCAACAGTATATTAGAGAGTTACGGTACGTTTAGGAAATCTATTTTTTTAAATTTAACATAACATAACATTTTGCCTATTCCACGAGAAGCATTCTGAAATGCAAAAAAAAAAAAAAAAAAAACAAATTTGTAATAGCCTTTTTATGTTGTAGTTCGACCGAAATCGATGTAATTTATGAATATTGATATACGAGACGCGTACATGATCAAGGAGTGGTTCCTTAGCAATAAGATATAATATACATTTAAAAAATACATCTTTTACGTTTTAAAAATTTATTGAATATACAAACTCTTTTGATAATAAAAACAGTGAACTAAATAAACAGTTAATTGTTAATAACGAGTTACTATAGTAATGTGTAGGTATTTGTTATTAAATAACTTCTCACTCAAATTTTGAATTGTCATTAGGGGAATTTTTAGGTGCTCGTCTATTTTTATATGGCGAATTAAGAGCTCTGAAAGAAACCAATGAGTGAGATAATGCCTGGAATTGAGAATGGGGGCAATTTTATATCACTTCCCACCCCCCTTTTTTTAAGCCTTTAGCCTTGTTTGCCCCATTCTGTCAATAATTCCCTTTTCTCTCTCTTTTGTGATTTCAATGAATACAGAACTAAACAAAATTTATTTTTCCTCTAACCATCATAATTTTGCTTGATAGCAGGCATTTATCTACATGTTTAGATTACAAGTAACATCTTAATCATTAAAGTTGATCTGGTGAACATCATGAGAATCACATGTTGCATGTGGGAACTACATGTTACTCCTGTACAGAGACATGCTGTAAGTTACGACTCCCGTAGGATGGAGCTCATCCCTTACCATCATGTTATGAATACCAAATTATCATACAGAATGTATTTGTATCTCCTAGTTTTCACACTATATCACCAACAACCCCGTTCTTTATTGATTAGATATTTTATTTCATACTGTGCCTCTTGTCAGCATCTTACAATCATACAAAAAGCATGCAAAATAAATCATTATAGAATCATGTAGGCCTAATGTAATATTAATAAAAATTATGCTCTTTTTTTTTCGAAGTGCGGATAAACTTAATATTTTTTTAAAGTAAACAAGCGAGGATAATAATCAATAGAAATTATATTCATCATCATCATCACTCCAGGGATTAGGCAATTGCCCGTTCCGACTTCATAATGCATCAGCCCAACGTCTTCTAGGTCTTCCAACATCACGTCTTCCTCTTGCTTGATAATTTCTTGCTAACAATGGATATCTCTCCTTACTCATCCCATCCATGTGATCAATCCATTTCTGTCTGTAATTCGTGACCTTATCCAATAAAGGCTGTACTTTCAATTCTTCTCTTATATCCTCATTTCTTATTCTATCAAGTCTTGTACATCCTTTTACTTGTCTTAGGAACCTCATCTCCGCCGTCTGTATTCTATCTTCTGTTTTTTCACTGGAGCCCAAGTTTCACATCCATACAATATTGTGGGAACCGCCATAACATTATACATTTTTATCTTGGTTTCTTTTCTAATTTTATTTTGAATGTTCTCTGTATTGTTCCACACACCGTCTGAAATTTATTTATTTTGGAGTCAATATCTCTTTCCACATTGTAACCAACATCACAGCCCAAATATTTGAAACTAGACACCTAGAAATTATATAGATATAATTAATAAAAACATACATAGTTATCATCAGCATTAATTTTATTATAAGTCTAAATAAAAATAGTGATTTCACAAATTTTCATTTTAATAGTTCTGATTCAATTTGCATTTCATTTTTCAGTTGGTATTATTGATTGAAACAACTTTAATTTGTTTCATTGTTAAAATAATATAATAAATGACTGACTGGACATCCACAACTGTAAGTTTTTACAATGATTATTTTTATTGGCAATCATTTTGAATAGACGTACGTTACTTTACCCGTATTTTATCTTGAAATAGTCCCAATAACCTAACATTCCATAGGAGCAAGTTCATTGTTAGCATATTTTGGGGTGTCCTTTTGTTTTCAATTGTTGAAAAGATTGTAATGTGCAGTGGATGGTGATATTTACTTATTAAAAATAAGGAATCTCTACATTAAATACATAAGTAAATTAAATGGTGTGAAAATGTTTTACGTATTCGTTACGGAATTTCGGTACCTTTTGAAAGTAAAGATCTCAACTCATCCAAAAATCTCATATTCAATCCTTGTTCGCTGTCGTTACGATTGCATCTATGGTGTAATGGTTAGCATTCTACCTAGCATTGCAGAGGTCCCAGGTTCAATTTCCTACTAGATCATACAATACTTTCTGGAACGAGGTAAGTCAGCTTCGTGAAGAGAATTGAGGAGCTACGTCAATGGAAAAGTAGCGAAACCCTGTTAAGAAAACAGGGACTACCATCAGGCAATTCCTGTACCAGGCACTGTCAGCAACCATCCCTCTCTTCCCTTGTTAGCGTTTTATCTGTGGTGTAATATTTACCCCGCCTCACTAGTATCCTAGAGGTCTCTAGTTCAATTTGTTTGTCTTGATTTGAGTATATTTCTGAAAGACCGCATACGTGGAGTTACAATTAGCATGTCTGGTTGGCTTCACATGGGCCGAAGTTTGATACACGACTTTTCCATAGATATTTGTCTTGAGAATAGGCTCTAGAACAGGGTTCACTCAGCGTGGTAAGGTCAACTGTGCATCTCTATGCAAAATATTGAAATCCGGTTAGAAAACTGAAATTAAAGTTAAGGGACTACATTACGGTAATCACATGACTCCTTGCCCGTGACAATATACACTTCGTTTTTTGGAGCTATCATGTTTTGGAATTTAAATGTTCTGAACGAAATACACAAAGCTTCATGACGGTAAATGAGTAAGTACTTCATGAAATAATAACGAAATCCGGTTAGGAAAACAGAGTAAGGTTGAGAGAATATATCATGTTGAACTACCTAACTACCTGTACAAATTTGCACACCAGTGAAACAACTATCTTATCTGTCTCTACCATTCAGAACTGTCGTGTCGCATATTTTATTGTATTAGCCTAAAAAGCTTTAAAACTTCATATTTATAAGAGTTTAATTATTGATAAATTGATCCGGGAATGATCGAAGTAATGGAGTTTGAACAGTATTATAATAATTTGATTATGGGTCTTGGGATAGTATGATGTTAAGGTTTCTACCTTTATAATCATTCAGCACGAGATGTCAGCCTGCTTGATGGGCTGTCTTTATCATCAGAACATGTGTCTGTAGTCCACATATTTTCATTGGTCAGATCAATGCCAGTTCTTAGCTGCCACATTGATTCCAGTGATAAGTTGTATGGAATGAGAAGAACTTGGAATCATTACTGCATCATAATGAAAACATTCGCTCAAACTACGTCAAATGTTAAATACCCCTATATCGCTTAGATATATAATATTTATAACGTGCATGAAAATTAATAATAATCAAGGAATTACGTGATTTTTAATACAATTCAATAAAAAGTAATATTAAACATGCAATTATTTTTGTACTTATAGGACTTAATTGAAAAGACCCTGAAAGTTTTTCACTTCTACCTTCTTCCTCGTCTTCTTGACTTCCAGAAATTTCAGTATCACTGTCCCTTAGGTTTTCAACAATTCGTTCGATTATACCATACATATTGAAATATTTCATGAAGTCTTCCTCTTGTAGTTTTACCGTATGTTGTACATACTTTTTTACAATCATCAACAGTCACATTATCAATGGCTTAATTCAACAGTGTTCTAACGTCCTCCAGTCTGAATGTGATTTTTTTCAGCAACATATCTACTCAATAGTGTACAGGCAGTGGTAAGGGAGTAATCGAATTATCTCATGACTAGAGCGAGGAATTATATGAAGAAAATTATACGAAAATATGAAATCATAATAACAAAATATGAAAATTATGACACAAAAATATTATGAAGCTACTATTTTTTTAACGTTTTACATATATTTATATACACAGATCCTGTATAATTTATGGGTATAAATGAGACAAGAAAATGTTTTTGTAGCACAAGAAATCAAGAATTTCACTGTACTTCCATTATAATTAATTTTTCATTAACTCTGACCCAATATAAAATATGTTTGTGATTTGAAGCAATTTTAATGGCTCACGTTGTAGTGTAGTTGTTTGAGGAATCACGATAACAAGCCAGAAGGTCTTGGGTTTGAGTCTCAATGGGGTCACGGTTTTTAGCTGGACCAAACCTTGTGGTGGCATCATAGCCCTAGGGCCTACTCGGCTCTTAATTAAATGAGTACCAGACGCATGTTCTGGGACAAAGGAGCCTGTCACGCAGGGCTGAGAACCCAGTGGACATCCCTTGGCGATTTGTCTAGAAATGTGGAAGTCTCAACATCCATCTACCCTAAGGTCCTCCCAAACCTGTAGTTTGTCACTTTACTTTAATAAATTAATACTGAGAGATTATATATATATATAAACTGATTTCTCAGTACAGCTTCAACTTTAGCAACAGCAGTCTTCCATACATCTAAATATTGTAATCCATTCACAAAATAAGGACTGTCCTTAGGTAGCAAAAAGGCAGTGGTTGCTATCTGATAGAGTAGATGGTTATTATTCTAACATTGTTGTTCTATTTATTCATGTTCTTGTCACAGATTAGGAAATCCCTGTTCTTGTTCTGTAGTTTCTGACAAAAGCCACCACATGGTCATTCCATGTCTCCTTATTCAATTATTTTCTTTTATCAAAACTATTTATCTTGTTCCAGATGGGATACTAAGAAATTTTTGCCTGTCTACCATATTACATTGTCAAATAATTTTAAAACTGCAGTCACTTCAAAAATGTTTTTTACCAGTTATTAGAAATTTTATTTAATAAAATTGAAAGTTGAAAAATATGAAGGAACATTAATTTTTTTTCTAAAATATGAAAATTTCGGCAAAATATTATGAAATATGAAAAATATGTAGGTCTTATTCGATTCTACAGATCATAAAATGTAAAGATACTTTGTCTCAGTGCTCTCTGACTAATAGTTTAAAACATGAAATTTCATAAAAATCCTCGCTCTACTCATGACCATGCTCATTTACAATGGCGTCTACTTCATAGTTTTATATGATTATTTAAATGGATCAACGAGTCTCAGCAACTGTGCTTACAGTGTGTGATGAATCTATATGGAGTATTATTACGTTTCAGCCAAGATAATTATATCAGCCTTTCTTGTGTTGCTTGATGGGATTTTACTTATTTGGATTGAATGATAACTTGCATTGTCCTTTACTACTGTTGAACCTTCTAGATAATTCAGGAAACCATTCTCGAACCATCTTTAAAGCAGGTCTGAATTCATTTGAGAAGGGTAAATCAGTGCAGCTGCTTTTAGCCTGAAATACCAATTTACTTTCAGGAATAAATAAAATCCTGTCCGATTTCAGCAATGGCTTACAATAAGCCTCCCTCTTTTCCAATTGGTGCGTTCATTTCCCCTCTATATTGTACAATCCTGCCAAATTTACTTCATAAAATGGCTTTTATTTAATCCTAGTTTCATCCAAATAAAAAATGCGCCAATGTCGCCAGGTGATCTGAATCATGTGAATTTTTCTTAAAGAAATCTGTCGTTCCCGCTGCAATATTCTTTATTTTGTCACCATTAGAAATTTTTCCAGCAGTCTAGTTAAATCCAAGATTCTTGTTACATCTTTTTAGATTGCATAGATTATTTTGATCCAGAAAACCCAATTTCATCTGTCGTTATCTTTCTTAACCTGTACGCTGTTGGTTAATCACCCCGGTCGTAAAATTCATTAAGAGTTTGACGAAGTACATATTTACGTATTAAAGTCATTCAATCTATCACAGGATTTTTTTTTTCATTTGGCTAGTTTTTTGGGCGAAGAAAATGTAGATAGAGATTCCTTAGCTTCTTCGCCACAAACGTTTTCTAAGGTTTCTGCTATATTCCACATATTTTTGCCATTACTTCTTGAGTTTTTTTTAATCAATTAATATAATTTTTCGGGAAATTCTGCATAATCGTTAAGAAAAGTATGCGATATATATATATATATATATATATATATAGGTCATCGGTTGATTAATGTCTTTGACATCGTCCGATTCTTAATAGCCAATTTTGTCGGTCCATCCAATCTCCTGGTTGTAGATGTTTCTCCTTCATGTATAAGCATGTTCCCTGACTCCAGCAGGTTTTAGGTCTTCCTCTGCCTCGTCTTCCCTCAGGTTTCCATTCCAAAACAGATTTCGGTAGTCGATCCTCTTCCATTCGCTGGACATGTCCGTACTCTCTTAATTGCTGAGTTTTAATGTAATCCAAAATAGTGTCTTCAATCTTCATTTTCTCTCTTATAACTGAGTTCCTAATGTTTTATCTTCTTGAAATTCTTGCTGCCCTTCCTATAAAATCCATTTCCGTTGCCAAAATATACTTATTTGTTTTTGTTGTTAATGACCAAAGTTCTGCTCCATAAGTAATGATGCTTTTAACAATTGTATGATATATATTAATTTTACTTTTATTACTTATATTTTTATCCCACAATATTCCATTGAGGCAAGCAATTGCAAATTTTCCTTTATTATTTCTATTTTTTATTTTGAAATAGGAATTCCCATGCTTGAACATTTTCTCCTCCAATTCTTTAATATTTCATCATATATTTTAAACAGAGTTGGTGATAGACAACAACCTTGACGAAGAACTTTATTTGTTACACGCTTTATATTAGCTTGACCTGTATCTATCTATCTATCTATCTAACTGAATGTTTCAACGCATATTTCACCCACTTAAAATAATTGGATCGACTTGAAATTTTGTATACTTGTAAAGGACCCGTGACAATACAGTAATTTCATATTCATTTTCTAAAATCCGGGCCAGAATCATCAGAAAATCAAAAAAAGTATATTTGTATTTATGTAACGGAATCTTTGAACACGACTTTTACCCACTTAGAGACATTGGATCGGCTTGAAACTTTGTATACTTATAACGAACCCGTGACAATACAATAATTTCATATTTATTTTCTAAAATCCCGGCCAGAATAATCAGAAAATCAAAAAATGTGTCTTTGTATTTATGTAACGGAATCTTTGAACACGATTTTCACCCACTTAGAGACATTGGATCGACTTGAGAAACTTTGTATACTTGTAAGGGACCCGTGGCACTACAATAATTTCATATTTTATTTCTAAATTCCTGGCCAGAATCATCAGAAAATCAAAAAAATTAAAACTGGTATAATAGGTTACGGACTTGTCGACTTTTTAGTCAATCGTTGTAAGAGCTCAGTTGGTAGAGCGGTGAACTACTGGTGTACAATTTCAGTAATCCATAAGTCGCTGGTTCGAGTCCGGCTGGGGAGGATTTTTTTTTTAGAAGAGTAATACTTTTAGCTCATACTAAAATAGTATGGAATTTAAAGATATTTACATTCTTATCTTATTCTGTAAAATATTAAAACTAAAAAATGAAAAATAAATAATAGTTTTAAAAAACTAAAACAGCACGCTTTATTAGAAAACCGAACTCAAAAATGAAAATTTTAATTTCAATACGCTTGGGATAAAATTAAAGTGGTCAACAAAAAAATCATCTCCAACAGATATAGAATAAAACTAGAATTATCAACAAAAAGAAAATAATTTTACCGTCAAAAGCGTGGGGTGCTTTTATGATTTTTACATGTTCTTCTTAGAGACTTTACTTTTACCAATATCTGTTTATTATCAAATATATTAATTGATATAGAGCACCCCACCCTTTTGATGGTAAAATTATTTTCTTTTTGTTGATAATTCTAGTTTTATTCTATATGTGTTGGAGATGATTTTTTTGTTGACCACTTTAAATTTATCCCAAGCGTTTTGGAAATTAAAATTATTTTTCATTTTTGAGTTCGGTTTTCTAATAAAGCGTGCTGTTTTAGTTTTTTAAAACTATTATTTATCGTAAAACCATGTATGTGTATATATATATATATATATATATATATGTATCCAATTCCTTTACAGATCAGATTGTCCCTGTCTTCCTCTTTTAATAGCGTTGAACTACTAGAAGGTCTTGCTTTCCGCAAGTATCACAAAAATTGTATTAATAAAATTGACTAAACTATTAACTTGATATATAATTCCATGGCGCGACAGGCTTAGAAGGCCCATAGTCTACCAGCCGGCTGCTGGCCTCACTTCCAACATGTGTCAATCACAGAGGTAGATGAACATATAGCCAATGGTCAGCATGTCGAGTACCCCAGCCGTTATAGCTGGTTTTCTCAACCTGGAATCGCTACTTATTGCAGCTACCCAAATGCCTCACGATGCTCGGTGAGTTCCGGTCCCAGTCTGGCCGAAATACCAGGAGAAAATTTCTTCCCCCCATGGAGACTCGAACCAGCGCAAGTGCGGTAGTTCTGCGACAAGGCTTCCTGCCTTAACCACTCAGCTACGGCTACTTGATATATGAAAGTATATTTATAACACTTGAAAAAATTCACAATAAGTAAATAGAGTGATTATTGTCAGCATCATCATCTTCATTCATGGATTAGGTCTGTTGACCCGTTCCGACTTCAGCCCATCTCTTTCTAGGTCTGCCCACATCTCGGGTGCCTTTAGGTTTGTATTTTGTTATTTGTTTTGGATATCTATCTTCATTCATTCTGTCTATGTGTTGCTTCCATTTTTGTCTATATGTATCAATTTTATCAGTTATTGCAAATATTTCAAGTTCCTGTCTTATTTCTGTGTTCTTGATTCTGTCTTCCTTAGTGCACCCTTTAACAGATCTCAAAAATTTCATTTCTGCTGCCGTTATCCTACTTAGATCTTGTTTTTTATGTATCCATGCTTCTGATCCATAGAGCAGTACCGGTACTGCCAACATTTTATAAAATTTCAATTGGGTCTCTCTTGTTTTGTTATTTAGTGTTCGTTTTATCGTACCACATATTCCCTGGAATTTTGCTATTTTATTATTTATATCATTATCATAATTAAATGAAATGTCACATCCTATATAATTGAGATGGTTCACCTGTTCTATGATTTTGTTTCCTATTACAATTTTCGATCTGATTTGATTTTTCCCTTGGAATGCAATTACCTTAGTTTTTTTCTATGGATATTTTGAGATTATATCGTTCATATATATTATCATCATCATCATCATAGTACATTCACGAATTTAGGCCATTTGTTGACCTGTTTCGGCCTCAAGAGAAACACCATCCAGAAGTCTTTTGAGTGGACGTCCTGGTCTTCTTCTTCCTGCAGGTTGATATCTTAACATTAGTTTGGGTATTCTGTGATCTTCCATTCGATGAACATGTTGTATCCATCTTGACTTATAATCAGAAATTTTGTTTTCTAAAGATTCCATGTGTAATTCTTCTAAGATGTCTTCATTTTTTTTGTGATCTAGTAGTGTGTATCCTGCAGTCCTCCGAAGATATCTCATTTCAGCAGATCTAAGTCTCTGTATATCCTTCTGTTTCAACGTTCATACTTCGCTACCATACAAAAGAGTTGGAAGAGCTAGTGTTTTATACACTTTCAGTCTTGAATGCTTTTGGACTAACTGTGGCTTGAAGATAGAATTTATTAACCCTAAAATTCTTAAAAATTTAGATATTTTTGCATTTACATCCTTTTCTTCTTCATATGAGATATTGCATCCTAGATATGTAAAATTATTCACCTGCTCCAAAATTTTATTGTCCAGTACAATTTTACTTCTGACAGGATCTACACCTTGAAATGCCATAATTTTTGTTTTTTCTGTAGATATCTTTAATCCATATTCTTCTGTAATTTTGTTAAGTTCATACAGACCTTTCTGTAGATTATCTTCGGAATTTGCTATTATTATTTGGTCATCTGCAAACAATAGGGTGTTTAATTTTCTATTTTCTGATATTCTTATTCCAAATTTATATGTTTTTGTTCCAGCAACATATTACTTCATTGATATAAATTGCAAAGAGTGTTGGGGATAGGGGGCAGCCTTGTCTCACACCACGATTTATAATTCCTTCTTCAGAAAATCTGTTATTTAATTTAATCTTTATGGTGTTGCCTTTGTAAATATTTTGTATGTTCTGCCGAAGTAAATTTGGTATATTTCTGTCTTCCAATATATTTAAGAGTTTTGATCTCTTGACTGTGTCGAATGCTTTTTCAAATCTATGAAAGCAAAATGTGTTTCTAAGTTGAATTCTCTTCTTTTTTCAAGCAATAGTTTAACAGAAAATGCTGAATCAATACAAGATCGTCCTTTCCTAAATCCATTTTGACATTCCATAAGGAATTTTTCACTGAAACTTTTCAATTTTCCATTTAAAATGTCTGCATAAATTTTGTAGCATGTGTTTAACAAACTGATTCCCCTATAGTTGTCCATTTTTCTCTTGTCTCCTTTCTTGAACAGGGGTATAACAATGCTTGTCTTCCATTCTTGTGGTATATCTGCATTTTTGAATACATTATTAAAGAAGGACAACAGTCTTTCATGGAACTGTTTGCCTGCATATTTGTACAATTCAGAATTCAAACCATCTGTGCCAGTTGCCTTCCCATTTTTTAATTTCTTTAAACTATTGTTCAATTCTTCCAATGATATTACGGAATCTGTCTCATTATTATTTCGGAAAATTGTATCTTCATAGCTATTGTCAGTCCAAAGACTTTCATAATAATTGAAAAAATCTTCTTTTGTTATTCCGCAATTAATTTTGGTAGATTCTTTAATATCTTTATTCAAATGTTTTAATATTTTGAAGGCATTAGGTTGGAGCTTATGCAAATCTGATTCTAAATGTGTAACAAAATTTAACCATGTTTTCCTATGTCTCTTTCTTATTTCCCTCTTAACAATAGCTCTACAGCGTTTGAATTCTATTTCATTTTCTACTTTCTTTGTGTTCAAATATTTTTTATAAGCTGCATTTTTTTCTTCAATCAATTGTTTTATTTGATCATCCCAGATTTTTAGAGTTCTATTTCTTCTTTGTTGTATATTTACTTTTCCTAAAGTTTCATTAGCTGCATTTTGAATTATCATTTTAATGTTTTTCCATTCTTCTTCGACATCATTACTTTCTGGAGTTGTAGCCATATATTGCTGAATTCTTCTCGAATATAACCATTTAATGCTGTCATCATAAAATAATTTTACCTTGTACTTTTGTTCTATGCTCTGTTGTTGTTTCTTCTTTTTTAACCATCTTGGTGGAAATCTTATTCTTGCTTCTACTAGGTAGTGATCTGAACCAATATCATATCCTCTGTAGGCTCTGACATCGAGAAACAATTTAAAAATCTTATTATTTGCAATGAAATAATCAATGATTGATTTGAGTCCTGACGATGCCAGGTATATTTATGTATGTTTCTATGATTGTAAAAGGTATTCATTATTTTCAGTTCATTGTAGATAGCAAAATCTGTTAATCTTGTCCCATTCCTATTGCTGGTTGGTTCGCCAAATGTTCCAATATTATTGTTGACTTGAGCATTGCCCACTCTGGCATTTAAATCTCCTATTATGAGAATGTAATCATTTCTATTAATTTTTGCTATAAATTTCTTGTAATATTTTATAAAATTCTTCATTGTCTTCTTCACGGCCTTCCTCTGGTGCATATACACCAAGAACTGTCAAATTACCTCTATTTATTTTCAGTCGAAGCTCTAATATTCTTTCATTCCAGTAAGTGTAGTGTTGAATTTTATTTCTTATGGTTTTATTAATCCAAATCATTACTCCAGCTTGTCCATGGGTTTTCCTGTCGACACCGCTATATATTTGTACATAATTTTGTGTTTCTTTCGTTCCTTTAAGTTTCTTCTTAGTCTCTGTAGTTACTGCAATATCAATGTTTCTATTTTTAAATATACTGTCTAGTTCCTCTTCTTTTTCATGGATGCTTCGGACATTCCAGGTTGCATATCTTACAATATCATTGTGCCGTTTTCTTTTAACCATATTTCTTTGCTGTGGGTCGTCATATTTCAATTCCTTCTGGCTTTTTTCGTGTTGAGACTTGAAAGTAGTTTTGAAGTTCCTTAGGACAGGTTACTGGCCCGACGCTAAGTAGTCCAGTGATAGGGCTGCTACCTTTTAGTCTCTGGACAGACATTAGGATACCGCATTTACTCAGTACCTGATGGAACGGTTATACCGCCGTGACTCGGTCCTCAGAGCCTCGTTTGTGAAAACAGGTTGTACCACGAGAAGGTGAGGATGAGAATTGGGTAGGAGAGGTTATACACACGTCACTACCCCTTACAACCCTAAAAAGGGAGCGCCGGACTAGAACCCAGATCGCCAATTTGTAAACCCAAAGCTCTAACCATTGCTCCGTCAGTGTATATTATTATGTATTTTAAAAATATTGTATGCACTTAATTACATTTAACAACAATGAAAGATTCGCACAGACTGGTATTTTCAAGCATATTATACAAAGATTGTTGTGGTCATATCTTATATTGTTTTGTTTCTGTGTTGCGTGGGTTGACATTGTCTCGCTTTGGCATCAAGCAACCTTGCACTGAGTTTTAATACATGAGGGAAAGGGAATTGACGCTCCAATATGACCTTGATGTGAGTAATGAAAATACATGGATTAAAGTAATTCATTTCCATCAGAAGCTGAGTAGACCGCAGAGCCATGGTGCCACCAGAAAGTTTATACCAGTTTAATAATCCTGACCTTTTGGGAATCAAACCCGCAACCTTCCGGGTTGTAGCGTATTGCCTTAAGTAATTACTCCACGGCATAACCCAGTTAGAACACTTAGTCATAAGTATTGCCACGCGTGATTTTTGGAAATCAAGAGTGGCATTGTTAGGACTATTTAACGAATAAAATTAAGCTCTTTACTCACAAATCATTATTTAAATATATTTATTTTAACATATTTTGTATATATATATATATATATATATATATATATATATATATATATAATGTTTGAAAATAATTGACGAACATTTCTGATGTTTTATTTGTCCATCACTTCAACCAGATCATATTATTTATTGCCAGATAGAATCGCAATATTCTAAGAATGCACGCTAGTGGAGAAAAAATGAAACACATCAAATTGTTTATAACCAACATTATAGGTTACTACTTAATTTCCGATGTCCTATGAAGTAAATATGTCAATTATATTTTCTGGAACGTAAATACCTGGGAAATAATACGTTTAAGAAAGTGCAAACAGTGTTTTTTATTGTGGTATAATCAATTGCTACAATTTTTTCTATTATATCTCACAAGCGATATCTGGTTACATTCGTGCACTATATATACAATCTGGGAGCTACTTGCATTCCATGATTCTTACATCTTAATATATCAATTGCTATATTCAACGTACTTTATAGAGAGTCAGTCACTGCAAAATAATGCTATGACCTGTTCAGAATATTAAAAAAGGAAGAGCTTTATTTAATATGATGAACTTAATTGATAAATATCTGGGTGAAACACGACTGTGATTGGTTGTAAAACAAAATTCATTGAACCGTGATTGGTCATTGACTCCCATTTGGGGCATAAGTTAAATAATCTCAGTAAATTTTATTTTTTTTAAGATTTCAAATTTCAAGTCAATTCTGAAGAAACTGTACATTATTCTCATCTCTACGTATGTATCAAATACAGTCTATAAAATAATTGTAATTCCCATGTTTAAGATCCCTATGTGGTTTGCTCGTAATAAATGGGTTAAATTGATACATTAATATGACTGTAAAATCAAGCAATGTAAAATTATTTCCATGTTACTGTTTAGAGCATAAATAAAAACATATTGGACTTTATGAGTACTTTTATTCCGCTTGTCATAGATTTCAGATCTTTATAAAATATTTGTGGCATTCCGGTACTAAGATCCGGGGCTGACTGAATTAATGATCTCACTGAGAGGAGATAATAGAGGGAATGATTAGTGCAGCACAAACCCTCAACGTTAATTTCATTTTTCGAAACCGGATTTTGATACTTCATATCAGGTAGCTACCAATATGTCGTCACAAGACTAAGTAAAACCCTTCTTCCTCCAAATCCTACACTGAAATAAAAATGTCTGTGGCGTAGCCGGGATCCCTGGATCTTAGTTAGATATCCTAACTGTTACAATGACGGACTCTAGGTTTTCATGACGTAAATTAATTTTATTGTAGTGTACATAACATAGTGAGGCTCGTCGTAGCGTAGTTGATTAATCCAATACGCTTCAAACCCAATAAGGTCACAATTTTTAAACTGTCCCAACCCCTCTGGCGGCATCATGGCCCTGGTTTCGACTCAGCCTGTACCAGTCGCTTGTTCTGGGGTAAAAGCGGCTGTCGCGTCACGCAGGACTGACAACTAAGCTGGTATATAGTGCCGATTGTCTAGAAAGGTGGGAGCTTTAACCGAAGTGCCTCCATAGGCCTGTAGTGGGATAACTTTATCTTTTACCTAAAAAGGTAAATTCATAAAACAAAATTTAATTTAGAAACAGTTGAACTCTTCCTAGAGATAAGGACCAAATTAATGTGTAAATAGCTATAAGCTTCAAGCAAAACACTTGTGTAAATTTAAAACAATTTCGTCCTTTCTTATGCAGTCCAAAACACGAAAAGGAACATAAATTGCTTGGTCGATAACAATCAAATCCAATAATGAAAAGTGTGTCACGCAAACTAAACGAATTCCTCAGCAAGTCGAATTTATGTCCTTTTTTTTTTTTGTTGAGAAACTCAATTTATGATCCCAGCTTTTTTTGAAATATCGGACTGCAGTGAAAACAAATCATGCTTAACCGTAAGTTTTACCTATTTTGCATACGTTGTGTAATTTGACACCAAATTAAATATTATCTATCGATTAAGTTTCCATTATTGCTTATTAAGCATATTAAATAAACTGATGTATCTTACAGGACATATTGCCAATGTTAGGATTAATTAAATTGCATAGTAGGCTATGAAACAAACATGGTGGTTGTTAGAATCAATATTTAAGTTCAGGTTTGAGATAAACTTCCCCTTCTAATGGTCAAATTTCTTGATTTTTAGAGAATATATTCTTCGGTTTATTTTAATAGCATATACTGTACTTCGTTGTGAAACATTGAAAAATGCTACCGCCAAGTGATTTTTTAATTTTCGTCTCAGGTAAATTCCTACACCTAATGGTTCGATTTTGCTTCTTAACGAACTCGACCTCACTTCTTTAATTAATTGCTAGGCTATATTCCAAGTTTGGTTTCAATGAAACAAAATTTGCTGCGGCTAAAGCATTAACGGACACACACACACATAACGGCATGTCTATGTAAATTAAGAAATATTTTAAGCTTCATTCCGTCGAAATTAGCTAAAAGTCTAACTTTTTTTTGTAAGTGTTATGTTACAAATCTCGCTCTTTAGACGTAGGCTATATTGTAGGCGTATTTAGGCCTAATCGATTTTATATTCTTAGGATGAGGTATTGGTCGACTTTTCGAAATATTCTATTGATAATTTTTGTCCTTAAATGGGATATTTCGGTATATTAATATTATGAAGTGGGGATATTCAGTAACTGGACTTTTTTCAAAAACATCGACAATCTCAACACTTTCTACGTTGAACATTATTACTTGTGCATATATGCATGTAGGACAGACGTGTGATTTTGTTGAATAGGATATGTTTTAATATCGGACCATTTCGTGGCATGTGGGCCTGAGACCCAACCTTTAACGATCTCTGATAAACATAAAATTGAGACAATACAAATGAGATTTCTAAGGTCCGTTGCAGGTGTGTCTTTAAGATATAAAAAGAGACGTGAAGATATCAGAGATAAATTACAAATATATAATATAAACGAGAGAATATACAGAAATAAATGTTAATGGTTTGGACATGTATAAAGAATGTCAAATAATCGGTCAACAAAACAGATACTCTATTATAGACCTGAAGACCGAAAAAATGTAGGAAGACCTAAACGAGCTGGAAGAACGACTGTAGCATATTCTGCAGCGGGAAGCGAAACGGGCCAATAGGCCCATAGCTTGAAGACTCATTTCAAGGAAGACTCATATTTTATAATATAATCAATTGAACACCCCTGCAATGTTATAATGCATCTCCATATAACAAAGTTTGAGCAAGGTCTGAATACCGGTCTGCTAGTGTAATACATATACCTATCAAGTATATTTCATTGCAATTACACACCACAACATGCGCAATATTTCATAAACCGTCTGGTCTATTGGTGCATGCACAATGCCCGCCATACGTGTGCTTTATTGTGTTGTCCTCACTGCAGTGGCGGTTTGCAGGCATTCTTGTGTTAAAATTTAAATAACATACTGCTATGGTGTTTTGTCATTATTTATTTAATGATGTTGATTATCCTTATTCCTAAAGTCCAGATCATTGTCTTTAAAATTGAGATAGGTCCAGATTAACATATTCCTCTGAATTTTCCCCCGCTGGTTACTCCGGTATTGAGAACAAGTTTTCCAATACGGAATGTTCGAAACCTTTAATCAGTCTCGATGGACTAGAAGTTAACATACTCATTTCTGATTCCACTTTTGCGGGTTCAAACCTGGCCGGGATAGTTGGTATTCAAAGGGGATTAAAAATCCTTAGCACAGCTTCTTTGGGAAAGGAAAGAAAGTCGTGGTATCTGTCGTAGATTTACGGGACATAAGAGAACCTCAACTCTGGGCCTCTTAGTGAAATTTATCGATCTTCTTACACCGATTTGAATTGCGACGCTAATGATCTCAGCTGTTAAAGAGGGTCACTGAATATATATATGCATGACATGATAAAAATAAATGCTTGGACGGGATTTGAACCCGGACCTCTGGATTGATACTCCAATGCGCTACCAATTATAGCATCATTTTGTTAGGAGAGTGTGTATATATATATATATATATATATATATATATATACACACACACACACACACACACTTACTAGACTTATTTTTAATTATTATTATTATTATTATTATTATTATTATTATTATTATTATTATTGGCATTATTATCGTCTTAGTCGTGGTGTAATTCCTTGGTATGATAATAATCACCGGTTAAAACTCCGGAAAGAAAACCCAATTGAACAGATAAAAATAAAATTTTAGTCAGAAATGTTATTAATTGAAAATTGGAGGTTTATTGATAATATGTGTAACATAATTATCATCACCAAGGAGATCCTGTTTGTTAAAAGGCTATATTAGTTAATAACTTCTTATTTATCAAGTCAGATCAAATTTTCAGTTTGTTTTGTGGTGATTCTTTCTTTCTGAAACTCATGTTGTTGAGAATTTACAATTTTGGGAACAATTTTAAAGACATTGATTTATTATATTTACGTTAATTTTATTTACATTTATTTAAATTGAGTTGTAAGCCCCTTCCATTACTTCTAACATTTTGCATTAACAGTTTTGATAATTATTATCAATAAAGGATTACTATAGTAAGGGTAAACGTCATGTCACGTGCAAGATTAGTGTAGTGGGATGACAACGGTGTTGACATTCCACTAGTGTTTGCCTTCCGAATGTTTAACCAGCTGTGGTAGATCTTAGTAAAATAGATGGTGATTGGCATGCTTCTGTAAGAGGGTTCATTAACACCAATATCTGCTCTTCTATCGTATTCATTGAATGAATCATTTATTTAAATTGATATAATATCGCGCTATTTATTATTAATTGAACTTCAAGCTTAAATTAGTGCCTCTGGTAAAATTTAACCGACTTTCCCCATCTAAGTAATTCCTCAATTGCCTACTAGATGTATCATTGAGGAAATGTGCTGACCACACATCACTTATTGACATGTGTAAGTAAATAAGCGTAAATAAGTTAGGCTTGGCAAAAAAAAAACTTCTGTTAGGGGAACACCTAGTCGCCTTATTGGACTTACGGTTATGTACGTACATAACTAACTCACTGGCTCTATCAAACCCTTAGGTTCATGGCCGCATGGACATAAGTTCTCCATACGTCCCTATCCTGAGCTAATGTTTTCGAATCATCCCCTGTACAATCTACTTCCCTCAAATCATTGTTAATATTATTCTCCCACCTCATTCTTGGTCTACCAACTGGGCGTTTTCCCTCTGGTTTTCCTATAAGAAGCTTCCATGCACCTATTTCATTCCCCTTTCGTGCCACATGTCCTGACCATCTCAGTCTACAAGACTCAACTGTTGTTATATCTGACTTCCTATTATATATCCATACTTACTCACTGGCAATATCGAACCCGTAGGTTCATGGCCGCGCGGACATAAGTTCTCCATACGTTCCTATCCTGAGCTAATGTTTTCGAATCATCCCCTGTATAATCTACTTCCCTCAAATCATTGTTAATATTATTCTCCCACCTCATTCCTGGTCTACCAACTGGGCGTTTTCCCTCTGGCTTTCCTACAAGAAGCTTCCATGCAAGTCTTTCATTCCCCATACGTGCAACATGTCCTGCCCATCGCAGTCTACGAGACTTAACTGTTCTTATTATATGTGACTTCCTATAAAGACCATATAGTTCATTGTTATGTAGTCTTCCCCATTCACCTGTCTGTTCATCTCTCTTTGGTATTATACATGCATAAAGTAATTTATTCAATTAAGATTCAAGAAGTATACGTTGTGTATAACCTAATCCAATCAATGTGACATTGGTACCTAAAGATCACATCGACTTTTTCTAACATTATCAGATTGTATGATAGTATTTTGCTAACATTCTGTTGGATTTTACTCTCTCTCTCTCTCTCTCTCTCTCTCTCTCTATCTCTCTTCTCTCTTCGTGGAGCGAAAGGACTAACAGGTCCTTGGTCCACCAGCTAGCTAATGGCCTCACATCCACATGTGTTAATCACAGAGATGGGTGATCATCTAGTATATGGGTGTTATTTGGTCAGCATGTGAGTCCATCAGGTTTTATATCCGGTTTTTCTCAAACTATCTGTTGGAAATAAGTACTCTCAAAACTTGAATGGAGTTTTTGTTTTGAGACATGTTATTTTTCCATTCCAAATACAATATGTAATGATGCAGTTAGGTTATTTACGTTATGTTGGTAATGTTCCAATGAATAAAATCTTTGGTTGAATTGACCATAAGCCTCTGATCTTCTCAATGATCTAGCATCCTTAGGTGTGTTGTGGTTTACTGTTGAAGTAGAGTAAATATTATTTATTTATCATATTATTTGATGCGATATTACGCTATATAAAATTAATTAAAATTTATGTAATCATTGGTGTCCTTCTTATGAAAATATTTAAAAAATATAAATCTTCATCGATCCTACTTACTAACCACCGAAAATAACTATGATAAAGCAGTTTATATATTATATATATATATATATATTATTTTTATCTATATATGGTGTGTGTGTTGTGTGTTGTAAATGGTCTAGCGGCCGTAATTTTTTTAAAACAATTCAGCGTTATAGCAATTAGCTTCAAAAAAGTAAGTTTGAGTTAATTATTCACCAAAATTGACCAAAAGACCGTTAGAAAAGAGTTCACCTGAAGTGATAAATTTAAAAAATATATTTGCCGGTCGTATTTTTTTTATTTTTCGCAACGAAACTCGATATGTGGTATTGAAATAAAACGAGAAACACATTCTCCAAAAATTAACAAAATCAATTAGAATCTGAAAACCGCTCTAGTAGCCACCATAATTGTTTTCGTAACTGGAGGGGCATGGAAATTCCATGTAGGAAAACCAAATGGAAGCATCCTGTAAGTAGGCTAGAATGAAGTGGGAGTATAACATTAACATGATTTGAGGGAGGGTGAATTATACATGGATGATTGGAAAGCATTGGCTCAAAATAGGAATGTATGGAGAGCTTATGTCTGCGCGGTCACGAACCTACTAGTTCGACATTGCCAATGAGTTAGTTTAAACTCGATGCAACAAAATAAATAATAATTATTCTCTAAACCAGCAAAATCGACCTTTTGACTTAATGACAAATTACCTTCGTTTACGCAACTTTAGGGGAGGAAAGTAGATTATGAGTATTTGAGAACAAAGTTCATAGGAACATTTTTGGACCAAAGAGAGATGAATAGACAGGTGAATGGAGGATAATCGCAGCCATACTCATGGGTTAGAATATGTGATTAATTTTATTATCTATTCACTATATATCAGTGGTGCACTATGGCCCTGGGGTCGATCCAGCCTCTAACGGAAATGAGTATCAGACGCTTGTTTCTGGGGGTAAGGCGGCCGTCACGCAGGGCTGACAACCCGGCTGAAGCATAAAAAGTGGAGCCTTAACCTCATACTACCCAAGGGCCTCCTGAGGCCTGTTGTGGGATCACTTTAATTTACATATCAGTGGTCTTTATAGGAAGCCAGATATAATAAGAATAGTTAAGTCTCGTAGACTGCGATGTGCAGGACATGTGGCACCAAGGGGGAATGAAAGAGGTGCATGGAAACTCCTTGTAGGAAAACCAGTTGGTAAACCAAGAATGTGATGGGAGAATAACAATAACCATTATTGGAGGGAAGTAGATTATGCAGATGATTGGAAAACATTAGCTCAGGATTGGGATGTGTGGAGAGCTTATATCCGCGCGGCCTTGAACCTACGGGTCCGATAGAGCCAGTGAGTTAGTTATGCAGTTCATGTTAGGCGATTTTTTAAAAATAGATTTAATATAATTGTGGGCTGGAAAATGGGGATATGATTGCAGATTCCAAGAGTATATTAAATAGATGGAAAAGTTATTTTAATCAGCTATTAAATGTACATACAGAACAGGACATTGAGGAGGATAAGTTACAGACAGCAGAAATGCTAGTCGCAGAGCCAAGTGCATTAGAGGTTGAAATAGCAATTGAAAAATTGAAGATGTATAAAGCATCAGGTTCAGATGAGATCCCAGCAGAATGATAAAATCAGGGGAGAAAAATTGATGGACAAGATACGCTGGTTTGCTTAGTATGATTTGGGAAAAAGAAGCTCTTCCAGATGAAATGGAAGGAATCAATTATCGTACCAATTATAAGAAAGGAGATAAAACTGATTGCAACAACTATAGGGGCATCTCATTACTTTCAACTTCGTACAAAATTCTAACAAATATATTAGTAAGCAGACTTGCTCCCTATATTGATGACATTCTAGAAGATCATCAATGTGCATTTAGAAGAAACAGGTCTACAACAGATCAGATTTTTAGTATAAGACAGATTTTAGAAAAAGAAATGGGAATATAATGGTACTGTACATCAACTATACGTAGACTTCAAAAAAGCTATTGATTCAATTAAGAGGGAGAAGTTATATAGTATCCTGCTGGAGTTCGGAATTCCCCAAAAGTTGTTAGACTTATACGAATGTGTCTAAATGGCTCAAGAGTAGGGTGCGTGTAGGCAAAACAGTTTTCAGACACTTTTGAAATCCAGAATGGGTTTGAAGCAAGGAGATGCACTATCTCCTCTACTATTTAATTTTGTACTAGAGCATGCCATTTAATCTTTAGAGAATGAGGAATGCTTACAACTGAATGGTATTAATAAGCTGTTAGTATATGCTGATGAGTGGTACTACTGGCCGATAGCGAGGAGATACTGAAGGCCAACACGCACACACTATTGAGTAACACTAAGAAATTAGGACTGGAAGTAATATCATTAAAACTAAATATATGGTCACACGTAGAAATACATTATATAATGGACTGGACAGCTGATGACAAATGAGGGAAAATTTTGAAGAATTGGCTGAATTCAAATCCTAGGAACAATAATCACAAATAGGAATGAGATGCAACAAAGAAATTAAACATAGGCTCAATTCTGGAAATGCATGCTATTATGCATTGCAGAGACTTTTGATGTCCCACTCCTTTCAAAAAACGTTAAGCTGAAAATATATAAAACTATTATTCTACCAGTTATTTATATGGGTGCGAAACATGGACTCTTACTTTAAGGGAGGAAAGGAGATTACGAGTATTTGAGAATAAAGTTCTTAGGAAAATTTTTGGACCAAAGAGAGATGAACAGACAGGTGAATGGAGAAGACTACATAACAATGAACTACATGGTCTTTAATAGGAAGCCAGATATAATAAGAACAGTTAAGTCCCCGTAGACTGCGATGGGCAGGCATGTTGCGCGTATGGGGAATGAAGACGTGCCATGGAAACTTCTTGTAGGAAAGCCAGACGGAAAACGCCCAGTTGGTAGACCCAGAATGAGGTTGGGAGAACACCATTAACTATGATTTGAGGGAAGTAGATTATACATGGAATGATTGGAAAGCATTAGCTCGGATAGGGATGTGTGGATAGAGCTTATGTCCGCGCGGCCATGAACCTTACGGGTTCGATAGTGCCAGTGAGTGAGTGATTGTGAGTGAGTGGGTTCATAGGACTGCATAGCGATTAAAGACCTCAGTTCTCACTAGGTAACAGATTTTTGTTGACATTACAATTTGCTGATGATCACTGGTTTTTAGCGCAAGACAAATTTGATGTGGAATTCATGATAAAAAGGTTGAAAAACACATATGAATCATGGAGTCCTCATAGTAATTTACAAAAACCGGAATGTTGGCAATAAATAGCAATGAAAGAGAACATTTAATATTGGAAGAAGGAATTCAAATAAAACAAGTGAAACAAACTAAATATTTGGGAATAATTATGGATAACATTGAAGGTATAAGCAAAGGGAACATAAAGCACAGAATTGAATTGAGTAGCAAATTAATATTATCGTTAAATTCCATATGGTGGGATAAGCATATTTGGAAAGACACAAAAAATATATTGGTTAAACATTGATGGAATCTGTTCCAGTGTATGGAAGTGAGTTGTGGACAATCAATAAGTACCACAAGAATAAACTAATAGGTCTAGAAATGGATTATTTACGCAGAAGTGCCAGAAAGTAACAATTAGAACATGTCACAAATAAGGAAATTAGAAACATTATGGAAGCAGAAGAAAGCATATTTGAACGAATCGAGGAGAAGGAATTAAAATGGTTAGGACATGTTTTAAGAATGGAAAATGAGCGATGGCCGAAACTAGCATATCAATGGGAACCGAGCAGAAAGAAGAAAAGAGGGAGACCAAAGTTAACATGAAGATAGTAATGCAAGCAAGAGGGCTAAGCATTGAAGTTGCCAAAGATCGTAGGCTTTGGAGGTGTGGCACGGAAAGACGGCAGCAGCTGTAAAAAAAAACTGAAGACAGATAGAAAATGCCTCAGGATAGGGATGTATGGAGAGCTTATGTCCACTCAGCCATGAACCTACGGGTTCGATAGAGCCAGTGAGTTAGTTACGCAGTTCATGTTTGACGATTTTAGAAAGGAGATTTAATATGATTTAATTGTGAACTGGATTGCATTTAGATAATTAAAATAAAGGTGATGATTGCGTGAAGGTTAACATGTCTGGTCGGTGTAGAAGGGTGACAATGCATCGAGTCAACAGTATTGACATTCCTCTAGTGTTTGCCTTCAAAGTGTTTCACCAGCTGTAGTGTAATTGGTGGAACTTCGTTTGACAGTGAGCAGTCAGAGTGAAGAGGCGATAACTCTCTTCCAAGTAACAGTTCCAAAGGGAATACCAACTTACACTACAGCCTTACCGATAATGTGCTCGTTCAGCTGTTCTAATTCCAAAAATGTCTTTTACCGCGATACCTGTCGTGCAAATCAAGGCGAACCTTGGTAAAAAATCTCCTCTTTCAACTAAAAATAGCGTTTTATAAAAGCTTTCAAATACCTAATTTCTGGTCCCATAAATTGAGGCGAGGCATTCGTTTTCAGAATAGATTTATTTTTATCGTGAGCTATATGTATTTATTAATGACATTCTAGCATTCAGTCAATTGAAAAACAAAATCTGAACCACGACCAGAGTACGTATTACAATTTTTTTTTAGTTCCATGACAGATAAAAAAATCCGTCACTTAGAAACTACGTAATACAAGTGAATTCCTCAGCAAGTCAAATTTAAGGTCCCACTTTGCTGATTTACATATATATATATATATTAATATATTATATATATAATATATAATACAGTATTCCTTTGTTGTTGGATAACTGAATTTATAATACCAGCTTATATAAAGTGTCGGACTGCCAGTGAAAACAAAATCATGCATAACCGTAAGTTACCTATTTGCAAATAGTTGTATAATTTTGACACCAATTTAAATAATATGTAGGAATCTCTGTTCATTTTCCATTACTTTATTAAAATATTGAATAAATTGAGCAATTTTATCTTAGGCCTATAAAATATATTGCAAATTTAAGATTTGGGCTTAATTGAATTGTATGAACCAAACATGGCGATTAAGAATCAGTTTTTAATTTCGGGTTTCAGGTAAATCCCTACTTCGAATTATATTATATCTACTATTATTATTATTATTATTATTATTATTATTTATTATTATTATTATTATAGTCGGATTTCGCTGATTTTTTAATAATACCTTCATCGCTTTATTTGAATAGCATGTACTGAGTTTCGTTGTGAAAAATATAAAAAAATGTGGCCGCTAGGCGACTTAAATTTTCGTTTCCGGTGAACTTCTGCATCTAATCATTCATTTTGCTGGTTAACGAACTTGGTCTAACTTTTTTAATTAATACAAATATGCCAAGCTTGGTTGCGATGAAACAAAAATTTCCACCGCTAGAGTGCACACACACACACACACACACACACACATATATATATATATATATATATATATGGCATGATAAGAAAAATAAATGCCTGGACTGGATTCGAACCCGGAACTTTGAGTCTGTACCTCAGCGTGTTACCCATTACACCACGAGGCGAATCCAATTCAAACACTTATTTTTCTTATATATGTACATTATATTCTCCATTATTACTAGATGTCGCGAGAACTCGGTCTTCACTGCCATCTAGTACCTGACTATAACAAGTAAGCAAATTAAAGAGAATATTTTTTACTTTATAGCAGTGACGCTTTATCGATGTTATAATTAAATGTTTAACATTGAGCAATGCAAGCTTAATATGGCATGATAAGAAAAATAAATGCCTGGACAGGATATATATATATATACTTCAATGTACAGATTTTCAATATATATATATATATATATATTTCTATCTAAAGTTTTATTTCCCTTCTCCACTCGTCGTTATCAATCCACTCCATGTCCTCCAGTCCTCTTTTTCTCATTCCTTGCATTCCATGAGTTTCGAGATCTTCCTTTCTTTCTTCTTTCCATGCGGACATTATTCCAATGTTTTTCTGGGTAACCTTTCTTCTTGCATTCGTCGTACATGGGCGTACCCATTTAGTTGCTTCTATATATATCATATAATCTACTACTGAATATTTAATATTCATTTTTTCTCGAATATTACTTTATTTCTTATTTTTTTCCAAATTCAAACATCTTGCTGCTTTCCTTAATATACCCATTTTTATCGACATTAGTTTTTGTTCTAAGTTGTTGAATTTTCATGCTTCAGCTCCATATGTGACAGTATACTGCTCACTATTGGATTCTATATTTGTAACTTATTTTTCTTAGTTTTATGTATGTTCCATAGGACATCATTTAAACGCTGTTATTGCTCTACCTTTATTTATTTTGTTCTTGATATTACTTTATTGTCTATCCTCTTTATTTACTTCTTATCTAAAAATATATGTTTTTTTTCAAAAATATTTTCATGAGAACAATCTCAATAGCTTCATGACTTCGTAATTGCTAAAAATGGAAATAAATAAAATAGGCTTCAATTATCAAACACAACACATAACGTAACCATCAGAGTGGTCAATGGCTGATATTCACAGTTAATTAAAATTATTGTATTAATAATCATAAGTCCACCGCTGTGGTCTCGAGGTAGCGTGCTGCCTTATCACCCAGCGGGCCCGGATTCCATTCCCGGTCGGGACAGGCTTCTGGGTGAGGTATTTTTTTTCAGGGTTTTTCCTCACATGTAAGACAAATGTCAGGAAGCTTAGGGCTCAACGTCCCCGAAAATCGTCCGGCCATCATCATCCTTATCATTATCATCATCATCCTTCACCGGTGTGGAAAGTAACCGGGAACCTACCACACCTATAAATCCCTAGTAAAGCTGCAAAGCATAGCATGAAAATGCTATGATTGCAGTGAAAGACCTGCTCTCGGGCAGAATTACTATGGATGGATGGAATAATCATAATTAATTATATAATTACATTTGAAGGTAGATTATTTCCATTTTTTAAATTAACTGTAGTGTGCTTGATGTTTAGTAGTTGTTACTGAAGATTTATCTTACTTACTTACTTACTTACTTACTTACTTACTTATTTACTTACTTACTCACTCACTGCAAGTCTTTCATTCCCCATACGTGCAACATGTCCTGCCCATCGCAGTCTACGAGACTTAACTGTTCTTATTATATCTGGCTTCCTATAAAGACCATGTAGTTCATTGTTATGTAGTCTTCTTCATTTCTCTGTCTGTTCATCTCTCATTGTGTCCAAAAATTTTCCTAAGTACTTTATTCTCGAATACTTGTAATCTCCTTTCCTCCCTTAAAATAAGAGTCCATGTTTCGCACCCATATAATATAACTGGTAGAATAATATCTAAATACTTTAATACAGTACAGTTCTCCCACTAGTTTTACTATTTGCAGTTGAAGCAATTTAACATTGGGTAATTTTAAAATGTTCCGTTATTACTTGAGTTTGTAATTTATATTAGTAACTTTATAGTTTTTTTTCTAATTGGATTTAGTAATTTTATATCATTATGATCAGTTTTTGCTGACATACTGTCTTCATAATGTTAAATGAAACAATTTCATTATTTGGATATATGTCAATTGCACTAGTGATTACCACCGCGTTACCGCCATTGCACATTGGCTAGAATTAAATAATTTATCATCACTACAATTTTAATAGGTTTATGTGCAGTTATTTTTACTTTTGACTGTTTAGACGTAATTAAGTAATCTTATAAACTAGAAAGAAACATTTTCGCATTTACATTGTGATGCGATTTGGTGAAATAAACTACACAGTTGGTAGATAAAATTTGGTACAGTCGTTTTTAAAATGTAGAGTGAAAAGTTAAATTGATGGGACTATGTATGGGCACACTGTTTAAAATTAATATCTGCTTAATACGTATTTATGTGTCATTGCCTGTTTTCATTTTATTTTTATTTAGATTGAATATAAAGGGTGTATCCAAGTAAAGTATCTTTTTTAGCCCATTGATGCATATTGTTACATAAATGGTAGTTATTTTTTTGTTCACGCATACTCACTGACTGAATTGAATTTAATACATGTATTGGCCAACACGCACACACTACTGAGTAACACTAAGAAATTGGGACTGGGAGTAAATATCAATAGAACTAAATATATGATCACAAATAGAAATACATTATATAATGGAAATGGACAGCTAATGACAAATGAGGAAAATTTTGAGGAAGTGGCTGAATTCAAATAACTAGGAACAATAATCACAAACAGGAATGAGATACAGAAGGAAATTAAACATAGGCTCAATTCTGGAAATGCGTGCTATTATGCATTACAGAGACTAATGACTTCCCAAATCCTTTTAAAAACGTTAAACTGAAAATATGTAAACTATTATTCTTCCAGTTATATTATATGAATGCGAAACATGGACTCTTACTTTAAGGGAGGAAAGGAGATTACGAGTATTTGAGAATAAAGTTTTTAGGAAAATTTTTGGACCAAAGAGAGATGAACAGACAGGTGAATGGAGAAGACTTGCATAACAGTGAATTACATGGTCTATATAGGAAGCCAGATATAATGAGAACAGTTAAGTCTCATAGACTGCGATAGGCAGGGCTTGTGGCACGAATGGGGAATGAAAGACGTGCATGGAAGCTTCTTGCAGGAAAATCAGAGGGATAGCGCCCAATTGGTAGACCAAGAGTGAAGTGGGAGAATAATATTAACTATGATTTGAGCGAAGTGGATTATACAGGGGATGATTGGAAAACATTGGCTCAGGATAGGGATATATGGAGAACTTATGTCCGCGCGGCCATGAACCTACGGGTTCGATAGTGCCAGTGAGTTAGTTAGTTATTAACCGGCATATTTAAAAATTATCCGTCTATAGTATACATACGATGTAAATAAAAATAGATATAATTAGAGGATTAGACTTCTGCTCCCTGCTAAAAAAAATATATATATTTTTTAATAAATAATAATTTTTAAAAGTGTCTGGGAAAACATAGTGTAAGTTATTTCATAATATGTCGATATTATTAATTTCAAAATATTTTGTGAAATGGATCTCTTTAGTAGATACTTTTAAGTGCTTCACCCCTTCCGATCCTTACTGGGACACGATCTATCAGAGACGAATTTTTAACATAGTGTCACATATAAAATTATTTTATAATATACGAGGTCAGTGGAATATCCCCTAGGATTACCACAATGCTTGCGCCACCCCTAAAACAACACAACATTTAAGACAAAACACACCATTCACTTGTATATTTGTGATTATTAGAGCCCAGATTTGTATGCAAAATAAAGTCCTAAATATGCATGAAAATGTAGAAATTATGCATCCTAAATATGCAAAAACGGATTGTAATAAAATCAAATAAATTATTTGCTTTGTGGATAATCTTAGCTTATTCCTGGTTGTTACAGTAGATAAAGAATGTTTTCATGAGTGAAGCACCTTCATCTGTCAGTTTAGAAGGGTTTTATACAATGAAAATGTCCTTCCTACATCACATGATGTCACCGGTGCATGTTAAACAGTTCTTCTTCAGTGAATTCCTCTTCGGTTACAGTTTTCTCACTATCACCAGAGAGCAGTTTCCTAATTTGACAAATTCTATTGTAGCCAAGGTTTTTATTTAATACTTGCACTAAGCTTATCAAATACGATTTTAGCAATACCGTAATATTATTTTTCAAGGCTCACGGGTATTCCCCTCTTACACAGATGTAAATATACACGTTACGCTTACTTTATTGATTTAAAAAATATGAATTTATTAATTAATTACTAGTAATTAGCTGAAGGGAGAATTATAATTCAATACCACATTTAGGAGAAAAATATGCATTTATGCATTAAACATTTAAAATAAGCAATTTCCCCCGGCATATGCATTTGTATGCATTATCAAATACCGTTAAATTGTCTGTGAAGGGACCTCTTAACATTTGAAACATTTCCGCATACTTTTTAATGCGTAAAACGAAACATGCATTCCGCATACAAATCCGGGCTCTAGTGATTACAATGCCCAGATGATGTTCGGAAACTATTTTGATATTTATGTTGTTTTACATTTATATTACGAATGAGGGGAAAAAATACTTTAAAAAAATTAATTCCGGACGCTTGCCCTGTGATATCAAATTCTGGCCCTCTTCTCCCTAGCTAAGACGTTACTGCTTTAAAATAGAGCGGTGAATTCAAGACGTATTAAACTGAAAAAACTGTCTTTAATTTAGGAAATTAATACTGTATGACACAATAAATTATTTCTGTATAATTATAGTATGTTCACCCCTGTGGTCTCGAGGTAGCGTGTTGCCTTGTCACGCAGCGGGCCCGGGTTCGATTCCCGGTCAGGAAAAGCTTCCTGGGTGAGGTTTTCTTCGTGTTTTTTCCTCACCTGTAAGGCAAGTGTCAGGAAGCTTTGAGGCCCAAACAGTCTCCGAACATCATCTGGCCATCATCATTATCATCCACGGTGTGGAAAGCAACGAGTGCTACCGTACTTATTATTCCCTAGTAAAGCTGCAAAACATAGCAGTGAAAGACCTGCCCTAGGGCAGAACACTGTAGATAATAAACTACAGTACCTAGTCTATCAGCATGCATTATTTAAGTTTTTGTTTCTATATCTTTAGTAGCATGCAGAGCTATGAATGTGAGTACTAATTGGTTTCTTATCCACTTTGCTATTTAAGTTCATAATTTATTGTTTTCAGTTCGTTAATCCCTCGACAAGCCGTACTCTTTCTTTTATAGTGCCAGACATTACTATGAAGTATATTACTTGCACAGTTGTGTATAACGCCACTGACTTGGCAGAATTGCATTGCATTGTGTGCTCTTGTTCAATTAGAATTTACCGAAGTGGAAATGAGAGGTAGATGCAGCCACGAAACGTTTCTGTGTTGCAACGTAAATTAAATTTCTTTCAGCCAGATGTGTTCAACTATACTTTAAACAATGGATCGAATCAGTAACAGAATTATTTTAATTGTGTCAGCAGTGGTTTAGTTCAACAAATTAAACGTAACCCGATTAATCATGATTTCGCATTCAAACCACTGCATTGCTATTTCCAACAGAATGCAAAATTTCTGAACATTTAAGGGGACCGACTGGTGAACAATTTTTTTTTTTTTTTTCAGTTTACATCTGTTTTGAAATTTTTAACACATATACTATGTGCTTATAGTAGCGTTTCTGTAAAGTTTGGTGTTTATAAGTATAGTTTTTCAGAATTATGATTTTTAAACCTATATTTTTAATATTTTCTAAAAAATTCTCCTTAGGATGCACTTTTAAATATTTTCTGATGAAATTTGAATTTCAAAGTATTTATGATTCCACTAAACATATTTGCTACGCAACAATATTCATAAAGGGAAGATACTGCTAATTTTTAATTTTTTGAAAAAAAAAATATTTTTTATCACACAATATTTTTTCATCTCAATTTAAAAGAACGCACGTGTCTTAGACTAGTAACTACATAGCAAATTTCAAGTAGCATATATTGGGAAGTCTACCCTCAAAATTTCACTTTGATAGCATAAAAATTGCATCGTAAGGAGCATTTTACGTTTTGGAAAATGTCAAAAAAATGAAAACAAAAAAAACGCATATTAAAATTTAAGTAATAATGGTGACCATATGTGGAAGGATATATAAACCCTTGTCACGGACTCAAGTCTGCTCCTACAAGAAACATGTTTACATGAAAATGATCTTAAAGTATCGGAGTTATTAAAAAGCAAAAAAAAAATGCATTTTTTGCCAATTTTTTAACATTTTCTCCAGTCGGTCCCCTTAATTGTCACATTTTATTGACGAGTTTGTATTTTTGAAATGCCACGATTATTGGCTTCATTCCTTGTTATAGTCTTTCAGAAATGTATTGCGGCTTCGTTTGTTATGAAAGAATCCTATCTATAAACTTCAGCTTTTTTTAAATAGGCCTATATATTTTCAAAGAGTTTTGAAAGCCTATAAGGAACCTTAGATTTCGATAATTTAAAATTTAATTTAATTTGATTTGACATGTCAGATATAAAAAAAAAGATCTCCATTTGCCATGTGTAAATATTATTAATTAAAATATGGAAATGGAATGGAACAGTTATTTACCCGGGATTCTTATTCCTGGCCAAATCATACGAATCAGTTTAAGATTTGCAGCATATTTGTAACTGTCTGTTTCTCAGCATTGATACGCCTTTATTTGGGAATCTGTGACGATCTGTATCTATAAAAGAAGGCACGATTCAGCTCTAGAAACTCTCTAGTGCTTGATGTTGGGCACAGTACTAAACAGTGAGTACCATGGCATGACCGTACGATAGATACCGGTAATGCATATATGTGATAATGTTACTCTGTCATAGCAACCTTCACTCTGCGAGTTCCTCATATCAAAACATTTCGTCAGTAATCTTGAGTAACCTCTGAAAGTTTCCGATATATTTCGTAACCACTTAAAATCTATATACAAATTGGTTAAAATACGTACCTGAGATCTCAGTAATCCTCAATTATGTAAGAATTATTTTAAATCACCTTATAGGCCTTTCGAAACATGTCCCATCATCAGTTCCTAAAACGATTCAGTTTTAAAAAAGTATTTCTTACTTAGTTGAGGACGACTGAGAACTGAGGTACATGTTTTATTGTTTTAACCCTTACGGTGTTTGATAATGCATTTTAAAAGCATTGACTATTAACAGAGTATAAAAAAAGAAGAAAGAAATCGAGAACGCTTCGAAGGATGTATTTGAAATGTACGTTCTGTTAGATATAAGACATCGAGGAATTATTACATATTTTCAGTCATAAGAACAGTTAAATCTCGTAGACTGCGATGGGAGGACATGTGACACGAATGGGGAATGAAAGACGTGCATGGAAGCTTCTTGTAGGAAAACCAGAGGGAAAACGCCCAGTTGGTAGACCGAGAATGAGATGGGAAAATAACATTAAGTATGATTTGAGGGAAGATACAGGGGATGAATAGAAAACATTAGCTCAGGATAGGGATGTATGGAGTGTTTATGTCCGCGTGCCATGAACCTATGGGTTTTATAGTGCCAGTGAGATAATTAGTACATTCAGCTTATTTTAAGTTCAATAACGAGAAAATTTTCTCCAAACCATCAAAATCGTATACTCGGAATTGTCAAAATCTAAGCATGTACTGGCGATGCAAATATATCGGCACACAGGTTTAAAAAAAAAACTTCGGATCATGTATTATAAAGTGTAGAGTACCTGTACGTGTGTATAACGAAAGGCTGTATTAGGACTAAGTACTGAAAACAATTTGAACAGAACATTGTTGCACCATAGAAGATAATTTTAATTGACTATTTAACTCATGCCACAAATGCTAGTCAATGACCAATCACGTTTCAATGAATGTTGTTTTACAACCAATGACAGTCGTGTTTCACCTCGCTCTTTATCGGTTTCTCTTTATCGGCTCCTGCTTTTGTGATAAAGAAAGCTCCTCCTTTTTAATGTTCTGAACAGGTCAAAGCATTATTTTTCTCCAACAAATACTTTGAATATAGCAAATAATGAAAAGATTCCTTGATTTTACAGAGATGTTTACTAAAAAAATAAATGAATAACCCGTAATGTTGATTATGATATATAGTTTGATGTGTTTCATTATTTCTGTACTTGGGTGCACTCTTACAATATTGCGATCTTATTTGGCAATAAATAGCCTTATGATCAAGCAGCAGTGAATGAACATAACCTCAAATTTCTGATTTGTTTTCAAACATCGCCGTTTACATTAAATATATAAATATTTTAAAATAACTATAGTTAAACAATGATTTGTGAGTAAACAGCTTAATTTTATTCGTTAAATAGTCCTAACAAATGCCACTCTTGATTTCCAAATTCTCTAGATAAATTTGGAAATCACTCGTGGCATTACTTATGATTATATTTTATAATTCTGTAATTATATATAATTAATTATATGTGCTGATAAAAACATACGAAAATAATAATAATATTATTATTATTATTTTAATGATAATTAAATCAATCCTTTGATTTCATGATTGCCGTACCACACCAGCAATTCAGATAATATTTAAACATAGAAAAGTACAATGTACACATCAATAAAATAGAGAATTCATGAAAATGCTATATTTTAACATCTAAGTGCCTGGTATAATTTGATAAGCCCTATATACTAAAAAATCAAAAGGCTGCCTTTATTGTTATTATTATTATTACTGTTTTTTTACGTTCATATGTTCGTGTCAGTTTGTAGCTATATTTAAATTATAAAATATAGTTACTTTAGAAATGTCGCCATTGTTTATTAAGTAGGCCTACTATTTTTTCGACTTTTATAATTAACGATAACAAATAAATAGAATTGAATATTTTTACATATGAGAGGAATATTTTTATTATTGGAATTAGTTCACTTTTGCCTGAAGTATAATCCAATAAAACCCATTATCCACATTGAATTCTGTAATGCATCGCGTGTCATAAATTGTATCATATAAGAAAATAAAATGGTCATCGATTGCGGATATTCGCTCTTGAAGCGAAAATGTATGTTCATAGCCTGAAGAAATACAGATAACCAATTATTGTTTTAATTTTACATCTGTTCAATAATTTTTACCTTTGAGGTACAGTTTAAACCATCAAATGTAATCCAGAGGTACTTCAATTCTCTCCCTGCCACAAAAATCAGGTGCACACGTACGAATATTTCTAATTAAAGTGATCGATCTATGTATAAATACAATTTTTATCTTTATTAGTTTTTTCCCCTCTTGTTTTAACTCTGAGTAAACAGATTTCACCATGGGATCGCGGCCTGGGACTGTTATAATTCCAGGAGGATGGGGTAAGATGAGGGACTAAACGTAAGCTTTATATCCTGGAAGAAATGATCGGAAGGAAGCAGGTAGGAATTGTTATCAATTATGACAATCCCATGTGAGTTGTGCTTCTCCTCTGGAACTTGCATATGCCTGTATTGTTTCCTCATTTAATAGGCCTAAGCTTTCCTCGCCGGATTTTGCCAATGGGTTCTCTTACTAAAATCGGGAGCGTTTTAAGAAAATGTAGTACCGCTGTCCGCATATCAATTCTCTTCAGTTTCTTACTCCCTGATTAATTATAATTAGGGTTAAATATAATATTGCAATACAGATAGTATAATATATTATTCAACTGTTTGTATCTCATAGAATTCCAAAAGCCATGCTTCGTTACTGCCCCCAAGATAAAAGATCGCTGGGACATCCAAAAAAATCACTGGATGGAAAATTCCTCTTTGAGACCGTAACAGGCCACACGGCCTAATACTTGCATGGATGATGATGATTCAACTGTTTGTGTGTAAAACCAGTACAGACAGAAGTCTTATTTCTCATAATACTATTCAACTGTTTGTACATGAAACAAAAACAAAAGACAGTCATAAGTCTAACTTCTCATTATACTACGTTGCAATCTTACCTTTCAGTACATAAAAATCTTAGCTATAGGCCTAATTATATTATACTAAATTTAGAGTAGATTTATTTAGCCTGGTGGAGCAATTGTATGCAAGTAGAATTAATTGAGATGACTATTTAACTCATGCCCCAAATGGGAGTCAACGACCAATCACGTTTCAATGATTTCTGTTTTACAACCAATCAGAGTCGTGTTTCACCAAATATTTATCAGTGTTATAATTACCATATTAAAGAAAGCTCCTCCTTACAATATTGCGTTCCTTTGGCAATAAATAGTATGATCTGGTTGCAGTGATAAACAAATGAAGCAGTAGAAGTGTTTGTTTTCAAACATCGCCGTTTACATTAAATATATAAATATTTTAAAATAACTATAGTTAAATAATGATTTGTGAGTAAACAGCTTAATTTTATTCGTTAAATAGTCCTAACAAATGCCACTCTTGATTTCCAAATTCTCTAGATAAATTGGAAATCACTCGTGGCATTACTTATGAAAAGACAGGTGGAGAAGAGTACGTATATCCAATACGGCATTCATTCATTCAATTAAGAAAAACGATGAAAGATAAATCAGTTTGGCCGACACCTGAAATGAAAAACCAAGTTACAGAGACTGTGTCATTGTCTAAAATATTAAGTTTTGCATATGATTTGAATTAATTTAGATTAACTTATTACTATTCTAAAAATTAAAATACTACGATAAATTAGTTATTCTTGAATTTTAATGTTTTTTTTATGATAACGACTTCCTATCATGCTAATATGTAATATTACCCAACCGTTATGCGAATGTACCTATTAAAGTAATAGCCTCGAGTGTTCCGGCCTGGCAGTAGTATTACTTATCAAGTTAGTCAGTTGGTCAGTGAAAATTTACAATCCCTTGTATTATTTTATTATAACTAAGGACATATCTGTTCTAAGAATACAAAAACTATATTTTTGCGCGATAGTGCGTTTTGTCGTACTTACAGCAATGGCGACCATGTTTGAAAGTTCAACTTCCAACATTTCGGGGTTGCCAACCTAAATAACTGTACTGCAATAAAATAACTATACTGTAATATTACATATCAAAACGCGTGTGGGAAATAAAACCACTGCCCTCTATGTAGGGCCTATACTACATACAATGTATATACAAAAAATATCCAAAAGGTAGTGTTAATATACATTATAAGAAACAAATCACTGCATTTTAAATATACTGAGCTTTATTTGAAACAATATTAAACAATAAATACGTACTTGCCGCCATTTTATAACTAATTGGTCTCACGGCCTCCTGTATTTTCAATTAATAAACATTGCCCACACTGTTAACGTTGGCCAATTGTTTATAATGAACGCAAATATTTCCAACAAAGATATTATTTATTATTTTGAAAACACCATCGCGCAAAACATGATGTACAACGCTCGTTTGTGAAGTGTTTTACATAATCTCGGAAATTAAAAACCTAATTTTTAAACATTTTCCTCGCTTCTGTAAAAACTATTTCGCAACCTTGCATCGTAATATATACTATTAATAGGACTAGGCATTCTAGCGAGGATAACACATGATATTCATACTTATTAAGGACTTGAGACCGGAACAGGTCGCATTGACCTAATCCTGGAAAGGAAGAAGAAGAAGAAGAAGAAGAACTTTCTATGTTTAACTGATTAATGCAATTTATTTTTCTGTATGCCTACGTCTAATTCTTTTCTTTCAGACTTGACAGATGTTCAGGTAGTTAGTTTGCTTTATATTTAAAACGCAAACATGTGACTCTAGAACATTTCTCCCGCTCCTTTGTTTTCAAATAATTTAAAAGAATTTAAATATGTTATAGGGTTTATAAGGAAATATGTGGGTGGTATTTTTAGTAACTCTCCTTTGTTTGGAGTTAAAATTTTTAACAATTTATATGACTCACTAAATTACATGCTTACTGACAGTTATATTCAGATTCCTGCAAACACCAACGAAAAAGGGGTCGTTTGCACTACTAAAAATATATTATGATTGATTATAATCGTAAAATGTGAACTTTTCCCTTTTTGAATAAATTTATTGTATATAAAGTTTTGTTTACACTTTATGGCCTTCAGAAGCTTTATTTGCTTTTGAATATGCTGTTTTTTTTTCGCTTCCTAAAACTTTAGATTTTGTGCTAAAAATTCACTCCTATAAATATTCCTACCCTGCCCCCCCTCTCTCTCCTCACTCTCACTCTCTCTCTCTCATCTCATCTCATCTCACATTAAAAGTTGAAGAAAAGTCCCGAGAATGAGAGAACATTTTCTGTGTATTCTCTTGAAAATATGTTTAAATTACTTGCATATTCATTTTGAAATATATTGTTTGATGATTATAAAACATGTAATTTCATTGTTTAAAGTCTCTTGTTTGGAACAGATGTAATTCTTAACTGGGAGGAGTAACGCCACTGCAATTGAACAATACAAGATGGAAAATACCTTAGCACTAAGTGAATTCGCTACACCTCTTCTTTATAACGAGGTCTCCCCATTGGCGGCTTCTATAGATCTCACACGCATGAGGCGTGGTCCACATTGCTATGGATGTTGCCCTTAGGTCCAGTAAAAAATGTCATTCCACCTACAGTATCTCTTCTCTAACAATAGAGAATTAAAAGCCTAAATAACGGTACATACAAAATACCACTTGTAAGTTGTAAACTAGTGACGGGGTAACATACTATCAAACGCGGTAGCCGTGGTCATTTCTGTTAAGTGCATTATTGCGGTTACTTTATTAACAAGTCTATCGCTAGATTAGCGGGCGGGGAAATGAACTTATTGACCAAGTGGCATTGTCCTCTGCAGACACGTGCACTTGTATGGTTACTGTTTATTCCTAGTCGGAATCCTCAAATCGTTCAAGCGCTCTGGGCGATATTAATTATGGTTTATTTATTTTACCTGATGGAGTTAAGGGCTTCTCTTCACTTCACCAAGGTTAAATTATGAATATACTAGCTCATACCCGGCGTGCGCTGCTACGCCTAAATAAATGAAAATGAATGTCCTTTTATGTTTAGTTGAAAAAGTAAGGGGAAAAATAATTATACATTTATATATTTTAGATACCCCGTGCTGATTACCCGGAATTGCCTGGGAATCCCGATCTTCCCATATTGAATAATAAAATAAACGAAGTGAATAACATACAGTTAATCCCGTAGAAAAATAAAAAAGAAAAAACCAAAAATATTTAAATATCTTAATGAAACTGTTTCCAAAATTAAGTCTTTGACGTAAATTAGCTGAAATACGAAAATTAATGCTTTTTTTTGTTTAGTTAAATTAGTAAATGCAAAAAAATTATATCGTAATTATTTTTAGATACCCCGTGCTGTTTACCCGGCGTTGTCCAGGAATCTACTCATCCCGATCTTCTTGGCATAATTGAGCTGAAAGACGAACATTAATGTACTTCTTATGATTAGTTGAATAAGTAAAATAAAAAATAATTTGTCCTATAAACACATATCGTAATTATTTTAAGATTCCCGTGCTGATTACCCGGTGTTGCCCAGGAATCTACTTATCTCCAGCTTCTTGGCATAAATGAACTAAAAGACAAAATTCGTTATCGTAAGTAAAAGAATACCCGCCATATGCTGCTATATGCTTGCACAGGAATCTACGTACTTGTCTCGATCTTCTTGGCATCAATGAAAGACAAAAATGGTTATTGTAAGTTATCCGTAAGAGATAAACATATGCTGTCGCGGACTTTTTTGTAGAGCTCTTTGAGATATTCAATTCTTCTTCTCTCTTCTTCGCTTCATGAAATTATGCCTTTTGACCTGTTTTCAAGTGGGATTTAATGAATCCTTCCATCTAGTAAATGGGCGTCCAACATTTCTATGTCCTATTGGTTTGTACTTTAGTAACAGCTGAGGGATTCTATCTGTAGGCATTCTCTTGACATGTTCATACCAGTTGTTTCTCATGTTGTCAATTCTATTTGTTAAATTAAAAATATTTAAGTCCTTCCTAATATCATTTCTTTTCTTGTCCAAAATTGTCATATCTCTTTGAGATATTCAATTCTGTGTACATTAATTTTGTGTATTTCTTAAGGTTTAGGCAGCGTAAGCCATTTAAGCGTCCAAAGAGCTACTTTTTTCACGTTTTTCACTACAAAGGACGATTTTTAAGGGTGTAGGAGTTGAGTATTACAACTCTCTTATAGCCTATGTTCATCCTGGGAATCTCCTGAACATTTTGCAAAATGCCCCATCACAATCGGATCAACGGTATGGCCGCGCATATAGTACGAACAAACAAACAAACATTTTTATATATTAGATTAACAATTATGAATTATCTTCTTGGAGGCCCTTGTTCCCCTCAACGAGATCCCTACAGGGAAGAAATTGGACCCTACTAATTTAGTTACACTTGTTTTCGTATAGATGTCATTGGACTGGCCAGTGATCAGCGTTCCGCCTCATACTGACATCTAGAAAACCAAGGTAGTACTAGGACGGGAAAATTCGGTAAATTTTGCTTAGAGGCCTTTTTATTCAGGCTTAAGGATCATTTACGAGCCTGAAAATCTTCAGACTAGGGACCCACGGCTTAAAAGTCCCTCCCGGAGGACTTGCTCCTTGGATTTTTCCACCGTAAAAAAATCACTCGACCCCGGCCGGCTACAACTTAATTAATAATACACTATAGGCATAAGCTACACACTATACAGATGGCATGGAAAGAACAAAATATTAAAAGATAATAATAATAACATATAATTTGATTAAATAATTTGCTTGGTAAAGAAACTCTCCTACTATTACAATGGCTTAGCTCAATGTTGAGCCTTAGCTTCTCCTTTTGTTAGGAGTTACAAGATCCAGTTAATTTAGTTATGCTTATTTGCCCATAGATGCCATGAACGGTATGCGGTCAACATAACGGCCTAATGAGACATAAGGATACGGGGAAGGGGGGCGCTTACCCGAGTGAATGATCAGCTCAATCCAGTGCCTCCTCCAAGACAACGCGAACATTTTAAGACCAAACACACCATTCACTCACACTTTGATACTAGGCCTAAACTTGGCTAATACGACATTGATGGTAATGGTGTCCACATGATGTTCGAGACTGTTTGTCCCATAACGTTTCTTGGGGGAAAAAAAAACCGAAAAAAATCATCCAGGAAACTAGTCCCGGCTAGGGATCGAACCCGGTCCGGTTGCGTACAAGATGCAACGCTTACCTAGAGACCAAAGCGGTGAACAACTGCGATTCATATAATTTAAAAAACGACAAAATCATTAGAAACAATAATTTTTACAAATAGGTTTTTAAAAGATCCTGGAAACTGAAAAAAAAAATATAAATATATGTCTCTGAGCAAAATCTAACCGATATGTCGACCACATGTCACTCACGACATATGTAGGGAAATAAGCGTAATTAAATGCGATTGATCAAGAAACTCTATAGAGGGTCGTGTATAGATAAAAAGAAGGATAAAAAATATCGACATGATAGACTTAGGCTTATATTTTAGAGCTATTCATGTTAATATTAAGTATATTGGTAATTTTGAAGAACGTTTAACAGAATGTAGGCCTAATACAGCCGATATGGAAGTTTTATTCCATTATTCTCCTATTAATATTTGTTAGTCAATATCCATCCATCCATAGTAATTCTCCCGAGGGCAGGTCTTTCACTGCAACCATAGCAATTTCATGCTATGCGTTGCAGCTTTACTAGGAATTTATAGGTATGGTAGCTTCCCGTTACTTTCCACACCGGTGAAGGATGATAATGATAAGGATGATAAAGATGGCCGGATGATTTTCGGGGACCTTTGGGCCCTAAGCTTCCTGATATTTATCTTACAGGTGAGGAAAAACCCCGAAGGAAACCTCACCCAGGAGCCTGCCCCGACCGGGAATCGAACCCGGGCCCGCTGCGTGACAAGGCAGCACGCTACCTCGAGACCACAGCGGTGGACGTTAGTCAGTAGTCCTCATATTTATAATAATTTACATTTTAAGTAGATTGATAAAAATGTGTCATTCGAATTGGACAAATGTTTTATCGCTTTTGAGCCCGTTATATCAGACGCTATAAACGCCGTTACTCAAGATGAGAGCTGTACAGAGTGTCGGTGTAAACGAATTCAACGAAAACTGTTCTAGTTACAGATGACTTTGTGACAAGGAATTTGAAATAAGAACCCTGATGACGAAAAATACCTTATTTATTAGGCAAGTAACCAGCATTCTTTCAAAATTTATTTCTTGCAAAATTACTGTAAAATGTTCATTATAGCTTGAAGCCGTTTTGATGGAAGGATGGCTAGCGCGTGCTATTGTCCTGACTGGGATCCCAGGTTCGAATCCTGGCGATTCCAGAGATGATGGCCCACACCGGGATTTTCGGGTTTTTCTCGGGGTTCTCCTGTTTCCCGAATTTCGACCCACCAGTACTGCCGAATCCTCTTCCCTGCTCCATCATGTCATTTCATCTTTATGCATATCACATCACCCTTCTACCTCACCCCATGTTGTCTATACTTTTAATAATCATCTTTGAACACCGTTGAGGTTAAAATTGTTTCAATTAAAAAAAAAATGTACCTGATATAACAGTCTTCCTCAACTATATTTTCTGTTATAATCTTCGTTATATTGTTGAAATTCAAAGCTTTTCGAAGACATGCTTCTGTATCAAGAAGGTTCCTGAAGATGAAGCATGTCTTCGAAAATGTTTTAATTTTAATAATATAACGAAGATTATAACAGAAAATATTATAGTTGAGGACGACTGTATTATTATAAGGTGTACACATTTTTATAATTGAAATCCCATGTTATATAACAAAATCTGATATAGCAACCACGAAGTTAAAAATGTGGTGTAGTGATCTAATGGAAGCGCTCATATACTTCGTCATTGTTCCGATCCTGCTTATGTCAACTTATGGTAGAATATGGCCATAGGGAGGATGTAGCACCTGCATGAGGTCCGGGACCCAGCCCAAGTAAATGGCGATGTGAATCATGTATAAATACTTGATGTGTGTAGAAACCAGTGACACCGTAACAGACTACATAACAGCATAGAGCATTTCATTCCATACAGGAGCTCACAACAGCTGCAGGATGCGTCCCTGGAGGTAGAACAGGGCAACGGTCGGTGGATCTGCGACAGCAGTCCTCCCGGCTAGGCTCGAGGAGCCCGTAGACCAACTGTGGGGTCGTCAGGAATGAGCGACCTGACGTACTATGTAGCTCAGCAATTTCCCTGAAGTTGCGACTCCAACACCTTCTCCCTGAGATGTTGGTTTAAGGTCGAGAACTTGAACTTGGACGCGAATAGATAGGGAGGACAAGATACTGGAACTTGGGAGTATGGTCTTTGACCGAGGTATCCCAAGGGGTGGAGGCATGGGCCCATACAGGAGAAAAGCGCAATAGATATTTCATTTCGCAGTGCTAGGATAATCTGCCTTCCTCCCTCCAATATATGCAATAGTTTGAATAGAATAGCTTGAAAGTATCCAATCAAGTTAGAAGTCGTCAATACGTCTAGTCTGCATTTATAGATTACCCAGACATTTTCTGTCTAAAACCTGCGATCCCTATCTCAAATTGCATATTTGCACTCTCCTATAACCATCCAATTTCTTCGGCTTAATTCATTTACACACCCTGTATATTATTACATATGCAGTAAAAGTCTTCTCGTTTCATTGCCTGGGCCAATAAACTGGATTTTCAATTAAAAACACGTCAAAATTATGTTTATGTTATATGAGATGGTTTCATGAACATACACAAAGAGACCAGCAGCGTTTATTATCTTTGCATTATATAACTTTGTTTTTGTTTACTTGAACTGTTTTCAGCAATAGTTTCAGTTTAATAAACATACACCGGTTATAAATCATATAACATTGACTTTATTCCCTACTAAAATTCAACTAATCGTACAACTAAAAATTAGTAGTTGATTCGGCCTAGTTTTGGTATCCAAAATTAGCACTCACATATTTTCACCATTCCCTGAATATTTGGTTACATACTTAACCTGCAAATTAAATTAAATAATTAAATTCGTCTTCTTCTTCTTCTACGTCACAGTTTAGGCTTTCTTACTAGCCTGTTCCGGCTCCAAATTTCTGCTGTTTCCATCTTTTCTTTAGTCTTCCCAAGCTTCTTCTTCCTCATGGTGAATAGTTGTGTGCTGCTTTTGCTATTCTATTCTCAGTCATACTTGCTAAGTAATAAGTAAATAATTAAGTACAACTAATTAACAGCAGTTCAAATATCAAGACAAGCCTAGATCATATACATACATAGAATTGTGCCCAAGAGCAGGACTTTCACTGCAAACTCAGCTTTCTCCACTCTTTCCTTCAAAATGGAAAGACTCATGCCATGTTTGCAGCTTTACTAGGGATGTATGGATGCGGTAGCTTCCATTTTTTTCACACCCCACTCTCTTTTGTGTATTAAAATCTTAAAAGATCTTAAGAAGGTCCCGGGGGGGGCAACTTGACGGTGAGGGGAGTGGATTTGGCTAAGTTAGATCCTCCGGACTTCACCGAAATTCATCCCAGAAGGATTTTTTTGACGAATCAGATGTATGCATGAGACAATATAAACAAAATTCGAATTTCTAAAACTGCAGAAACGCGATTTTAGTGTATGAAACACGTATAATAAAAATAAAATTTAAGTTATGCGAAATGATAACTATGCAGGGGAAATCATTTTCTAATAAAGTACAAAATTGAAATTTGAGAAAAGTTAAATTATCCTAGAAATATCTTAATTTATTAAACCGGTATGTGATTATTATTATTGTTGTTATTGTTATTATTATTATTACTATTATTATTATTGTTGTTGTTGTTGTTGAATCTCCAAATATTTTGAAACCCTATTTCGCCACAAAGGCATGTTAGGGTTGTAGCTTACTATAACAATATTGTAGTATACTTTTTTTTTTTTTCCATTGCCACCTGTTTGTCATTCGATATTTCAGGTATTCTCTCCTGGCATTGGCGTATTGTATCCCAACTCTGAGATTGGGGCGCCTGGAAGGCGGGGTTACGCTACCCCAATGATATGATGGGTGATGACGATGGGTAATGATGCGCCAGGAGAGGCCTTAAACCTAAACTTAATCTAATGAGGTGAATATGATATTGATGATAATGATGGCCAGATGATGTTCGGGGAACGTTTGGGCCTTAAAGTATCCTGACATTTGTCTTACAGGTGAGGAAAAACCCCGAAATAAACCTCACCCAGGAAACTTGTCCCGATCGGGGATCGAACTTGGGCCCGCTGCGTGACAAGGCAGCACGCTACCTTGAGACCACAGCGGTGGACATATCCTATACATTGTGAAACTGAAATATTATCTTATGGTTTTGAATGAATGTTGTGAATTACATGAATCATCTAGGCCTGTAAGTGTTTATATATAAAGTATGAAAGAAGATGCATTTTTAGTCATTTTTTTTTTCACAATGTATGTTGTTATTACACATCACTATAATTTTGTACTTTTTAAATGTTTTTATTATATTCATTAAAATGCAATTGAAACTAAGTCATTATCTAATTTGAATTGTCTTTTTACGGTTTTTTTTTCAGTTTTTAAGTCCTTTTTAGGATTTTTTTAGGTCTTTTAAATGTATTTTATAGGTCCTCAACTTCCGAGCCCTAGTGTTTAACATTTTCTAAATCTTACTGTCTCTTGCTTTCACTGTTAAAAAGAATTTCTCACTATAAGATTTGACACAATGATGATAAAATTAAAAATTATAATGTAAGATTATAAAATAGTTACTCAAAAGGTCCGTCTTCTCAAGTTAAAAATTACTGATTGTCAGTAGCGCTTTCGGGACTAGTCCCACCATCAACAGAAGTAACAGGATGTGGGTTCTTACTAGTTGACCCATGATTCAATTGAATCAGTAATTTTACGAGTCAATTGTTTTCTAAATTTTAACTGAATTTCTAGCCCATTTTAGTTTAAATACCTTAATTATCTGAATTTGGAACTATTAATGAAATATCTAGTCTTATAATTTTGTTATTCCATACAATGTAGAAAAAAATAAATATGTGATCATTGAATTTGATTATTTTTTAAGACAACATAATTATTTTACAGAGCAGTTTAGTTTTGGCTTCACAGCATTTTATTTTTAGATATTCCATTCCAGTGAATTCCATTAGTACGAAAAATGATACGCATGGCATCGCATAAACGCACGTTAATGGTGAAACGGTGATCCGTGAGAAACGTTTACTATGCAGATTTGTAACAAAAAAATTTCGAGGAAAAGAGGTGTTTTCGTTACTGGGAATTCTGCTTGTCATACACCTGTTCAAAGCAAAAGTGTAGCAGGACTACCGAATAGAGCTTTATATTTTAGAAATACTTTCAACTTCTGTTATTAAAGAGGAAATTTCAAATTCGTAACCTATAATAGTGTCATGTTGTTCACTTAAGGTTAAGGTGGGTACACACGTCCAAGCTTGCACAAGTCCCCGTCGGAACCACATGTTCAATGATGTTTGCACAAACATCAGTTTGTGTTTAAAAGATGTCGAATACGGACACATAATCGCTCGGTTTGGCTGTTTGCAATATTCCTATATTTTTCTATATAATTTACCTCCCTCAAATAATTATTCATGTTATTCTCCCACCTCATTCTTGACTTACCTATTGGGCGCTTCCCTCTGGTTTTCCTACTACGAGTTTCCATGTCCCATTTTCATTCCCCATTCGCACCACATGCCCTGCCCATTGCAGTCTACGAGACTTATTACATTGGTTTGCCATAAAGATAATGTAGCTGATTGTTATGTAGTCTTCTCCAATCATCTGTCTGTCTCTCTTTGGACCAAAAAAGTTGGGATGCTTGGTGAAAATAGTAAATAAAGACATACCCCGCGCCCTAACAACCGTTTAAGGCAGAACTATTATCTTGCGCTGGTTCGAGTACTCATGGGAGAAGAAATTTTATCGTGGGATTTCGATCAGTATGGGACTCGTTCACTTAGCATCGTGAAGAATTTGGATAGCTCAATAAGGAGCGGCTACAGGTGACAAAACTATCTATAACTGCTAGGGAACCCAATATGCTGATCACTTACACTTATACTGGCTAGATGTCCTTCCACTTCTGTGACTAATGCATGTGGAAGTGAGATCAGCAGGTGATTGGTAGGCCAAGGGTCTTCTAAGGTGTATAGTCATGCTGAAGAATAAATACATGCAAGGTGATACCGCCTGATATACACCATTCATTCATAGTGTTCTGCTCAAGAGCAGGTCTTTCACTGTAAACTCAGCATTTTCCACTCTTTCCTTAACTCAGCTATCCTTTTTGTATCTGCATACAGACCATATATTTTAATATTGTCTATCATCTGATGTATTTTTCTGCCTCTAACTTTCTTTCCGTAGACCATTCCTTCTAGGGCATCCTTCAGCAGGCAGTTTCTTCCTAGCCAGCGGCCAATCCAATTTCTTTTCCTCTTCTTTATGAGTTCCAGCATTGTTCTTCTTTCGCCCACTCTGTCTAGCACATCTTTATTTCTTACTGTGTCTGTCCATTTTATACGTTCCATTCTTCTCCATATCCACATCTCAAAAGCTTCCAGTCGTTTTTCCTCATTCCGTCGTAATGTCCAAGTCTCTGCACCATACGATGCTACACTCCACAAAAAGCACTTCACTAGCCTCTTCCGTAATTATTTTGCCAAAGATCCGCAGAAAATGCTTCTCTTCTTGTTAAAAGCTTATTTTGCCATTGCTATCCTCTGCTTCTTGACCGCAGTTCATGTTACTACTGATAGTACAACCCAAGTATTTGAAGCTCTCCACTTGCTCAATGGCCTCATTTCTAATCCTCATGTTTATCTTCCTTGGTTTCCATCCTATAATCATGGCCTTCGTCTTATTTATATTTATCTTCAACCCATAATCCTCGCACTTATCATTTAGCTCCATCAGCATGTTCCTCAGGATAAGATTCTATGAATTCCGTGGTGTAATTCCGTTCGACCGTCCAGGCCTGGGCATGATTTTGGTACTTTTTAGTTTATCCTTAGCCTTTCTTTTAATATTCGACCACTCTCTCCCAGAGCTCATCTCAAATGTATCCCAACAACATATTGACAAGAAGAAGATAAAAAACACATAACACAGAAAATAAAAAAATAGCCGAATCACAGGACATTGGATGGGTGACAGTCCTGCACCACAAACTATACAAATATACGTTAACAGTAAATAAATAAATGAATAAATAAATAATTTCAAAATAAAACTAAGTCAACCTCCATCTCTATAAAAATATTCGCGAAATAAAATAAGCATTTTTATCTTTAACTGAGTACGTTTGTTCAAGATTCCATACACTCTTTGAATCATGCTTGAAGAAATTTCCATCAATCCTCCCGCCGCTTGTGCAAACATAATGTTAACAAAATGTTCATACAAGCGTTCAAGCATGTTTGCGCAAGCATGCTTGAATGTGTGTACCCTGCTTTAATTGTCGCATTCGCTTCTTTATCCCAGTTTAGGGAGTTCGATTTCTGCTATGTCGATGGATTTTTTTCAAGGGAAGAAATCTAAAGATGTTCCTTGCTTCGGAGGGGATGTTAAGGGTCGTTAGTTCCGTATCAAAATGTGAAACATATTAGAAAACATCTAAGATTTGAAAGAAAAGTAGCCAAGGCATAGGAGCGTTCACACATTAGCTGTGATCACAAATAAGCGACGTTAAGTTTATAAAAAATAGTTTCTTTTTACAGTGACTTGCACATGAAGTTTTATATATTGCAGTTATATCTTCTTCTTATTCTTCACTTCACGGGCTAGGCAAATTGCCTGTTCCGCCTCACAGTTGTTCTGTCCATCTTTTCACTAGCCTTCCTACATTCCTTGAATCTCTTGGCTTATAGTTAAATGCTGCTCTTGGTAACTTGTTAGTCATTCTTTCTACGTGTCTAAACCATTTTTCTCTATATTAATTTATTTTACCATTCAATGGATATATATTTAACTCTGTTCTTATATCTTCATTCTTTATCCGATCCATTCTTGTGCATCCTTTTGTTCTTCTAAGGAAGTTCATTTCTACGCTTTGTATCCTACTTTGTAATTTTTTGGTTATCACCCAAGTTTCACTCCCAACTGCCAATGTTTTATAAAACTTCAATCTAGTATATGTTCTTGTTTTGTTCTTTAGTGTTCTATGTATAGTTCCACACATCATTTGAAATCTTGATAGTTTCATATTGATGTCTCTTTCATTTTTTGTGTTTGTAGTGAAACTGCAATCCAAATAATTAAAATTTGTTACTTGTTTCAGAGGTTTGTTGTCTATTATGATTTTTGATCTTATATGTTCATTTTCCCAAAATGCCATTATTTTCGTTTTTTATCTTGATAGGCCTATTTTAAAATTATTTTCTT